>JARYHS010008074.1:275374369-275974369 GCA_031002005.1 Vandiemenella viatica | reverse complement strand
CAACCTTTCCACTGTATAGTTAGCCTGAAGCACATAATACAATTTCTACACGAGGAAGTGTGGAAGTTCAATCGTACCAAAAAGGAGAAGAATAAGGAGATATAGGATAAGACTGAAAACGCAGTAGATATCAAACCAGGCGATCAACTGCTGCTAAGTGATACTGCTTTAACGCAGAAGATCAAAGAAACCATAACCACTTTACAGGGGGTTGTTCACTATCACCAAGCGTAGTTGGTGAGTGGTAACACTCTGTCCTTGCATTCAGGATGCAGGTTTGAATCCATGTCTGGGCATCCACATATGTGTTTTAAATGGTAGTCTTTCTCATTTAGAGATAAAAATGTTGAGGTTACTTGGTACCAAACTGATGTTGACCCTTCTTTTCCACTTAAAAATGGCATTACTATTGTATATAGGAATATTGGCCTTAAGAGTCATCCTGGGCCAAAACCACGAACTACAGACATTCCAAGTAATCTCAGAAATATACTACAATGGGAAGGCCAAAGTACAGGTTTTTGCTGCAACCTGGCGGCTAGTTAGTTATGTTGGTTTCCAAGACCATTTGTAAAATGTATATTAAGTCAGCAGTTATGCAGATCAAATCTTTCACTGTTGTGAAAATTAATTAAAGCTGTACAAGGAAGACATCTGCAAGTGTAATCAATTGAATCAGGAGTTTGGCTGACAAAATGCAAAAATTCAATGAAGTCAATAACTTTTCGGGCAAATTACCAAATGGGAGCTTTGATCCAAGCAAACACCCCTTGTTTCCGTAGAGGTGGTCTGTTGGTTGTTAATCAGAACATTAACACAAAGGAACACTTCCACCTAAGTATGCACATAGATCGATTTGAAGCAGAACAAGGGAAAGTGCTAAGTGTAAACAAGAATCGACTAACAATATTCAGAAAAATGCTATCTACCCTTAACGTGTCGCTCGATCACATCGACTGGAATGAGCACATATTTTATGATGGAGTGACTGCTTACCTTGCAGAATATACTTACAGTGCGAATGTAATATTAAGGGAGTTTGGTGTTATGATTGCAATAAACAAATTTCTTGTACAATTAACCACTTTATATCAGGAAATAAATCAGCATTACAAGATTCTAACCACTGCCATCGCACAGGTCCAGAAAGGCAAAATAGAGCCCCATCTATTACATCCAGGGTAAGTAATGCAGTTTCTTGACTTAATCACGGATGACATAAGTGATAAAAGATTCTCAGTTGCATTAAATGATGCAATGCAATGTATCAGATACTTCGCGTTATAGATATTGAAGCATTCTTATCTGATTCCATTTTGTATTACATCCTAATTGTACCCTTAGTTTACAGACATACTTTTCAATTGTATCAGTTTCTACCTTTATCTATCAAGACAGACAAAACCCCACCACATTTCTGTTACATACAGCCATCCTGGGAATATCTTATAATTGATGATTTAAAATGACAATACATACAAATTAGCAAGGCTCAACTAGATGGCAAGGTTATCACACCAGCAGCCCAGATCTGTAAACAGACTTTTGTACCAATATCCCTGCACACGCCTGGAGTGTGCAAAACTCAGCTGTTGCAGCTTTTCCGGTAAATACCTAAGGAATGTAATAAAAAAATTGCTGAAAATAACCACAACCATGTGATGACAATTGAGTGGGGGAGAATGGTTATATGTCAGTCCATCCTCAGATGGGCTCACCCTCCTGTGCGAATATGAGCGGGTGGTGGATGTGTTGCTCTATGGGACAGGGAAGCTTACTCTAATCCGGAACTGTAAATGCTATGGTGCTCAGGTTTTGCTCCAATCTGTGAGGGTAATTGGGATGGATCTCAACACACTGGATGCTGTCTAACATTACTGCTACCCTCAGTTGTTTTGAAAGTGTCAACAGCCATCTTGAGGATCTGAGTAAATTAGGTAAGAGACTTAAGGATCTCGGATAGAAGTACAAAGACAGCTGCACGACAGTGATAAGTGATAACTTTGTTGATCACAGTGTTTGTTATGTGACAGGAGTGGTCAGTATTGCTTTGTGCTGTTCCTAATTCCTCTATGAGGGTTATGAGATAATCTAACCAATGGGATGACATATCATCAAAGAAGTCAAGTAAGTAGTTCAGGATACTTACACAGCTTGTGGAGATCATGCCATACCGCCACAACCGAGACAACTCATCAAAGACAGAAGCAGTTTGCCCCACCCTGTCTGAAATATGAGTGGTGATAATGACGACTCACAATAGTAACTCTCTTCCTGTGAAAATGAAAAATAGGCTATTTGACAGTATTAAAAAAAATATTGTAAATTGAACTCATTCTCGTAGATTAATGCTTCAGGAAGATAATTTTTTCAATTTTGAAAAGAAAAGTGGATTATTTTTAATAAAAAAGCGAAATAAAAATTATACTTTTCTTACCTCTGGTCACGTGACAGAAAACGCTCTAGGATAGGTGGTGGCTTGAGTGACGTCACACATCTGTAAACGCTGTGGCTGGGAAAGGCGCGTTTCCTATTATCCAAGTTTTCAACTATTTTTTATTGTTTGTTGCTGGTCATTTCTTGTTATTAATGAAATTTCATTTTGAATACAAAATCGAGAACAATTTGTAAAAGCCTACAGCGGAAAAATATCGAAAATAGACGCCTTATTTGTGGGGCTGGCTATAGAAAAAAAAAACCTGACTTTTAAAAAATTTAACAGCTTCAATTTGAGACTCATTTATATTTAAATTGAAAGTTAGAGATTGATTGTTGTGCGTTAGCAAACCATACATCAAAAAATTCTGTACGCAAAATTTGTGCAGTGAAAATAAAGAAAAGTTGTATGGGTGTCGCAAATATGTGCAAACAAATGAAGGTATTTCTTGTAGCTAATAAGCAGCTCTTTCAAATAAATACAGCAAGAGACCGATATAATGTGGAATAATGAACTAAAATGCAACATGAAATTGGATCAGTAGTTTTTTTTAATTAAAAATAATCTCGCTCTGTTTTAATGATGCTAATGTATCACGGAAAAAGCATGCGTAAACTTACCTTGAGGATCGCCAAAAGCAACAGAAACACACAAGTCACTACTAACACACAGAAACACAGCATAATCATCGACCAAGCACAGTCAAATGGCGCAGCCGACTGGAGCGCTTGATCAGTGGATCACATGAAGCCCATTGTTAAAACTATTTTTTCTATTGTTAGGAGTGAATTCGTGGAAAATAAACCTTTGTTCCGAGTAATATGGTTTGTCTACTTTGAATATAAATAACTATTTTGCCTGCGTAGACTATTATCAAAACTAACTTTTGTCCCTCTAGATTTAGAAAATATCACACTGTGCGGCGTTCTCCCGGATGCGAAGCCAGAGCGTTAGCCGCTCACTCACCACGCTCGGGACAACTGGATGTCGTGGGCCATTTTTCTTAATTGCAGATTAAATCTTATAGATAAATGATATTTTTTGGTCAATAAAACTGAATTTGTTTGTTTATTCATTTACCTACCTCGTTTCACTTCATCTCACACGAAGAAACTGTGAAGTATAAAGAGAAGCAATTAAGAAGTAGTGTCCTGATAATTGTGTGATTGAAGAGTGGTAATGGAATTCAGAACATCCTACGTTCGAAGAACCTTGGTTGGGATAATATTTTTTGCGTGCATTTTTTCCGTTTTTGTTTGCTGTTTTTTGCACTGCTATGTTTTTATTCGAAGAATTCATAATAGTTGCTAAGCGTCATACAAGCGTTTGAAACAAATTGCTACCATACATGAATCTTTTAATTTTTAAACTTACCAGACAGAGAATATCGTGCAAAAAATACAGGTGCATGGTGGCGAATAATTGTCACTGAGTAGAATGCTGGCAGATACCGAATCAGTCCATAGCAAGAGAGTACATTGATTCTCGCTGGTTCTAGCAAGTCAAGATCCTGATTATGGATTGTTGGGGGGAAAGTTAGGCTTTAAAAACCCCCTGTAGCAATTTCAAAAGGTCATTCTTACTCGATTACAATTCGTCATCCGCTGCCGGCCTTGGTGTGTCTACCATGGTCATTGGCGCTGATTCTGGGACAGCATGGTTAAGCAATCCATGGATACAACACACAACGGTGCCATGGAGGATGCTGTCTAAACTACAATGTGGGAGACAGTAATTGGGTCCATGGGTGACATAACTGCAATTGACCCTTCGGATAGTCTTGGAGATTAGGATTGCTTGGCACTAGTTTTGTAGAGTGATAAATATTAAGTCTACCTAATGTAGTTGAGACCACAACAGTTGTGGGATGATCTGTACATATATAACCTCAAAAGAATAAACTCTGTACATGTGCTACCAGCATTGCTTGATTATTTGAGGGCCTGTAGCTGGATACTTAAGAGTCTAGATCAGGGGTCCCCAAACTTTTCATCACTTCGACCCCCTCATAGAACATTTATCTTCTCATCGACCCCCAGATTAAACGTTTAATAAAAACCAGTGCCGGATCTGGGGGGGGGGGGGTGTACACCGGGGTGCCAACTTGGAGAGGGGCGGCAAAATCGTGTTTGAAGGGCGGCGATTTAAGTCGCGGAAACCTTTTATTAGCTCTACTAGTACACTGGGCGCTGGGCGGCGACAACAATGAGTTTGGCTGACAATCGAGGCAGCGACACTTGGGGTCAGACGGCAAAAATGGAAGCTGCAAATAATGTTGCAAGGGGCGGCATTCCTACAGTTTTTGCCCCGGCTCGAAAAATTCCTGGATCCGCCAATGATGAAAATTTTATATCATTAATAGCATTTCTGATGTTAAACAATAAGGAGACTTGCATAACAACCCAAATAAAATATTTATAGTTCCCACACCTTAAAAAATCCACCCAACAACACTAACAGAAAAGGAGATATTTTACACTGCTATTATAATCATAAAAAATAATAACAAAATTATAGATAGATGGAAACTAGCCTATAGCCGTAAGTGTCATAAAATGTAAAACACAAAATAATAATTGAAAATTTAAATAAATTATAATCGATAAAAAAGAAACATCTGCCATTTTACGACTACTATTGAAAACATTAAAAATAAGTTTACATACCTTTTTATTAAAGTATCTGATATTAGTGAGATGGATGGGTCTGAAGGGTAGCAACAAAATTACTGATGTTCGGTTGAAAATTGTTAAGTTTTAGTCACAAATCACCACGGTTTTCCAAGTTCAGTCCGTTTCTCTGTCTTGTCAAAATAGCGTTCGCGTGGCTAAAGCCAGCTTCAACCATGTATGAAGTTGGGAATGCAAGTAAGAAAGGTTCGGCTTCTGCTCTGAGCTTGGGGTATTTTGTAGCAATATTGTTATCGCTCCAAAATTCGCTGAGGTTTTTACTTTTAAACAACGCGTTAGCTTCCAGATTTCAATCAGTTCATCTTCTAAGCCAGGTTCATTACCTTCATTATCAATTTTAACATCAAATGGAGATGCAAACCATTCAGGAACATGCATGTTCTCCAAGTCTTCGAAACGTGCTTTGAAGCCTTCTCTTAATTTATCGAGATGTTTAACATATATCTCCAAATCACTGTCGGGTATCTCTTCATTTTCTTTTAGTAGTCGAAAGTTTGAAAAATATTTTAAATCTTTACGTGCCAGTGAAGATTTTAACAGGTCTATTTTTAGTTGAAAGGCCATTATAATTGTTCGAGCTTGAACAATTGTAACATATTTTCCTTGCAAACGCTTCTGTACTTCGTTAAATTTCGAATAAAGATCTGCCAAATAGAACAGATGGTTCTTGCACTGTTTTAACTCGTCACAGAGTAATGGATCCACATTCTTAAGAAACTCTGCAGACGAGTCGTACAAGTCAACAAGCCTCTGCAAACTATCACCTCTTGACAACCACCTTACCTCAGTGTGCAAAAGTAATTGATTGAAAGGTTCATCATTTACTTCACATGACTTCGGAAACAGTCGGGAATTGAGAGGATGAGCTTTAATTTTATTAATTGACCTAATGCACACTTTTAGAGTATCATGCAGCTCGCCACTCAATTTTTTGGCTACAAGATGCTGCCTGTGTAGGACACAGTGAACGGTACGTACATTAGGAACTTTTTCCTTCAGAAAGACGAAAAATCCTCTATAACGGCCTACCATAGCAGGTGCACCGTCAGTAGCTACTGCAGTAATATTCCCGAAAGGAATGTTGTGCTTGTTCAAATAATCTTGCAAACATAAAAAAATTGTCTCACCTTTTGAATCAGTTTGAAGATATTTAGCAAACAGAAATTCATCAACAGTGTCATTCAGGGATGGACTATGGAACCGAACATAAGCCATGAGAAGATTTGAACTTTCGAAAGTTGATTCGTCAAGTTGAATAGCAAACTTACAATGCTGGAACTCGGAGGTCAAAGATCTTTCCACATCATCGGCCATTTCCTCTATATGTCGCTGCACAGTATTTGCACTCAATGGTATGCACTTTAAAAATAGTTGAGAGTCTTTCTTCATAACATTTTCAATTACATCTTTTATAGCTGGTACTATAATCTCTTCACCAATAGTGTACGGTTTGCCTTTCTTTGCTATGTTAAGAGAGATGCTGTAGGATGTCCTCAGTCCTCCTTCACTATCAGCGCTAGCAGATGACTTCAAATAAGTACTTAAATATGGCCGATCTCTCAATTTCTCTTTTAGCATTTTGAAATACTCAAATTCTTTGTTTTTCTTATCAGAATGGATCCTTTCCAAGTGGTCTTTCATTTTCGCCGGCTTCATAGCATCATTGCTGAAAGTTTTTTCACATAAAAAGCACATAGGAATAGTTTCATTAGCAAAGGTTGCACAAAACCATATTTCAAATACTCGTGTGAATATTGTCTGCATTTCTTCTTAGCACTGGTAGACGACATTGTAGGTATTAAAGTCAGATTTATAATATGAACAACACGATACGATCGTGGCACAACAAAACAGCAGCAGTAAGAGACGCAACTTATTACCGCACGAGATATAAAGATCTCCCTCTTCTTTCTCAGAGTGCATTGTTGCTACTTCTTGCTAACAATAGATATCTAGCCTTGGAAGGAATAATAATTACATCTAAAAGTAACCTATTCAATATAATTAGATAGGAAAAAGATAAAAAAGAAGTATCTAAATTTAATGGTTTACGATATTTTCTATGTAAAGGACAAAATCTACATTTAGATATACAATACATAGAGCGGAAACCATACTAGAGTTTAACAGTGCAATTTGTGTATAATGAACCAGCAGCGTTCACTCCCCCCCCCCCCTTTTTCTCTGTGGCTTTACGTCTTGTTGACAGCGCGATCATTAGAGGCGGGATGGAACTGCGGACAAGGAACTGGAAGGAATTCGGCCATGGTGTTTTGGAGGAAGCATCCCGGTATTAGCCTTGAGTGATTTGGGGAAACCATGGAAATCCGTATGCCCAAAGGGGATTCGAACCGGCGTCCTCCCGAATATAAAAACGTTAAATACCCGAAGTAAATAAAAAATAAAGTTTTAATACTAGTTGAGTTCATCACGTAGCTTAGCTAAAATAAAGTAATTGTGATGTTGAACTTCTTTCTTATCCCGATACCGACCACTTTGGGGACCCCTGGTGTAAACAGACATGAGAGATGCCTGTCTTTTAATTGATAATTTCAGCTAACTTCCTATTTTTCGAAAATGTAGAATTTCATGTCCAAGAGATACAATTCGTAAATTGGTCTACATTCGTTTCTCACAGGAATGACCACTAGCAAACCAGCAATGTGAGTGAAGAATAAAGCGGCGAAATCAAACAATTTAAATGCTAAGCTTTGCTCCATTATTACCTCACCGCTTTGCGCCCCAGTATGAGTCACCGCAACAATCCAATTGGTTTATTTGTTTTCGCTGCTTTGTTCTTCGCTCTCGTCGTTGCTATGCTCTCCGCTCCAGTATGTTTTCTCCTTAACACATACCAAAAGCGACGCAGGCTTCGGTAAAACTTAAATTATAACGGAGGTAGTCAGTTTTTTGGATTTTTGTTGGAATATTCCCATTTTTCCCCTAAACAATTTAATTGATCCTCTTATCAATCGACCCCCTTTCGACCCCCGGGTATTAATCGACCCCCGGAGAACTCTTATCGACCCCCAGGGGTCGATACCGACCACTTTGGGGACCCCTGGTCTAGATCATTGTTGTCATTGACATATGACCTGGCTCACATTTCCCTCAGCCTTTCTGTGTAACTCACTGCTCGACTTACTGCAGCAGTTTATGGCTTTTACCAAGATACAAGGGTCATACTGAAAGTCGTGATCAACTTTTTTTTCAAGAATATTAATTTTTTTTTTTTAAGCTAAACCAAGTAAGTAATCTTAATCTACAGACTTTTCTTTCACTTTTCAACAGTTTTCAAATTTTTGCACACATTTTTTTCCATCATTCTGCAAGTTTGAAAATACCCTTACGACAGAACTCCATTCTAGCAGACGCACTGTTTGCCAAATGTCCTCCAGCGTCTTGTAGCATTGGCCTCGCATCTCTTCCTTAACTGAACTTGAGCAATATGTGGATGTGCATTATCCTGTTGAAGAAAGATCTTCTTTCCAAGCCTTCCCAACCTAAGATTTGAATTATGTATTTCATTGCACTATGTCCTGCTGCAAGTTTTGCAGTGATGTCATTCACAGCGATATGTCTGTCTTCTATAATGATTGCATTAACTCTTTCCTTATTGCATTCCGTGTGGGCAGTTCCACAGTGCCTGCTACAAGGCTCATCTTTGGTATTCGTGTTCCCATCTTTGAAATGGTTCCCCCATCTCCTAATACTGCTGGTGCACATGCAGACATCTCCATAGGCACATTGAATTCTGAGGTGAATTTCAGCAGCTGATTTTTTCCACTTTAACCAGGAATTAAATGACAGCATGTTGTCAAAACAAAACATTATTTCTGCCATTTTTTTTTTTTTTTTTTTTTTTTTTTTTTTTTTTTTAAGTATTGTCTATGGTCACGTAACAGCAGCATATGTCGTCACGATCTGAGAACACATTGTGTACTGACAGTGGTTTACAATGCTGCTTTCATTTAGTTACGTTGTTGAAATTGTCATGACTTACAATGAGTTGCTCATAACTTTCAGTATGGCCCTCGTAATTATTATATCATTCTCGTTCTGTACTTAAGTTATTTCATTGGCCCTTTGCTTATTTACAACCTTTTATGTTTCTGAAACTGTTTTCTGTAGTAAGCAATACCTGTATTGCTTTTCTGCATGCAGGATAACTGCTCTGTTACATGCTTCCCCAAAATCCTTCTTATATTGTGAAATTCCATGGATGAAATGATGACAATTTTAAGCTGAATGCAGAAAAGTCTAAGTTTAAGTGTTACCCTTTTTAGCAATCATAACGATGAGCTGCTGTTTGGGGGTTGGACAGCTATTGTCTTTAACTATAACTGGCTAATATATCTCATTTCTTGATACTCATGGTGTTTATAAATGAGGAGGTGGGGAACAAAATGTAATAATTACACAAATTCAAATTTTACAGGAAGAGCAAAAAACTAAAATGACATACTTGCAGGGGGATTTTGGGGTGATTTTTTATTTACTCATATTGTGTTTTGAACTTTATTTGACATTATGTTAAATCAAAATACCTTTCTTTAATAAAACAGAAAATATTCAAATTTGAAAATTCAGTTAGGCCGTTTTGTTTGCCACTGATGCAATTATTACATTTTGATTGCCACCAGGATGAAATTGAGCCATTTTGATTGCTAACGCTAAGTTTTTTTGTGATTTAGGTTAGGTTAATTGAAGCACAATTAGTTTAGAAAACTTTTATTGATTCTAGTCTAATAACATTTCAACTTATTAATCATTAAAAATTAAGACTCGTCTGAAAAAAAAAGTTACTTTTTTGTTAAATAAACAAAATCATCAATGCTGTCATTATAGATTGAACTCAATTTCATTACAATCACAACCTTGTACCAACTAAGTTCTTCACATTTTTCCCAGTTACTTCCGAAATGCTTTTCTAACAATACCAGAGACTATACTAATATTATTAAGTTTTCTTCAACTAAACGTAAAGCCTAGTGTTGTTTCATTAAAAATGGCATGGAAAATGTAACAAAAAAGTAATGCATATCATTTATTTTGTTTTGATTGGCATCGGAAGAATTTGTATGAAAATTATTCCGTTTTGAATGAAATCGGTCTCGTGTCTTCAAAGTTGTTGAAATTTTAGTGTAGTTATGCCGTTTTGATCGAAATCACAATCTTTGGGCTCACTTTTAGTACAGTTTTATGCCATTTTGTTTGAAAATGAGTTTAGATTCAGATTCAGTGTACTAAAAACTACTGGATTAAAAAAAAAAAAGTGTTTCGACCAGAAGTGTAGTTATTATGTTTTGTTCGCCACCTCCTTAAATATTCTATCTGCAATGTTCTTACCTTAATTTGGTCACCAGCTTCCATAAATTACTTCCCCTACTAAGTTTATCATTGAAGGGGCAACAGTACGATACAATACTAAAAAAAGTTTCCTCCAGATATTAAATTTCACAGCATTTTTAACTGTCTAGTACCATGAATCAGTGCATTCATGAACATGAATGTTTTATCACCTTCAAGCACAATGAAAGATGCAAGTTACTCTCGAGCATGTATATTAAAGTACAGCTTTTACTCTCATATATAGATAAGTGTAGCTGAAATTTCCCAAAATTTATAAACTGTTTTGACATGATAATGAAACACCACTCACAATTTATGGAATTTGGAACTTCATCACCAAGATGCTGATTATTTGCTAAGTCAGCACATATTCCAACTTAGTTGAGGTGCGCACAATCGTGGGAAAGTATTTCATTATGCCCTTACCTCACTGAAGTGCTCTTATACAACTTCATTCACTCATATCTGAAAAATCACTACACGTTGAGGCTAACTTGGGACCTCCTTTTAGCCACTCTCTGGGTGTTAGCCCTGGGATGGGGTAGTTTTGAGTCTTGTACGATTAGCAGACTGCTAAATTTCCTGAACCATCTCAATAACTTTAGCATACTGAAATTCACTTGGTCCTACTCCCACACCCACGCCACATTCTTGGATGTGGATTTGTCCCTATCCAATGGCTATCTCAACTCTTCAGTTCACATCAAACCAACCAATCTTCAACAGTATCTCCATTTCGACAGTTGCCACCCATACCATACCAAACGTTCACTCCCCTACAGTCTTGGCATTCGAGGTAGTCGCATATGCTCTAACCAACAGTCTCTCATGGATTATTCAAACAGTATTTCAGAAGCATTAATATCTCGCAACTACCCTCCAGCTTTGGTTAACAAACAGCTTTCACGTGCTACATCACAACTGAATCAGCCAATCAGTCATCCCAGATCCGCAAAAACCAACCACAATCCAGTCTTGGTCACACAGTACTACCCAGGCCTTGAATCCATCAACAGAATCCTCTGGTAGGGCTACGATTTCTTACAAACATGCCCTGAAATGAAATCCATTCTTCCTAAAATCCTCCCTGCCCCTCCTAAACTTGTTTCAGAAGACCTCCTAACCTCAGCGAACTTCTAGTCCACAAACACAGTCTTCCTCTTCCTAACAGTCAACCCCAAGGCTCTTTCCCATGTAATAGACCACGCTGCAAGATGTGTGACATACACCATGCTTCCACCACTTTCATCAACCCGGTCACAGAGGAAAGCTTCCCTATCATAGGACACGTCACATGTGAAACCACGCATGTAATATACCAGTTAACATGCAACCACTGCCTGGCTTCATATATAGGTTTGACCACTAATGCACTCTCCATAAGAATGAATGGCCACCGTCAGACGGTGTTCACACAGAACCCAAAGCACCCAGTTGCTGCCCATGCCATAACCCACGACTTGAATAATTTCAACTCTTGTACAACAGTCCGTGCTATCAGAGTTCTCCCTAATAGCATCAGTTTATCTGAACTCAGAAGGTGGTAACATGCCTACCAGTATAAACTTGGCACAAGGTAACCACCTGGTCTCAACTTAAGATAATACCCGGTCATTATTATTAGCAGTACATATGTTTAACCTTTTTTATTCCTCTCCTTTCCATTACCAATATTGAACCACCACTAACCTGAGGTGATGTTTACTTCATAAATATTATTATTATTATTATTTTTTGTATAATATTTTTTTTCAATATATATTTAGTTCTAAATATATTTTGATCTTCCCACCAACCAGAAATTAGTTTGGATATTTATTTTTGCTCGGGTATGAGCTCTGATTCACTGCCCCTCTACTTTTTCGATGTTTGAATTTACCCCCACCATTTTCTCGACCGGCGGTCTTTCTGTGAGGCAATCTCCGGCTGCACCCACCTCCCTTAATGTTCTCTTGTTGACGAAGGGTTTTTTTCCCAAAAATTTCTTTATTATTTGTGTTTGTGTCTTTTCTGTGTGTTCGCGCCCCACATTCATCATCTAAAGGTAAGTGGTGGCTCATTTCCCTATCCAATTTGATTCCTATATATATGTTTGTTTGTTCTTCATACAAATCCACAGTTTTCATCCGATCTCGATGTAACTTTGCACACTTATTCTTTGAAACAAGGAGAAAAATTCTGTCTACTTTTGGTTGAAAAATTATCTGTATAATTAATACATGTTGTCTCATAATTTTGAAATACTACTGAACGGCGATAGACAGACGCGTTTGATATGGAGCTCTCTCTACTGTTTTTCCTTGTAGCGGTCATGTAACTCAGTGGCTAAAGCGCTGGCTTACTAATGTTTGGATTGTGGTCTCCGCTTCAGATCTCCGTGGAGGCTAAGATTTTTTAAAAAATTTTTTGATCGTAAGAATCATGCCTGGGCCGTCGGTTATTCGGATTGAATGTTAAACTGTAGATATTACAAAGTTAGGGGTGCAATGCGAGGCAAATCATAGGTAGTCTTGCAATGTTGTAGGTGTACACTTTTTTACGTTATAATGATCCCTCAGGGGTTGTTCGCAGTCAGTGTGTGTGTGTGTGTGTGTGTGTGTGTGTGTGTGTGTGTGTGTGAACCGCAGTAATAATATAAATACGGAAGTAAGTCTCTGTCTTTTTGTTACGTTTTGATGACTAAATGGCTATATCAATACTGATGGAATTTGACAAGAAAATCTGTATGAAGGGCACAGGACATTTTTTTCCAGTATGATTAACAGTTGTAGTCACGAAATTTTGAGACCTTATCGAATGGTGACAGAAATATGTTGGAAATTGATTCTCTTCAAGAGACAGGTTCGACGGTAGAATGATATAGTGAGCTTTCCTGTCATATTATGCCAATTCGGTGTTGTTTGGGACCAATCCTTCGTTACCAACAACTTTCTATATTCAATTCTGGTAAAAAAATTCTTAATCCACGCATACGAAGTCACGGGTATGAGCTAGTATCTTATGAATCCCAAATACCTTGTAGGTAAGTTTGTTTTTTGAAAGTCCATGGCTGAATTCCTTCCCATTCCTCAAACCATTCCTTTCCTGCCTGTAATGATCATGATGTTGATGCGGTCTAATGCTATAAGAAGGGGGGAAAATTGTATGGCCTATGCATACTTTTTAAGGATCTATGAAGCCCACTACCTATGCTTTATCAGGATGCAGTATTGTCATGCGTTCAGTTTCTCTTTACTATTCCTCCATATTAGTTATGATTAAGGTGAATTCACCTTCTTTAGCAACTTAACTCTTTCTTCCCCCCCCCCCCCCCCCATTCCCCCTGGATTTTAACATTAATTATTGCAGAAAGTTGAAATTAAGTTCACTTATCAACATATTTTCTATTTAAATGTACATATTTTTCGTAACATTAACATTATGGTTGTAAGGTTTCTGCTGAGCATGGTAGGTGAGCAGTAATACCCTTGTATTCAAGAATGCGTGATTTCAAATTCCCATCTGACCATCCAGATTTGGGTTTTTCCTGGTTTTCCTAAATCACTCCACCTGAATGCAAGGATGGTTCCTTTAAAAGTCCATCTCCAAATTCCTTCCTGTTCCTTGACCCATTCCTTTCCTGCCTCTAATGACCATGATGTCGAAGAGGTCTGATGCTATAAGAAGGGAGAAAAAAAAAATATTGTATGACCTATGCATACTTTTTAAGGATCTATGAAGCCCAGTATGTAATTGCAGTATAACTGGAAAATATCCAACATTGGACAGATTCCTTATTTGTTGTAAACCAGCTGACCGGTTAATACAAGAATTCCAAATAGAAAGAGTTTTAGTTATGAATAAAAGGTAGCTTTAGTTAAAAAAAAGAGAAGGCAATAAGGACAAAAAGGGAAAAATGATGAGGGTCAGAGGTGCGCAGAGTAAAAATTTGGTGATTTAGTGTTAGTTGAAATCCATAGTAAATCATCAGCTCTGCACCAAGACATTTGTAAGTCCAATCATTTGTTTCAAGGCCCTTTCCAGATAGTGTCCATACCATGAAGTAACTCTTATGAGCTAATAGACCCAGAGAAGGGTAAAGGTGTATATAATGTTGAAGCTCTCAAACCGTATTGTGAATGAGAGATCTGTTAAAAGAGAATCACTTGATGTAAATAAGATTGTCTATAAAATGTACCTAGATAACTAGCTTGTGTACTCCAGGTAAGAGTTTATGGATATTGATATAGAATTTTTAAAGTCAGTGATTCAGATGTCTGAAACAAACAAAACAATTTTGTCTAGTGACTTTTGGGATTTTCATGATATGAAGGTTAGCTGCCTTGCGGCATCACCCGTTGATCTGTCGAATGTAAATACTGTTGTCATTAACAAGCTGATAGACACTGTATGGCTCATAGTAAATGAATGACTTTGTAGATAAGGATGTAATTAAGTGATTTTTTAGCAAATTAGAAATTAATAAAGTGAAATTGTAAGAAAATGTTGTGACTGGTATACAAGTTGTGATATCTGTATAGATAAATGGAATGAAGGATTGTGTACTTAGATTGTGTAATTGTAATAAGTATTATAATTGATTAATTGTGATTTGTGTTCATACAACCTGTCTAACTTCATGAAGGATTCAGTCAATAACTATGTAAAATCAAATGAATCCTGGGAGGGGTTATAACAGCCCTTAGACCCAACCAATTTTATGAAATGATATTTTAAGATTTGTGAATAGCAAGCTGGGAGTTGATTAATTATTATTTTTTGTATATTTTTCTTAATTACTTGTGATCTTGCATAAATTAACATTGTTTTATGGAGAGAAACTATGTAAATACTATTTAATATGTTCAGGAACAGTATTATGCATGAAATATTGATTAAAAGTTTGTAATTTTAGGTATTGTTGTGAGCTGCGATGTTTGAGGATTATTTGTGATACTTTGGACTGGTTTACGTAGATAATTTTGTGCATAAATACTTGAAAATAGCTTTAATTTTCATTCCTGTGTTTCATGAAGATTGCGATTTTTTTTTTGATTTTTTTTTGTATGGATTTAATTGTTAGAATTCGAGAAATATCAGTCGGAACTTTTTGAATAATTCTAGATGTTTCTACAATTGTTTAAGTCTGCAGAGAGATGGCAAGCAGAATTGTCAGTCAGTAATTCTGGGAAGCATGTGTTCTTAATCGCTGGAACATTTTTTATGTTTGTACTTAATATCTTTAGATGGAGTCAATGCCTTGAAAGAAAAATAAACAAGTGGAAAGTGATTATTAGAGTAATAATTTCATACAACCAATTATCTAACAATCTCCATCACTGCAGTTAAGGAAAGGAACTATTGCTTACCTCAGATGTTGATCAGATTAACAGAAACAGATATGTACAGAACAGTGGAATTTTTTAATGTAAATCCTTGTGCAATGGAAAACATTATACTCTAGTTGAGAATTCGCATGAAATCATAATTGAAATCAATTGCATTCAATACTAAACACAATAAAATTTAAGAAATAAATGTGGATTATATGTAATGCTTAAAATGTTAATTTTCTTCAAGTCAAGTTGTATATGTTACTAGATCCATAATCACAGGTTAATAGTCTGAAATTTTAAATAATTATGAAAAGGTAATTGTTAACAATTTCTTTACTGACTAGTTTTTATATCTGTTCCCATTATTTCATGTAAATGATACAGAAATAACAATTTTTCTACATTCCCTTTTTTTTTGAATTTATCTTTTGTGTAAAGTAGTCTGTTTAGCTTATTGGAGTTGACATGTCTTACCCTGGTGGATCTATTTATTGATTGCACAGCATCTATACTCTATTAAGGTCCAAATATATTAATCCACCCAGAGGGTTTTAAAAATTTATAATGTTCATCTATCATTCCAATTAAAATTATAATTATTTCAATTACTATTCTTCAATAATGGACATTTCTCATTGGTTTCAATTCTTTGTTTCAGATCAGATTTTCCTGTTACCAAAACAGTTGTGCCATCCTTTATTGTCAACATTCTTATTCGTGGTCTTGCAGTAAATAACAATAAATTATTAAAAAACAAAACAGTTGATAAACTGGTTGTGTGGTCCTTAGTGCCTCAAATCCACATCGCTTTGCTAAAGCTGTTGCAAGCCTTGATAATGTGGTAAGTTTGATAAATTTACTTTTTAGTAGTCTAAGTGTCTGTGAAATAATCTGTGGCATTTCACTATCACCACTAATTAACATTGATATTGTAGTTAGTTACCTCTCTGGAATGCTGATTAACACAATGACAACAGATGTAAGCGTCTCAAATACCAAATTTACCTTCCACTTAACTGATAATTTAGAACAAATATTTTAGCATGTGATAGTTCTCTGAAGGTATTAACTTAAATTTCAATGACAGCTGTCTGATGAAAATATCATGGACTAGTCATCCATGGCAGATGTTAAGACCCTCAGACCCAGCTCCTTATAAATTTCAGTTGTATGAATTAAGTAAACTGGTGTTGAATAGAGAGAACATTAATTGTATATTTTTTGTATGAATGACTATTGGTTTGGTATATGGAAATAATTTAGGTGGAGTATAATATGATTAAAAGCAATATAATTTATGAACTGTTAATTAAAAACTGTAACTATTAATGTACCATAAGCCTGTGTTTTAAGTCCGGTTTGGTGGCAATACAGAATTATTTAAATTTTCAAGTTTTATGTTTAAATGACTGTAAATTCATTTAAAAATATTTCTGCATGATCCCCTTATATAAAACGCTAAGTCTGGAGTCTGTGTATGTCATCTATAGCTACTATAGCTATTGGCTAGAGAATGGTCATGTGCCAGCCTTCACTTGCCAATCAACAGCCACCATATTACATTCGTTCCAGCATCTTGCTTTTCATTTATTTACAACTAGGTGCAGAAATTCATGAAAGGAGAAGGGGATTCAATATTTATCCTATTTTATCTGAATCAGTTATAAAGACTCGGTTAAACCATAACCTAAGAATTTTTTAGCCTGATGGTAAGAAACAATGAAGTTTATTAAAAAAACTCGGAGACATGTAATGCAAAATGTATTAGTGAAATAAATAACAGTTATCCGTTTTCGAAATTATAGTCTCCGTCATCTAAAGTAAAATGCATTTATTTATGTAAAATCCTAACCAAATACTCTGATAATCTAACTAGAGTAATGTATTCATATAACGAAAGATATCATTAAAAATGACTTATTCGTTCCTCCTCTTAAGCTTCTCCATAATAAATTCCTACTACCTCACCAAAGTTGAATGGAGGAGGGCAGCAGCAACACAGCACAATACACAAACAAAGAAAAAACAATATTTCGGGTGAAAATCCCCTTCTTCAAGTTAACAGAGAGGTGGCTGGTCTTGCGTAAGACTTGTGTTGGACGCAGCCACTCATAGAACGCAACAGACCATCGGAGGTGGTGGGGGCAGCAACGATAATATAACCGCGAGTATATGAAAGATTAAAATGATCAAAAAATAGTAGTTATTAAAAATATAAATAAAGAAAAAATATAATTGAAAATTTTAAAAAATAATATGAAACTATTGAACTAATTGTACTATCCAGTGGTGGGTGTATAGGGTGAGGATGGAAGATGTTAATGGAAATTAAGGCCTGGGGGATGTCTAGTTTGAAGGATGTGTTGACATGCCAATTCCCACCTGCGGAGTTCAGATTGGGAGGTAGTGTCTGGAAGTACTCTAATGGCTCTTACTGTGAAGCAGTTATTAAGGTCATGGGTGTTGTGAATACTAGCATGGTGAGCAATGGGGAGGTCCAGGTTTTGGGAATAAACTGTCTGTCTGTGACCATTCATTCTGATGGATAATGAGTTTGAGGTCAGGCCAATGTAGGAACTTGGACAGTGGTTGGCAGTTGAGCTGGTGAGTTAGATGGGTGGCTGTACAGGTGGCATTACCTATTATGGGGTAGGTTTCACCAGTAGTAGGATTGCTATAGGTAGTGGTAGGTGGATGCATACCACAAGTTTTGCAATGGGGTCTCTTACAAGGGAAGGATCCAAACGGTGGTTTAGGAGCATCAGAGGCTTGATATTTATGTACAAGAATGTTTTTTAGATTAGGCGGTCTGCTGAAGTTGACTTGGGGTGTGGTGGGAAAGATAGTGGGAAGAATGCGGCGCATTTCAGGAAAGGATCTAAGAAAGTCATAGCCCAGATGAAGAATTTTGTTTAGCGATTCCAGGCCAGGAAAAAACTGGGTGAGAAAAACAGGGTCCTGGTTGGCTTTAGGTTGTTTGTGTCGGTGTGGAGGACAGTCCCTGACCCTTGATACTTGTTTTTGAATTAGTTCTGGAGGATAATTGCGGTTTATGAGTGCCTGGGTCAGATTGTTGGTGTAGAGGGTAAAGGACTCATGATCAGAGCATATGCGTTTGCCCCAAATGGCTATTCTATGTCAGAGATACGCCCCACTTTTTAGAGCGTCTGTCAACAGTCCCTACACCCCTACCTAAAGATTGCTTCCTGGTCACTATTGATGTACCGAGCGTGGTGGTGTAACGGCTAGCGTTCTGGCCTCGCATTCGGGAGGACAGTGGTTCGAATCCCCATCCGGGCATCCAGATTTGGGTTTTCCATGGTTTCCCCAAATCACTCCAGGTGAATGCCGGGATGCTTCCTTCAAAAGGCCATGGCCGAATTCCTTCCCATTCCTTGCCCCCATCCTTTCCCGTCTCTAAAGACCTAATTGTTATAGGAGACGTTAAGCAGTTAAAAAAAAAAAAAAACCTATTGATGTGTCATCGCTATACACCAACATCCCTCATGGCCATGGCCTAAGTGCCATAGAACATTACCTCGACAGTCGTCCCCCGCACACCTTCCCTACCACTCATTTCCTCACTTCTTTGGCTCAATTCATCCTGACCAAAAATTTCTTTTCCTTCCAGTCTCAGGTTTACCATCAGATTCGAGGCACTGCTGTGGGCACTCACATGGCACTTTCATATGCCATCCTTTTCATGGGCAGACTAGAGGAACGTTTTCTTCAACAGGTTACCCTACAACCCACCATGTGGTTCAGGTGTATAGATGACATATTTATGATCTGGCCCCACGGTGAAAATCTCCTTCTTGACTTCTTGCACTCACTGAATAACTTCTCCTCCTTAAACTTCACCTGGTTCTACTCTCAGACTGACATCACTTTTCTGGATGTAGACATCTCTGTACGGAATGGTCACATACACACCTCTGTCCACATAAAACCCACTAACCTACAACAATATCTCCATTTTGATAGCTGCCATCCATATCATACAAAACGTTCCATTCCATACAGCCTAACCATTCGGGGCAAACGCATATGCTCTGATCAGGAGTCCTTTACCCTCTACACCAGTGATGGGCAAAATTTTTAAGGGGAGGGCCACATAAAATAAAAAATTATTTAGGCGGGCCGAAAAAATTTTTTTTTTTGTAAGTGATATACTTTATTTTTGATTTTTACATCACACACAATTTATATTATTTGCTACAATGGTAAAAAAAAAAAAACCCTTAGAAAAAAAAACCTTAGAAAAAAGTTACAAAAATTGAGAGTAGGAAGGTGCATGTGACAGATGAAACTGTGACTGAGCTTCTAAAAGTTGTTCATAATCTGGTAGAAACTGGGATGAGCTGAATAGCAGTAGTGAAGCTAAATGGTGATCAGTCAATCAATTTCTAACGCTGTTTCTGCTCAGCTTCATAGTAGAAAACACCTGTTCACAGATGTAGGAAGATGCAAACATCGCAATTATCTTCTGAGCGTGAAATTTCAGATTTGGGAAACTTGATTTTGACAGAGCCTTGTAGAACTCAATTTTAGAAACATTGAGAAATAGTTGCTTCAATTCAGTTTTACATTGCAACTCAATCAGTTCGAGCTGCAATTCTGGTTTGACTGATTCACAATCCAGATTAAATGGCATGCTAAAAATGTCAAGGTCCTGTTCGATAACTTTGAAGTCTTGGAATCTTCGTTCAAATTCTTCATGAAGACATTTCAAGCTTTTCTCATAGCTCCTACGTTTGTCTTCCCTAACTGCAATAGCTTTTAGTCTTGGAAAATGAGTAAAGTCTTTCTTGACTAGTTATTTGGAGAATAGATTCAATTGCATTTTGAAACCCTTGATATGACTCCAACTATCATGGATTAATTGATTTCTTCCCTGAAGTTTAATGATCAATTTATTGATGTGACTGAGAATATCTGTAAAAAATGCAAAGTCCGAAAGCCATACAATATCTTTCAAATGTTCACACTCGTCCATTCCTTTTTCTTCCATGAAAGAGATTATTTCATCTTTTAGAGCCCAAACTCGTTCGAAAACCCATCCTGCACTGAGCCACCTTACTTTAGTGTAGTAAAGTACATCAGAATATTCAGATTGCAATGAGTCACGAAACTCTCGAAATTGTCTATGATTGAGTGCTCGAGAACGAATGCTATTAACAAGCTTAACAACAGCATCAAGCACATGTTTCATGCCTATAGCAGATTTACACAGAGCTTCTTTATGTATGACACAATGAAAAAACACAACTTCGTTCCCAGGAAATGATTCTTTAAATATGCCTACAAAACCAGATTTCGTCCCTATCATATTTGGTGCTCCATCAGTAGTAATGTTACAAATATTGATCAAAGGTACTTTCAAAGACGTGATAGTTTCTTGAAATTCTTGAAAAATGTCTGATCCATCTGTCGTTCCCTTTAATGAACGCATGCAAGCTAATTCTTCAGTAACACAAAAGTTGTCATCAATACCTCTTATAAATATCAGTAACTGAGCTGTGTCAGTTATGTCCGTACTTTCATCCAACGCAAAAGAACAGAATTTTAACTCCCTTATCTTTGACTGCTTATCAATTACTTCAATTCTAGAAGAAATTATTGTTCGAGACGAACTTACTGTCTCAAAATCCTTTGTTTTGTCAGGACACAAAATGTCACATACTTGGAGCATTCAAGTTTTAACAAATTCGCCGTCAGACAATGCTTTGTTACTTTTTGCAATATTGTATGCTACAACGTAACTAGCATGTGTAGCTAGCTTTTGAGAACAGCTTTGTTTCTTAAAAATATTTTACTGACCTGACAGTTTTTTAAGTAGAGCTCCTGCTTTTTGCTTCCGATCTTCTTCGGTCATAGTTTCATAAGTGGCGTTGTTATGTTTTGTCATAAAGTGTCGTGAGAGGTTGAATTCCTTGAATATGGCTACAGCTTCATTGTAAATGAGGCACACAGGTTTATCCTTAATAGGCGTGAAAAAGTATTTCCAAGTCCACTCAGTTTTAAAAACACGACATTCTGAATCAACTTTACGCTTTTTATTTGCCATTGTAACGATCAAAAATGTAAAAAAAAAAAACTAGCAACAAAGGAAAACTATAGAAACACAAGCCAGAAACACAGCCACAGAGATGACACTGACCAGAGACAGACACTGACTACACGACTGTCCGAACTGCACTGACCTTGAGAACAGAGTTAAACGACAATGGTAGCGCCCGAGTCGTTCCGAACTTAGCCGAGCAACACGCGCATTGTACTCCACATCGCCATGCGACCGATCTACAGACATATACTACGTCACTACGCAAACTCAGTTAATATTAGGTGCGATAATATCGTACTTTAGACGCAATAAGAAGGAAACACATTTTGTCCTATGTGTAATTGTAGGGGTTATTCGAAACCATGTTGCGGTCCAGATTGATTAGCCCGAAGGGCAGGACTTGGCCCGTGGGCCGTACTTTCCCCATCACTGCTCTACACCAACAATCTGACCCAGGCACTCATAAACCGCAAATTATCCTCCAGAACTAATTCAAAAACAAGTATCAAGGGTCAGGGTCTGTCCTCCACACTGACACAAACAACCTAAAGCCAACCAGGACCCTGTTTTTCTCACCCAATTTTTCCCTGGCCTGGAATCGCTAAACAAAATTCTTCGTCTGGGCTATGACTTTCTTAGATCCTTTCCTGAAATGCGCCGCATTCTTCCCACTATCTTTCCCACCACACCCCGAGTCAACTTCAGCAGACCGCCTAATCTAAAAAACATTCTTGTACATAAATATCAAGCCTCTGATGCTCCTAAACCACCGTTTGGATCCTTCCCTTGTAAGAGACCCCATTGCAAAACTTGCGGTATGCATCCACCTACCACTACCTATAGCAATCCTACTACTGGTGAAACCTACCCCATAATAGGTAATGCCACCTGTACAGCCACCCATCTAACTCACCAGCTCAACTGCCTCCACTGTCCAAGTTCCTACATTGGCCTGACCTCAAACTCATTATCCATCAGAATGAATGGTCACAGACAGACAGTTTATTCCCAAAACCTGGACCTCCCCGTTGCTCACCATGCTAGTATTCACAACACCCATGACCTTAATAACTGCTTCACAGTAAGAGCCATTAGAGTACTTCCAGACACTACCTCCCAATCTGAACTCCGCAGGTGGGAATTGGCATGTCAACACATCCTTCAAACTAGACATCCGCCAGGCCTTAATTTCCATTAACATCTTCCATCCTCACCCTATACACCCACCACTGGCTAGTACAATTAGTTCAATAGTTTCATATTATTTTTTTAAATTTTCAATTATATTTTTTCTTTATTTATATTTTTAATAACTACTATTTTTTGATCATTTTAATCTTTCGTATACTCACGGTTATATTATCGTTGCTGCCCCCACCACCTCCGATGGTCTGTTGCGTTCTATGAGTGGCTGCGTCCAACACAAGTCTTACGCAAGACCAGCCACCTCTCTGTTAACTTGAAGAAGGGGATTTTCACCCGAAATATTGTTTTTTCTTTGTTTGTGTATTGTGCTGTGTTGCTGCTGCCCTCCTCCCTTCAACTTTGGTGAGTGTTGGGTGTGTTTTTCCTTTCTTTTCCATATAGATGTTGCCTCACGGCATTTCTTTCCTTTCATTGTTACCTAAATTCCTACTACCATTATATATAATACTTTGAGTTTTTAATACATGTGTTAGCTATTAAATGAGATTTAAGATTTTTTTATTAGATTTGAATCATCAAGGATATGACCATTTACTGTATAAGCGCTGTGACACTCGCAATTCAACAATGATATTATTGTCGCAAAATAGCAGTGAACAGAGATATTAGAAATATGGAGAGCAAGGGGGGAGGGGGAAGGGGGAAATACGAAGCAATTATACGTCACAATGTACGTACGTTTAAATTTACATTTTGCTTTTTATTTATCTACGATACTAGACGCAAAAATTCGTGTAAGGAGAAGGGTATTCTATGTTTACGTTATATTCCCTGTATCAGTTATAAGTACTAGGTTAAAACATAACTTAAGTCTTTTTTGGCAGAAGATAAGAAACAATGAAGTTTATTAAAAACTCGGAAATGAACAAATCGCGATTATATCATTCAAATAAATGACAGTTATCCGTTTTTGATATTATGCTATTATAAAATAAAGTAAAGTAAATAAATCGGGATTACTGGATATCACGTTTCTGCTAGGAATTGCCGTGGTAAAATGCAAGAATCCTCTAGAAATATTTTCCGAAGTACATTTAACTGTATTTTGCCGGTCCAGGAAATATTACAACCTAATTTCTGCTTGAAAATAATGGTAGTCTACAGGCTGTATTACAACAGATGTCTGCGATTGTCTACAGCAGTATAATAATATCATTACTGAATGTTATTTTGGCAGAATTGCGATCGCCAATAGACCCGATCGTTATTCATTTTTCCTTACAAGCTTTTCCTGAATAAATTCCTACTACCACCACAGGTGACGCCCGTCTTTATTCATATGAGGGTAATAAAAACTATGATTTTTTTAAAGCAATATTAGTGGAGGTTGTGGTTAAGTTGACCATAATCCCCACTGATACATTTTTTTTACAGCATAATTCAATCTGAAATGAGTTTTACAAACCAATTAAACTGCTTTCATAAGTGCCATGTTACTGAAGGTATTAGTTAATGTGGGTGAAAGTAGGTTCAAATGCGTCGTGCTGAATTGTGCCTGGACCAGGAATAAAACTGATATTACATGGATAGCAAAAGTTTTTGGGATTCCTAATTTATTTTTAATTTTTTTGGTTCTATACTTCCGTCATCATTAATTCATTAGAAGTTACTACTGTATTGCTATGTGAACAGCAAATCAAATATGTAGAAACATTACCAAATCAAGGCCACTAGCATTATGTAATAACAATTGCGTAAAATTAACCAAATGAAAAAAAAAAAACTGCCAGAATATGGCGTTCAAACCGTCATTTTTGATGGGCTAGTTGTAAGCGTTCTGGCCTCGCATTCGGGAGGACGGCGGTTCGAATCCCCGTCTGGGCATCCAGATTTGGGGTTTTCCATGGTTTCCCCAAATCACTCCAGGTGAATGCCGGGATGCTTCCTTCAAAAGGCCATGGCCGAATTCCTTCCCATTCCTTGCCCCCATCCTTTCCCGTCTCTAAAGACCTAGTTGTTATAGGAGACGTTAAGCAGTTAAAAAAATAATAAAAACACCATGCCTCCGCCTTCTGCCTCATGTTTGACATTTCGTGTTTTTACAACGCAATCCAGCGATACACCTTTGAGAACTTCATTGCAAATATATGCCGTGAAAGTCTCCTTTCGTATATAAAAAATTAATTTTCACTTAAAAAAGTCATCACGCCACTTAAAGTAGAACTGAAATACTTGAGAGTTTATGTCTTGATGAGTAGTTTCTTTTAATAACAATGAATCAACTATAAGATCAGTCAAGAAATCAGGAGAGATAATAATGAATCCAACAAATTAATTCTAGTAAAAACAGACGAAGTTTCATGCTTGTGCAGTGACGAAAAGTTATTAGATCTAGTTCTGAACCAAGTTTATACTTTACGGAGTATATTCGCTTCACTTTGTGAAACAGAATGCTTTCTGTTGGTGTTATAGATAATTTATTTAGAATAAAAAAAAGACTGGTGACTTGGCCATTATGCATACCATGTTTTCAAACTGATATGACTTATTGTAAGTTACATAACATGAACTAAGACTGAATATTTTGCATTTTTTATTATTTATGTAAAAATTGTTTTAGATTTAAAACAAAATGTAAAGCTTGAAATATTCTTAGACAGGCTAAAAATTTTAATGTATTTTGCCAATTAAAATATTGTTAACTGTTAATTTTTATCATTTAACATTAAAATTGATTTATTAATTCAATTAACAGATGTTTATTATTTAATTTGTTATAACTTTAAATAACTATGTTTTAAAAATATGTGCTGAAAAACTGTTAGTGCCAATCCCATGGAAACCTATGGGATTGGCGCAAATCCCTAAAAAAATCCCGCAGAACTGAAAACACTGCAGGATTGCAAACCTTAGCCAGAATATTATGACTACCTACCTATTATCGATATAAACCCTTTGAGGCGATAGCAGCGTCACCTGATGAGGAATGACTGTTAGACACTCGCACAGTGCATGTAGTATCAGTGAGCATGCTATCCGTGTTTAGAATGGGGAAGATGTTTGATCTATCTAAGTTTGACCAAGGGCAGATAGATTGTGATGGCCCATAGGCTGGGCATGAGAATTTCGGAAACTGCATGACTTGTCTGGTGTTCGAGGAGTGCTGTGGTGAGTGTCTTCAACAAGTGGTGAAACCATGTCCAAATATCGAGGGGTTGGGTGGCCACCTCTCATTACAAATGTCAGACGTCGTAGGCTGGGCAGACTGGTCAAACAGTATAGGTGGCGAATTGCGGTGGATCTAACATCAGACTTGATCACAGTTAAAGCGGAGACTAAAGATTTTGCACCAACCACATGTGAAATCTAAGTTCTCACAGGTCATTTGAAGGGCCAGTCATGAGCTCTAAATGGCAGGTGGTTTTGTATGCAGCTTACTATATTTTACTGATAAGAAAGTTAAAACATAAAACTTGTTTAGTTTGGTGTGGAGATGGGTTAACGAAAAAGGAAGTTTTCGTTAATTTGCTTCTTTTGCAAGAATTAAGAGCAAATGAACCAGGTGATTGTAAAAATGGATGAGAGACTTTATACCAATTTACTAAAGGTAGTTTAACTTTGATTGTTGACTAGGCGACTTAGGAAGTGAATTCCGCTGAATAAATGTCTTGTTGCAACATGAGATTTTTTACTAACGATAGATGAAATAAATATCTTAAATTTTCAACTGGAATTTCAGCGCAATGTTTGGGACATATTACACCTATTTTACCAGAAACCTGCAAAATATTGTACAAGGGAGCTAAGGAATGATAATATGATGGCAATTTATATAAATGTGTAAGCATATTTATTGCCTTAATAGTTTATAAATTACAATACATTCTCTGCATTAATGTAATTTCTTGAAATGTTAGATATAGTAATTACAAGACCATATCATGATTCAATTTGCAAGATTATTCTCTTGGTTATTACATATGATTATAAACTGTTCCTCTACACTTGTTAATTCATAAGACATTGACGAATTGTTTGAAATACTGCATTCGTCTAAAGCTAAAACATACTAATTTTTCATATACCTCATTCTTTAAATATTTGTTTAGGTAATCCCTACTTTTTAATTCCTATGGACATAGGAAAGTCTCATACAATTTTATAAAGTCAGTTAAGACAACTTTACTAAACAAAATGAGTATCCATTGCAGCAGAATACACATCAGTCCAAGACGGTTTGTAAGACTATTAAAGATTTTGGTGTTTTCACACCCATCATCATATTAATATAAATTGCTTACGGGATTCACGCTGTGTTGAAATACTCCTTCTTCGTCTTCCCTATATTTCGAACAAGGACTAGGTCTTCTTCAGAGGCTGTCTACCGAATCTGCTACATACTTGGATTTGCTGGAGACTGGCATGGTTAGTTGTTTACGTATTTGTACTATCGATTGTCTCTCAGTATCAATTATCCAGAGATGCTGTTTATGATTTAATATCTGTGGGTCCAGAGTCTTTAATAAACAATTCTTTCCCCACCTTATAATCATAATAAACCTTTAGTTTTTTTCTTTGTGTATCTAATAAGCTGACTCTTCTTTGCATTTATCTTCATCCCATGTTTACCTACCCAACTAGATATCCTGTCCAGATCACCCTGCAACTGTTTACAATCCTTAACCGTTTTGATCCTTTTATATAGCATTATATCATCTGCAAACAATCTAATTTCTGATAGTAAACAATCAACACAATTATTCATTAGAATAATAAATAGCAATGGTCCCAATACGCTACCCTGTGGCACTCCCATTTTTACTTCCACTGCTTTTGATACCGCATTTCCTACCCTAACTTTCTGTTTTCTACCTTTTAAAAATTCTTCTATCCAGCAAATCACTTTCTGATCCACTCCAGTAGATTTTACCTTATTTACTACCATTTTATGGCTCACTCTTTCAAATGCCTTTGAAAGATCTAGTACTACACAATCAATTTGACCTCCCTTGTCCATTTCATACAAAATATCTTGCATATATCCCACCAACTGAGATTCACAAGAATATCCTTGCCTAAAGCCATGTTGCCTACTTGAAAACCACTTACTCTCTTCACATATATTTCTGATGTGGTTGCATATCAATCTCTCCATTAATTTACCTACCAGTGACGTCAAGCTAATTGGCCTATAATTTTTTTCTCTATTTCTCTCCCCTCCTTTATGTACCGGCACTACTATCACACTTTTCCAGTCCTGCGGTAAGCAGCAAGTATCAAGACTCAATTTAAATAATATTTCAAGATAATGTACAATGTCACATCATGATATCTTTGCCAAAGGGATGGTTTCTTGGTTGCAATCTCAATGGCTTTCTTTTCAAGTTTTTCCATAAGCAAGTCCGCTATGATGGGGGACAGAGGGCTGCCCATTGGTACTCCTTCTTGTTCGTAAATCTCATTGTTCCACTGAAAGTAGGTAGAGTTCAATGTTTGAAGACGGACCTCCATTCCACAGTGAATTCCTTATCTATTATTTTCATCACGTGGTTCAGAGGTATGTTTGTGAACAATGACATAATGTCAAAGCTTATTAACAAGTCGTCGTCTTATAATTTAATTTCCTTAATTTTTTCGACAAAGTGCAACAAATTTCTTATACAAGTCTCTGTGCATCCCACCAGAGGATCTAATTTTTTTACTGGAAATTTTGCTAACCCATATGTAGAGGAATTTATTGTACTCACAATACATCAGAGAGGCACCTCGGTTTAGTGGATTTTAGGCAGGCGGTACATCAGTGGGGAAACTGGAGTTCCACTTAGTATATTACGTTTCACTGTCCATTCCAAGTTCAAACGGCTAACAAGTTCTTTAGTCTGTCTCATAATTTTTGTTGTGGAGTCTTTATCCAGTTTTTTGTATGCATTGTTTGCCAATAAATGTTGGATATTTTCTTTGCAGTCTGACGAATCCATGATGACAGTGAAGTTTCCCTTATCGGCTGGTAGAATTATAATGGCCTGGTTTTCTCTTAACTGTCGTAGTGCAACTCTTTCTTTTCCCATGATGTTGGCTCTTGGAGGTTTAGCTTTCTTTAATATAACTGGTACGTCCTGTCTGATGCTCTCAGCCGTGAGGGTACGTATTCCTTGGAGGGCACACTCCACACCAACTATAATCTCTTCTTTAGGTATAAAATGAGTGATTTCAAGGTGAAGGTTAGCAATTTCAGAATGAATTTCGCACACGTGCAAACTGTTTGCAAATTTTCAGTTAAAATCAGCCAAACACTAGTTTAAGTATTCCAGGATCACATTCTAGTTCTTGCACAGTCAATCGACAATCTTCATTGATCACTTCAACAGTAATTGCATATATAAATGAGGCCTCTGGATATTTAGTTGGTTGGAGGTCATCACACAGAAGTGGTTCATCGTTATTGTCAGCCCGGGTGCGGCCTGCCTGGTCCAGACCACTGGACTCCAAAGCCTAACCATTGCCTCTGCCCTCTGCTCTTCTCTAAAACTTAAGCATTTCAATTTATATATAACGGGCCATAGAGCAGTCGTGTAGTATATATCCAAGACTTATTTAACTTCATCATTATTCCTTTCTGTGAAAGGTCTGTAAATATATTTCTGTATCTTCAACCATTCTTTCATTCATAGCAATAATAGAAGCATCCACTTCTGCGCGCTACACCATGACAGGTATTAGCTCCTTCTGAGTAAACAAGCTACTAGTCTGAATGCTCTGATAAGTTCCTATCTTTTGCCCCTAGCCACTTTGGGCATGTCAGGTACCCTTTAATATCATTGGAAGTTAGCACTTCTAGTATTGTCCATGGGAGTGTCTCATTGAATTATATGAGAACAGGAATGTGACAGAAGTGCTAAAAGTTATGGGGTAGGAAGATGCTAATATCCAGATTGCATTATCTCTGTAGAAGGAATGTATAAATGTGCTGTGCAGTTATGGTACTCGTGAAAATTGAAATGCAGAATTGTACTTGGTGCCAGATTCAAGGGGCATTCCATTTCAGAAACTGTTCATGAATTAAACGTTCCTGAAACCACAGTGTCAGGAATGTGCTTCAGACAAGTAATTTCTGTCACCACATCCCACAGGTTCTTCAAGGTGTTAGTATTGACAGACAGGCAACACTGCATCAAAAAACAACAACATTTAATGTTGGAGTGTGACAGATGTGTCTTTGTGGATAGTGAAGCAAAATTTGGTGGGATGCAGCAGCAGAAAACTGATGTGAGTGCCTCTCTTAACAAAACACCAATGACTGCATTGCCTCTACATTAGTGAACTTATTATATGGGCCCTAAATGACTGGAAAAAGGTTGCAGGGTCAGATGAGTCATGATTCCAGTTGGTAAGAGCTGATGGTAGGATTCAAATGTGGCACAGAACAGTGACCATTGATCCACATTGTCAGGAAGCCATTGTGGAAAGCTCATGATGGCTCTATCCTGGTATGGGTTGTTTTTACATGGCATAGTCGGGGATCTCTGGTCGGACTGAACTGACCATTGACTGGAAATGATTATGTTCAACTTCATGGAGATCATTTGCAGCCATTTTTCATTAATATTCCCAAACAACAATGACTTTTTCAGGACATCAGCGCACCGTGTCACTATGCGAAAATCATTAACAATTGGTTTGAGGAACGTTCTAAACAATTCCAATTAATAATTTGCCTTTGTAGATTGCCTGAAATGGATCAAATTGTACATATGTGGGATATGATTGAAAGGTCACTATATTCACAATTTACTACACCGGCAACACTATTGCAGTAATGGGTGCTGTATAGGAGCCATGGCTGAATATTTCTTGTTGATACACTTTGCCGGCTGAAGAGCTCCAACATGATATTAGGACAGAGCATGGAGAGTAAGCAATAATTCTCTGGCCTTGTATTCAGGAGGACGCAGTTTCAAATCGCCTTCCAGGTATCCAAATTTGAATTTTTCTTGGTTTTACCAAATCACTCCAGGTGAATGCCGGGATGGTTCCTTTCATAGTCAATGTCTGAAATCCCTACTGTTACTTGCCCTCAGTCCTTCTCTGCCTCTAATGATCTCGATGTCGATGAGGCATAAAGCCATAAAAAGTTAGTAGGAGATACCCCATGATTTTTGGCACTACTGTGTATATTCTATCATGACTTTGGTGTGCAGTCTGGAGATTAGAGATCTGGAATTAATAAAACAGGTCTTCTAATGTTATTTAATTCATTCATGTTGAATGGAATAATTTTTTAGAGAAACTCTTTACAAAGGAATATTTTTTTAAGTTATTTTTATCGAACTCCCCAGTACACGATTTCAATACAAGAAACAAAAATAATTTGCAGGAAACTCATCATCACTGATACAAAGGGAGGTTAATTATTCTGGTACACATCTAATTAAAAAAACTTCTCAAAAGAGGATAGTAGATTAAAAAGATGTATTTTACAAAAAACTGAAAGATTACCCTATAGGAAACTTTCTACAAAAATGTACGAGGGTAATTCAGAAAGTAACCTCTGTTCTAGCGTGGTGCTAGTAATCATGTGCGGAGCGCCACCATTTTCACATCTGCGTGTTCCCCGATTTAGTAAGCATCCAGGTGTGATGGTATGAACCTCGTTCTTTTGTACATTGTCATGTTACAACCTTAAAACATGAACGCCGCAATAGAAAATCCCGCAAAATGCGAAGTGCATGCTATAATAAGATTTCTTTTGGCACATTTCAGTAGCAGACATTCATCGTCGATTGTGTACTGTATATGGTCCGAACGTTATGAGTGAATGTGTTGTGCGGCAATGGGTCCGATTTTTTAAAAGTGGTAGAACAAACATTCATGATGAAGAGAGGAGTGGTAAATCTTCTGCTGTTAGTAATGATGTTGTTAAGAAAGTTGACGAAAAAGTTCGTGAAAATCTAAGATTCGCAATCTCTGAACTTTCTGAACAATTCTGACAAATTTCTCATAAGGTTTTGTACGAGGTTGTCACCGATAAATTAGACTACTGGAAGTTCTGTGCTAGGTAGGTACTAAAAAACTTACAGAGATCCACAAAACCAAACTAATAGGCTTTCCCCTAAACTTCCTTAACGCTATGACGCGGAAGGAGAAGATTTTTAAAGATGATTGTGACTTTTGAGGAAATGTGGTTGTCGTACGTAAATGGCGAAACGAAACAACAGTTGATGGCCTGGCAAAAGAAAGCCCGCCAAACGTTTTCAACAAGGAAGGTTATGGCCACAGTTTTTTGGCATGCCGAGAGAGATTTGCTCATTGAATTTATAGAATGTGGCACCACAGTCACCTCAGATGTCTACTGTGAAACTTTGAAGAAAATTAAGCGAGCCATTAAAAACAAACGTTGTGGTAAGCTGTCATTCAATGTTGTGTTTTTGCATGACAACGCTCATCCTCACAGTGCTCGTAAGCCTCAAGAGCTTCTTAAGCAATTCAAATGGAACGTTTTCGACCATCCCCCTTACAGCCCCGACTTGATGCCTCGTAGTTTTCATCTCTACACTCACACGAAGAAGTGGCTTGCGTCGCAGCACTTAGATGACGACGACAAACGTCAAAATGCTGTTGCGAGATTAGCTACGTGCCCAGGCGGCTAAATTTTATGAAGAAGGAATTTTTAAATTAGTGAAACACTATGACAAATGCTTAAATTTAAATGGTAACTATGATGAAAAATAGGAAATAGCTGCAGTTTTAAGATGTATGTAATAAAACATTTTTTACTACCCAAGTTATTTATGTATAGCTAAACGGAGGTTATTTTCCAAATTACCCTCGTAATTTTATCTGAATTGACTTTTACAAAATTTAGTTATTAAATATATATTATTTGAGAATGGACCTTATGAGATCATGCAAAGCCTCGATTCTCATTTTGGTCGTTTTACATTGTATCACACACACACACACACACACACATATATATATATATATATATATATATATATATATATATTATTTCTAAAAGTTTTTTGTGACTTGCCAGTTTGTTCATACCTAATCAAAATGACTGAATAATGTAACAATCTAAAGAATAAGGTCTCTCTTTTTTTTTTTTTTTTTTTTGAAAATCATAAATGAAGAAAGGAATTTTTCATAATTTGGACTGTGAAGGACAAAAGTATCATCATTTATAAAAGTTATTTTTTTGTAACGAACTGCTTATCTACCTTTACACCTAACTAAAATTGATAAATGAGATATCATTTTAAAGATTAAGGTGTCTGCTTTGGTAAAATCATAAATTAAGTTCAGAATTTATTACACATCAACCCATAAAAGTTAAAAATATTAACTATCAAGGTCATGCCTATGAGACAGTTCAGAGGTAAACCGCTAAGCTTTGTTGTTGTTGATAATGATTAATCATGTTACCATTAGATAACAGCACCACATATCACAGAGACATTTGTAAATTGTGCTTTTTCCACAGTAAGAAGCTTTTCAGAAAAAAATTTCTTTGAAGGAAAAATTTGTGTTTTGTTATAGAATTCCTATGTAAACATTACTGCCAGATAGCAGCACCACATATCGTAGAGATATGAATATACTGTGTGTTTATTTTGTTTAGCTTAGTTGTATGATAAATACAACAACATATTTTGTTCGCATAATTTTCGTATTGATAATGCTACTGTGGTACAAAGTAGAAATGATACCAGATATGTCAACCCCACAGGGGCCTGGTATGCAAGTGCCAGGTACGGGTTTGGCGACCCCGTGGTGCCCGAGCTGGAAACTTGTGAGCGCCGCAAGTTTCCCACACAGTAAACTCCTACCATGCTTCAACGACCACCGTAGGGGATGGCGGTGGAACGTTATGTGCCTAGGAGAACGGGGATCTTGGCTTCATCACCCGGATTGCGAGGTCAGAACAAACCTCTATAAAAAAAAAAAAAAAAAAAAAAAAAAAAAAAAAAAAAAAAAAAAAAAAAAAAAAACACACTCAATCTCAAGGTCAGCCACGTGCCAAGGAGGCGAATGGGTGATGAGGGAAATCACTCGCTAACGTGCAACCTCAGGGGCACCTGCACACCCCTGTTGTATTAGGACTTCTTTTTAAACTGGTTTTACTCGTGGGACCAAAACGAAGTCATCCACAAAAACCACAAAACCCTGCGGTACGGGTGTGCCGCAGGCTAAACCCAATACACCCAGTACTAAGAAGCGGGCCAGGGTTGATAGCCCTCCCACTTCCGAGAGTTCAAAGTCACGGGAAAGTCTGTTCGATACCGAACGCTTTCATTGTAATGGAGACGGTAGAGGGGACATTTGAAAATGTGTCCCCTTTTTATATTAATAAAGGGTTGGAAGGATTGGTTGGATCCTTGAGATCAGTTAAAAAGCTGAGGAACGGGACGCTGCTGCTGGAAACGACCACCAGTAGACAGGCATCACAGGGCCTTAATTGCAAGAAGCTCGGGGAGTTCGCCGTTAAAAGCGAACTCCACAGAACCCTAAATTGTAGTAAAGGCGTTGTCACCTGCCGGGAAATAATGGATTTAGGGACCGAGGAACTGGTTAAGGAGTGGGAAGATCAGCAAGTGGTCGAGGTGCGTCAGATTACACGGAGGGTAAATGGCAGTCTTTTCAAGACTGCCACCTTCGTCCTGATGTTTGACACTCCAGTGTTACCCAAGTGTATTAAAGCTGGCTACATTAACTTGAACGTCCGTCCGTATGTTCCGGATCCAATGCGCTGCTTCCAGTGCGAGAGGTTCGGACATACGATGGCGTCATGCAAGGGCAACCCCACCTGTGGTAGATGCGGCAAGGGGGCACATGAATCGGGTGTCACTTGCACGCTCCCACAGGTGTGCGTCAACTGCTCCGGGGTGCATCCTGTCTGGAGTAGGGAGTGTCAAGTGTATCTTGAGGAGCGCAAGATACAAGAGTTAAAGACCAAAGAGCGGATACCGTATGGAGAAGCAAAGAAGGCGAAATCACTCACCGCTCTAATTTTTGGAAGTAGCTTTGCCAAAATGGTCTTGACTCCCGTCAGGAAAGAAAGTGTTGCTACGCAGACATCCTTTGCAGACGTGGGCACAAGCACTGTGTGCTCTTGTCAGTGCAAGTGTGGTGCAAAATCCACGAAGATCATGACACCTAGGACCGCGGATGTTGCTAGTAACATATCTGCAACCTCGACCACTCCAGCAGTAGTAAGAAAGTCTCCACCAGCATCAAATATAGCAGTTAAATTATATCCACCTCCTATTCCACCACATTCTGTTGAAGTGGTAGCGATACCACTTGCTACCAGTGGAAACAGAGGTGACCAAAAGATCCGAGGTATAAAGTTTAGACAGACTGATCCGACCCAGTTTGTTAAGTCCCCCTCTTTTTCTCCTCCCAGACCGCCCAGCAATAGGGAGAGTAAGGGCAAGAAGAAGAAAAATGATGGGGAGGATTTTGAGGAGTCGTCTGGGTCGGAGATGTCTATCTCCGCTTCCGGGAAGGAAGAAACTGAGATGCTGGTGGAAGACTCTGGTCCCGTTCCTCAGCAGGAAGTGACCGATGACCCACCCGATCCGGGGCGGGTGAGGTTAAATAGGTAAGGATGGCTCTCATTCTTCAGTGGAACATCAACGGTTTTACAGCTCACAAAGAGGAGTTACACCACTTAGCACGGTCTGATCCTTTGTGTCTCTGCCTCCAAGAGACACATTTCAGACCAACACACCAACCTGTACTAAGTGGATATGACGTGTACCGCAAGGACGAAACCGAGGGTGATCGAGCGAAGGGGGGGAGTGGCAGTGTTTGTCTGAAACACTGTCCATTCCGAACCTGTCGCTCTCACCTCTTATCTACAAGCAATGGCAGTGAGGATACACGGTCCTATTAAACTGACCGTATGCTCCATTTATCTACCACCAAATGCGCCCGTCGAATATGACGATCTTGTCGGCTTATTGCGGCAGCTCACACGGCCGTTCCTCCTCCTAGGAGACTTCAACGCACATAGTGCGTTGTGGGGTGCTAACGCCGAGAGCCCCAGAGGCCGAGTGGTTGGTAGATTAATGGAGCAGGAGAACGTCTGTATCCTGAATACAGGACAAATGACCCATTTCACCACTGCTTCCGGTTTGTCCTCTGCCATTGACCTTTCGTTGTGCTCTCCTTCAATCGCACACTCCGTGCCTTAAGAGGTGGATCACGACCTCCATGGAAGCACGTAGAGTGTGAGCGAGGGGGAGGCAATAACCGATGCAAATGGAACGTCAGTAATGCAGATTGGCAGCTCTTCTGCCTTTCCGTATCACTGGAACCCTGTGAGAGTATACAGGACAAGGTGATTCACCATGCAGCTGACGTTTCCATGCTGATAAGCTCCGAAATGTTGCGAAGGACGCCCGTCCCCTGGTGGAACGACGAATGTCGTTCCGCTATCCAGGGTCGTAGTTGGGCGTTGCGTCGCTTTAGGTTGTACCCAACACCTGACAACCTGGTGAGTTCCGTATTGCCAGAGCTAAGGCGCGTCGAATTATTAAGGAGAGCTAGGAAAGGTCATGGCAGAACTTTGTAAGCACTATCAATCGTTCCACAAGTTCATCAAAAGTATGGGAGTCAATCCACCGTATATCTGGAAGGTACTCTCGCATACCAGTATCTGGGTTACTGGATCAGGGACGTATAGTTACTGACGAACGAAGCATAGCTCAGCTGTTGACAGAGAACTTTTCTGCCATCACCTCCTCTGCCAATTTCGATCCTCGGTTCCAGCAACGTAGGATTGCTACCGAGAGGCGAGTGCTGTGCTTCGATTCATCGGGTACAGAGGCATATAACAGCCCATTTTCATCTTGGGAGCTGGAGTCGGCCTTAAACAGCGCTAAGGACACCGCCCCAGGGCCTGATATGATCCAGTACCAGATGCTGAGGTGCTAAAGAGTATCTTTTAGATATTTTTAATCATATTTGGACCGGAGGACACTTCCTTGACTCGTGGAAAGAAGCAATGCTTATCCCTATTTTAAAGCCTGGTAAGGACAAGTTGTCGCCAGGTAGCTATCGTAGTATATCGCCCATACGAGCTGCGTGGGCAAGACACTTTAGAGGATGGTCTATCGCCGCCTCGTCTGGTGTCTTGCATTCCACAATCTGTTGAGCCGCTTTCAGTGTGGATTCAGAAAGTCCGATTCCACCTTGGACAATCTGATCTTGCTGGAGGCGGCAGTACAAGATGTGTTTATCTACATATACATATATACTTTGCAATTCACAAAACTGTGGGTGGCAGAGAGTGCTCAGCACCAAACCTAATCTCTTTGTTGTGTATTCCAATCCCTAATGGTACGAGGAAAAAAATAATTCATATAAGAATCAGTGCGGCACATTATTTCTCTAATTTTATCTTTCCTGTCATTCCGACCCAAACAGGTTGGTGGACGAAGTATTTCACTACACTCGTAAGTGAAAGTGGGAGTACGCAGCCAATATCTTGTGGGTGTCTTTTTTTATATTGAAAAGGCCTACGATACTACCTGGAGGCATGTTATTTTAAAGCAATTAGATGATTGGGGTTTCAGGGGTAACCTGCCCCGTTTTTTAAAATCATTTTTATGTGGTCGTTGCTTCCGGTACCGAGTCGGTAGTGAAGTGTCAGATCTTTTTATTCAGAAAAATGGTGTTCCTCAAGGGTCAGTTTTAACTGTCACACTTTTTGCCATAGCAATAAATAGAATTTAATTCGTTATAAGGACGCTTATCCGGTACTCCTTATAAGTTGACGACTTTTTAATTTTTATTGCATCGTCTAACCTGAGAAGCGCTTAACGACAGCTGCAACTCGTGCTGAACAGGCTGGAAAAATGGTCAGTACACACTGGCTTCTGTTTCTCTGCTGAGAAAACCTGGTGTGTACTTTTTAGTCGCAGTAGAAGTCTTTTAGCAGAACCTCATCTCATCTTGAGGAACACCGTTTTAAGTTTTAGTGAAACTGTTAGATTTCTGGGCCTCATTTACGACAGTAAGCTTACTTGGCTGCCACATCTCAAAGATGTTAAAGGCAGAGCCCTGAAAGCCCTTAATTTTTTAAAGTGTCTGTGTAACAGGTCGTGGGGTGCTGACCGTTCCTGCCTGCTACAGTTTTATAGAGCCTTTGTACGGTCACGGTTGGAGTACGGTTGTATTGTCTACGGTTCGGCATGGGACAGTTATCTCCATATACTGGATAGTGTCCACCATGCAGGAATTCGTCTCGCCACAGGTGCATACTGCACCAGTCCTATACCCAGCATTTGTGCTGAGTCTGGCGAGCCGCCGCTCTCCATCCAAGACGTCTTATCATGGTGCGACAGTATATGCATATTGCCGCAACTCCTGGCAGTCCCGTGTACAACGTAGTTATTCACCCTAATTATGAATGGTTTTACACCAACAGCCAAAGAGCAACCAGACCGTTCAGCTACCGTACAAAGGCTATTATAGAGGAATATGGGTTTCAGATGCCCTCTCTTATTCACCAGGGTTGGAGCAAATCTCCTCCCTGGCTTTTAAAGAGGCCCAGAATGCTTTTAGACCTGTCACGGTACAGTAAGCTGTTTACCGCTGACAGGGTATTTATCAGTCTTTTCAGTGATGTTTTAAATCAGTTTCACGATTTTACCCCGTTGTATACGGATGGGTCTAAGCAGGCTAACGAAGCAGGTTGCTCAGTAGTGTTCCCTCGAGCGACTTACACATTCAAGCTAAACATCATGTGCAGCGTATACAATGCAGACTGTTACACCTTGTTAAAGTCGCTCCAGCATATGAAAGTAAGTAGGGACCAAAAATATATCATATGCTGTGATTCCCTCAACTGCATCCAGGCCTTGGGAAGCATGTACCCAGCAGATCGTCTTGTCCAAGACCTACAGGACACCCTCCGATCCCTCCAATCTTCTGGGAAGGAGGTCTTATTCTGCTGGGTACCTGGCCATTTGGGAATCAGGGGGAACGAGGCAGCTGATGAAGCTGCCAAGTTAGCCTGCAACAAGGTCAGAGTTGACTTTGAACCGGTCCCAAGTCTGAACTTGCCTCGGCGGGGAAAAGATTTGTTCTTGACATTTGGCAGAGGCAGTGGCTGGAGGTAGAGCATAATAAGCTCCAGCTGGTCAAACCAACCGTCCAGCCGTGGAGCAGCTCCTTCCAGCAGGCGAGGAGGGATGAGGTTCTCCTTACTCACCTCCGTATAGGGCACTGTCCTCTCACACACAGCTTTCTTCTCCGCCGGGAGGACCCACCAGAATGTGATGCTTGTGGCGTACCTTTGACGGTACACCACATTTTAATAGACTGTGTACTGTTTTTAGACTTAAGGGCAGACGTTGGCTTGGCCAACGATCTGTCCCTTATTTTAAACGAGACCAGCAGCGTGGCGAGTGTTTTAAAATTTTGTGTTTTGGCCGGTCTAGTGCCTAAAATTTTAGGCAGATCGGCCTAGTTTTAAGATGCATGGGTGGCCTCTTTACAGCCACCCTTCGATGTGTATTGTTTATATTTTTTATATGGTTATAATCCCTGTCTTGCCGGCCGTTATACAGCCAGCGAGTGGTTTTTAATTTTTCTGCGAACCTGTTTGGCACCTCTACAGCCATCCAGGTGTTCTGCAGCCTTAGGTCGTGGTGGCCCCTTTAAAGCTACGTTTTATTTTTGTGATTTATTTTATTTGCTGTCTGCATGGCTGACCCTTTTACAGTTGACCATGCAGACAGTATTTTAGTATATTTTTTAGCCATAGCTATTGCTGGTAATCGTTAGGGCGCTAATGACCTCAATGTCAAAACAAAAAAAACAAGCACACACACACACACGCTGTAAAATTATTATTTTTATTGTTCCTCATCTATTTAAACACAAATAACATTTATTTTCAGCATATATTCAACATATTAACAGGATATTTCGAAGCTCAGTTCGTCCGCTGCATTCTCATCTTTTTTTCTACGGGCTTCTCTTCTTCTTTCCCTGCCAAAGATGTTCTTTTAACACACTACTCTTTGCTCTTGCATAGTAACTATTACCGTATCTTTTTCTTTTACAAAAAGAAAATAAATTAAACACAAAAATTCTTACCTTTAAATATACAAATATAAAACAATAAAACTGAAATAATACAAACAAAAATGTAGGGGACTGTTTTTCCTTACAACACACACACTTTATTCAGTGTATGACCACAGGTACATAACAAGATGATAGTGTAACATTTTAATCACACTGATGGATTATATGTTTGTAACATGTAGCAATTTTTCACTTTGATGTTTATTCATTTTGTATGTACATGCATTGACTACAGTATGTTACACATCGTGGTGATCCTTCCTCAGTGAGCCTCTTTAGAACCATAAATAAATAAGTACTTGTAAAAAATTAAGTGGAGAGATAAAAAGTTAAAAATTATGTATTTTGGAAATAATTTGCGAGGAAAGAAGACGTGTTTGATTGGTTAATTTGCCATTGAGAAAATAGATAAATGAAAGAACTGTTGGAGAAGACAAGGATTAGAATACATGAAGCAGAGAATTGAGGACCGTTTTTTTTGTAAAGGACATGTTGGGATTAGGAGGTTAGTTAAAGATACAAAAAGACCGAGAATTTCTTTAAATCCAGCCCCAATAGAGGCTGACGAAAAAAATATATATACATACATTAATAATTATTACTTCCAACCACCTTTTCATTAGTTATTGATTATTTTATTCTCCTGCCCTTTCCCTCCCAGTACTTTCACCTGTGGCTTCATTCGCATAATGAGTCTTGGATGCATGCATCTGATCCCCTTGTCATATGTGTTGTTCTTATATACAAGTAGGTTTTATACCATAATATTGTTAAGTGTGTTACTCTTTATGCATTCACCAAGCATGGTGCGTGAGCAGTAAAATGCCCTGGTCTTTAAATTGGGAGAACGTGCATGCTGATTCAAATCCCTGTCCAACCATCCAGATTAGGGTTTCCCATGGTTTCTCCAAATCACTCCAGGCAAATGCCTAGATTGTTTCTTTAAAAGGACCATGGTTGAATTTCTTCCTGTCCATTTTGCCTTGTCCTTTACTGCCTCTAATGAACTGGTATCCAGAGTCCATGTTAACTAAAGTTTTGTATGGCCTGGAACCTGGCTACCAAATCTTGAAGCAGCTTTGCCTCTGTAATGAGCAAAAGAGTTGATGACGTCATCATGCCAGGTTGGTTTTTTCTTCCACTATTTCCGTGGCACTGCATACAGTTATTGAATTATACCTATGGTTAAAAATGAGGAGAGATAGATGTCTTTGAAACGTCCCATAATTGTGACATTTTTACATGGCTGGAGGCCCAAGAAGAGCGTATTTATTTGCAACGCTGTGAAAAGCTTCATTTTTAAATATAATTCTATTGTTTCAAATGTTTGTGATGCTTTTGCATTTCATTCTTCTTTATTCCTCTGTTCAGCATTCCTCGTTTTTTTTATGGAATGCAGTAAATTTTTCATACATCAGTATCAAGAATTGCATATTTTTGTATTAGGATTTTGCTTCCATTAACTTTATTAGAAGTACCCGAGTGACCGATCTTCGCTCGGCATCTTTCGATTTCTGTTCAGTATACAAGATTTCATCAAAATCCTTAGAGAAGTTTGTGAGTAATTAATTTTAGCTATTTACAAGAATTTCTCATATAATAGTATTAGACATATTGGATAGATTAAATATATAGACAGTATCAAAACCTAACCTGAATATTGGTTGGATCCTCCAAAAGGAGGCATACTAATCCATTGTATCGGAGGTAGGACAGCCAGTTCCTTTCCTTTGGGACCTACAATTTAATTTAGAATCTGAACCACAGAACGCCCTAGTGTAGTTCATATGATCAAATATAAATCTTAAACATTCTTGCCCCCACCAGAATTTGAACCCAGGATAATAGCCAAAAATTTTTTGACAGCTAGCACAGTAACAACTTTTTTCCCCACTAATTACATTTGGGCTGCCAGACCACTCCACATTTGTTATACATTCAGCTGCATCTGTAAACCGGTTCTATAACCATGCTGCCAGCTGGGTAAAATAATGGACAAGTAAATGGCTCGACTCATGTATCAATATTCTTTAAATGGATAATGTTTTTATTATGCTGATGAACAGCCATTTCATTATCTGGAAAGCTTTGAACAGCATTAAGTGTAAATACTGCACAAACCTCATTACAGGTGGGTATGTTAAACCTTCTATGACTGGCCTGCTCTGACAGTCTAAATAAAAAATTGATGTATGGTGTAGGTGGTATTCCATGAGCAGAAGTTAGCCCATTATTTTCCTTCTTGCATCATTTTGTATCCTTGTTTATAACCATTATGCACTCGAATAATATACTCCAATAACTCCACCACCGAGTTACCGATTTCAGAGCTAAGCATATGATTAACTCTTTCATTAAATGCATCATCAGGATCTAAAAAGTATAGTTGGCCCTATTGAGGCCACTCTAAGACACCTTCTTCATTCTATGTGGTATGAGCTGTCATATTCATTTTATGATATATCTGTCCGCAAACTGCAAAACTATAAATTCCATGGCTATTTATTGTTCTGTCGTCTTCCACATTGAAGGACGCTAACACAAATGTGTTTGTTTCTTAGTGTTCTGTGAAATTATTTTGACTGTGAGTGATGGTTCAAAAAGAGATGTACTAATTCATTTGAAAATTGTGGTGGCTCCATTAAAATTTGTGCATGCAAACAACAGTCGGCAAAGAATTTCTGTTTATACAATTAGAAAATGTTTGTCAGGAAAATGCGATGCACCACAATGGAAACACAAAACTTTGAATGGTTCTAAAGTGTGATATGGGACATCTGCACTTACAGTGCATTTATATGTTGTAAAATAATTCATTTCTAAAGCTCTGTGGCATCATTTGTCTCGATGTCTTTGTTCTTCCAGTCGGTGCTGTTGTTGTTCGACACTTTCACTGGCCACACATTGTGATGCATGTTGTCGGAGATCTTCCAGACGTTGCTCACATTGTTTAACACTTTCACAGGCCACATGTTGTGATGCATGCAATAGATTACACTCTGATTAAACATTTAAATTATAGGGTCTTACCTTACTTATTATTGTAGACAAGTTTTGAAAGCATCTTTCTTTAGCAGCACATGTGGGTCAAGATAATGGCAGCATCTCATGAATAGAAACCTGCTTAATTCGAATTTTGTCAGGATTTTCTTGAGCTGAGTTTTCGCTGGGTGAAGTTCAAGTAACTTGGTTGAGACGATTTTCTTTTAGATTAGTCTCATGAGATGAGTCTTGACTGCATGAAGTTTGATTGTAGTTAAAAAAATATTCTTAAAGGCTTCCTATGCATTTCGAAGCTCACAGTTGCTTTTTACAACCAGAGATAATACAGTAGGCTCACTGGTGCCTCAAAATTCTATGAGATCATGTGGCGTTAATTTTTGTTTGTTTGTGTGTATGGATTTTTTTCAAGGATTTCATGTATATTTTTTTCCCTTCAAGTTAAAACATTTTCTTAACGGCTTCCTAGGCATTTTGAAGTTTAAATTTCCTTGCTTGAATCAAAGGGAAACTTAAATAACATCAGTAGGCATTGCTTGAAACTTCTACCACAGCCATTTCCGAGATAAAAATGCTGTGTTAATATTGTTTTCAAAGAAGTTTTGTAAAGTAAAGTAGCACTTATGACAGAGCCAATATCTATTTTTTTTTAAATATCTTCTTTTTAAAGTTTTACAATAAAAGATGTAGTGCTAGTATTCCCACACGTCAGTGAGTATACAAGAACTGTTTGTTTAAATAAAGTATATAATAGTTCCTTGTTGAAACCAAAGAGAAACTATTACTAGGCTTTCTGGTACCTGAATTGTCTAAAAGACGGTGTTAGAGCCAGTTTGAGATACCAAGTGGAAAAATTGTTCATATTTCGTAAAATTGCGTTTTTGAAGTGAACACAACTGTTCAGGTAATCTTAAAAACATTATCTAAATTTGAAATTTCATCAAAATCTTGATAGCTTTTTCCGAGATTGCAACTATATACAAGAATTGCTCGTTTAAATATAAATGTAATTGCTTGATATTTAATTGCTTTCTTATGGTAAGCGGCTGCATTTGTGGCATACGAGTAGCATTCAAATAGGTAGTACTGGAAATGTTTATTGTAGTTGGACACACAATCTGTTTCAAGGAAAGATTCTATGAGTAACTTATCAATCAGATACAGGTATATATGGTCCAGAATATTCTTAAGGTTTGTTTGTTCTCAGTTACTCCTCGATCTGGTTCAACAACAAATTTCCTACTCTCCACACAACTCCCAATATGCACTGCATAAAACCAATAGAAACTTTAATTCTCTCTCTTGGTCTCTTTTGGTCTCGAGCTTATTAACCAAACTCTGTGACATTTGTATGATCTGCATCCCTTCAGTAAATTGTGATTTTTTTTCTTATCAAAACCCTTTCCACATCCTGATGCATATAATGCAGTAAAATTCTAAACTTAAATGATAACTTGATCCACAAAAACCTACCTCCAGACTCAACTACATCACAAATTCTTTCCCTGCAGTATATATCACAAAACAACCACCAATTCCAAATGCAACACTAAAGAAGTCGTTTTTATCATTGCAAATATCACCACAACTATACTAACATGCCTCTGGTATCCTGGCTCCTATGTAAGTTCAACAACCAACAGGTCATTAGGATGAATGGTCACAAGAGAAGAGTTAACAGATCAACAAATGGCTGCCCATATCAGTTCCCACAGCTCTTGCAACTTAATAACTATTTCCTGGTAACAGCCATTGGGATCTTTCTTTAAACCAGTGTTCCCTTTAAAATTTGCAGGTAGATCCTGACTTATCAATGTGCCCTTTCCTAGTAAAACCTTCACTTTCCTCATTTCCCATTTTTATTTATTAACAATTATCCTTTTTTATGTTTATTACTTACTGTTGCTCCCCTTCCTCATATGTAACTTGTCTTCCCAGGATGATTGTAGTTTTTAAACTATACAATTCTCTCTCCACCAACAGTGTCTCATTGCCTCTTTCACTGAAACCAACCAACAAGCTCATGCAATGTGTCACATTTCATTTTCTCCCTTGCTTGACAAGGTGTTTCCAGACATGGTGTATGTTTGTGTTGTTCTTGTGTTTTATCTTGCCACAACCCTCCTACCGCTAGCATTTAATAAATAACTTTGCTTTTATTTTCCTCATTTGCTTTTTGTATATTTCTGTTGCAGAAATGTAATTAAATAAATTGAACACAGGTGTCAGATCAATTGATGTTGCTTAGAAGAATTCTAAAATTTAGTTTAGCTCTTATTTATAAAAATAATGTAAAATATGGTATTGGTATGAAGTTTCTGTATGAAAACTATATGAACAATGTTATTAATCCTTAATTAACAGTTGTCTTAGATTTAGAAAATTATTTAGTTTTACTCTCCTCGTTTCCTTCCCTAAATTGAGACTGTGTGATTTGTTTTCAGTTGTGGTACAAATCTATTAGAATATGGTTGCCTGTTCTGCAAACTAGTGACTCAGACACTTAAATGGACGTCATGTACAAATTCACAACAGGAAGGGGTTCAAAGACCGTATGTGTAAGTAGTGGTATTTACATAATTCAGAAGAATTATTCTTTTGTTCATATATTAACCTATTTAAGTGTGATGTGTGATGTATAGTTTATTTTCTCCTGGTCTGTGAGGGTGATTGTCCCAATATTTTTTGTTGCAAATAGATTAATTTTCTTGACCAAGGGAAAGCTACCAGAATCATAGCTTGCTACTGCATAAAGATATATAATACAAACTGTGTGCATTTCACATTTTGCACTTATAAGTAATGTCTACATCTGAGAAATGATGTTTGTTGTTTAGCATTACAATTTGTAAAGTCATAATTAATTTGTATTGTCAGTTTTACTGCTAGAAAGGCAGCAACTTGTCTGTCGGTTCTTATCAAGGAAACTTTTTCGAGCATTTGTATAATTTTGGCAAAGTTATATGTATTGTTTGGCAGGACTAGAAGTGAATTGAGGCAGTCTCACTTTAGTTCAGTTACTATCTACCTCACTCATTATATGACACTAAAGAAAAGAATAGCAGTAAAATTTTAAATTGCATGTTGTAAGATTGTATTACTACTACTACGACTGTAACAGTCCAATCCCCCAAATCTGCAAGATGCATTCAAATGCCTGCAGGCAGTGGTGTATTCGAGAGAGTAGCTAATCTTAAATATTATTGACAGCGGTGATGTACCATAAACTTCAGAGAGAACTTCAAAGAGAACATTAGACTTAGATAATTCTGATTATCAACACAGAAATTGTAAAGGTTTCTATTTCTTAAATACTGACAGAAAAAACAAATAAGTTTATATTAGACTAAGAATTTATTTCAAATTATCTTTTCCTTCAAACAAGCTAATGACCAATTTTTAGATTTAAAGATAAATTGCCAAAAGATTCCTCGCTGCAATAAAGTTCCAAAAAAAAATTAATACCACATTTGAAATTTTCTATCATTTACAGTTTCAACAGTAAGGTCCAAAATCATTAGCTGTAAGTTAGGGGAGCATTTACAAATTAAAATGGTTCCCTTCTATAAGCATTCTCGACACCATATCAGCCTATTGCACAACTTGACACGTCATGCTTAGCTGAAACAACACTTCTCAATGCAAATCAGTTTCACTGGTCGAGAAACTTACACAAATTTATTATGAAAATCGCTTGGCTGAATCTTATCTAGTTCAAGAGTTTGTATGGCCCTTCACAAAACTTTAATCAGTCGCCACCCTTTCAAAACTAAAACACTGAATTTAATCTATGGGTCTGCAGACAATTATTCTGAGCCAATTTGCCAAATAACTTACTCCCCCATAAACATTGATCACAATTAAATTACCAAACCACAAAAACTAATTATGTTTCACTCCAGCTGAAACATTTTTTTCAAACTTTTTCTTTTCCTTTGGGCAGAAACATAGGCTCCCACTCATGTTTGACAATGGACTGCCATGTTTCTCCCAGCTCACCCCTACTTATAACATTTTTTAAGGCTTAACTGTTCATGGGGTTAGGATAAACAGTTATCACCTCAACTATAACTGTGTAGTTAGCCCTGAATATTAGATTGTTCTAACGTTCTCTTTCACCACCATCTTGATATCCTCAAGAATGGAAAAGATAGGTTCATAAAAAAAAATCACTGCTTCAAATTTAAAGTTCAAAATATCAATGTATTCTTGCGAACAATTTTACAAGTCCGAATAATCAGTAGGTAATCGGAAATTGTCACCAAATAATTTGACTGCAAGTTATGATAAGTAATTCAGACTAGACCGCATTACTGCATATTAGTCACTTAGCAATCTGAATTATTCTGCTGCATTCCACAAAATCTTAAGATAGCTGCCTACATTGCCTTACACCATGTTTCAACTTTCCGCCTTCTAGCACTAAGTGCGCCCTAACCGACACACGTCTTGCTCTAGTGGTTTCCAGTGACAGACAACAAATAGTCCCCGTTTCTTGCATAAGTAACCTAAGCCAGTGGTCAGTCAGTATTCCTTCGCTGCAGCCAGACACGTGACCTCCCAAAGTGAGAAAAAGATGTATAACTGCGCAACTGATTTCATCATACTTTTAACTTTGGTGACTCAAAATATTCCTATATATCTGAAATTTTGGTAGCAGTCAAGTTGATTAAAAAGTGTTAATTTCGATCCTTATAACAATTTTCGTATCTTTAATAGTTTGCCCATAAGAAAATATTTTCTTTTTAACTCAAAAAATGCTTCTAACGTCCACAGTTTTGCAGCTACGAAGCTGAAATAACTTTCAGGTTACTTCTAATTTACTGCTCTTTCGTTTGGTACTAAGAGCGCTGTGTTTACTATTTTCAAACAGGTTGAACCCAAAATGTTGTGCAATTGTTAATTTTGAAACTGTACATAGCTTCCTGACATCTGTGAAACATGTTTTAAACGATTCTACGTGTTCTTATTTGCAAGTTGTGTAAATTTGAAGTTGCTACCTGATTTATTCAATTTATTATGAATTTTGTAAAATCTTCCCCTTGAAGGGTGTCTGTCTGGCCATTGTCTTCTTGAATTCCGAAATCTTACAAAAATTTACTTTCTCTTCAAATGACTTCATGACGTTAAATAAAACTTACTGAAATCTTTGTATCGAATTGTACTTGGTTTTGAATATTTTTCTCTCGATTGAATTTACATATATTCTAAACTGGTTATTTTGATCTTTACCCATGTGTTCTAAGTTTTTACAAACTGCTCAAAAATCAACCTTCAAACTTTAGTGAACTTTTCCAAACTTTAATATGTTGTGTAAGTAAAAAATTACACTTATTTCTAACTAGAAACTGACTTTATATCTTTCAAAATATGACTTCTAGAATTTTAAAATATGTAATTGTGCCTAACTGGTTTCTAACTTTCAATGTATTAAAACTCTTTAGTAGGATTTTCTGGCTGCAAAATTTCTATCATCTTGTTACTAGTTATAATCTTAAATGTCTCTAGAAATGAAGACAATCTTCAGTTTTGCGAAATATTCTGAAACCGAATACCAGATATGATAATATTATGTTCTGACTTTGTATAGCTATTTAACTTGATTTATGGCTTGAATTGACAAAGTAACTGACTTTAAAACTGATGTGCAATGCCATTTAATTGAGCCCACTGTTCTGTGAATAAATTTTGTTTCACAGTTTGCGAAATATTAGGTTAGCTTACAATTTGATTATGACGCTACCCCTCCTGACGACTTGATAAGGCGCCGTTCTGCCTCTAAGCTACCAATTTTTCAACTTTTATCCCTCGCGCTACTAAAACGATTGCACCACACTCTGAAATGGCCCAATATGGTCCAAAATGCTCCAATGAAACCCTAAATAAACCACCATAATGTTACAATGTGTTTCCTCAAATAAAAACATCACGTCACATTTCCCAAAATCTTTGCTGCTCAGTTGATACTTCTAGCTAGTCATTTTTTAATATCAATTAATTTATTTTAATATCAGTTAATTTATTAATAACTAGCAGGTACCCACGACTTTGTCCGTGTTTGTAAAGAATTTGGATTGACAGCTGCCAACATCTAGCCACCATAGTGCATGATGGGAGACTCGGTGCTATTACCACAAATAAACGCGTCATCTGCACTATGTAGTTCAGGCAGCAAAGTAAAATTTATGGACCCACATGTCTTTGGTTGAAATACAAAAATATCCTTGATCGGCCAATTTCAACCACCATATCTCCTACACCCTCATAGTTAGCGAAATTTGGCCAACGTTGTGATCGACGGGTGACTCTGTGCTGCTACCACACACAAACACCAGTGATCTGCGCTAGATAGTTTTCGCTGAAAAGTGATACAACATCACACATACGTTTTTGGTAGAAATATCAAAGTGTAGCAGGTTGGCCACTTTCAACCACCATATCTCCCACACCCCCATACCTACCAACATCTAACCGGCATAGTACACAATAGGAGACACAATATCAATACCACATGTAAACACCATTGGTCTATGCTATGTAATTGTGGCAGCAGAATGACATATACGGAGACTCATGTCTTTGATCGAAATACGAAAATGCCCTGCATCAACCACTTTTAACCACCATATCTCCCACATCTTCACAGCTATCGACATTCGGCGAACATTGTGCATGACAGGAAACTCCATGCTACTTCCACACACAAAGACCAGTGATCTGTGCTAGGTAGTGATGACTGAAAAGTGAAATATAGGAAAACACATGTCAATTATATATATATATATAAGATTTAGAAGTACCATTGAAACATTATTTTTTTTGCTTCAAATAAGAATAATTTTGACATTGTGGAATAAGAAAAATATTATTAATTTGCCATACTGATGGTTAGATAGTACCTGAGTAATTATTTATGTACTGTACCAATAGTTAAACAATATATGAGTGATATGTATTTCAGGCAGTTACGGAAGGAAGCTTGTGATACGTTGACATTGTGGCTCCAAGTTGCAAAATCTGGAAGCTGTTTAGAAATATCTTCACCCGAAGAGTTAATTTCTATGCTATTGGATGACGTAAAGGCTGTCAAATCATCAGTTATGCTTCTGGTATGTTTTAACTTGAATATTGTCTTTTTTCTGTCCCATTATATGCTTTTTATTTAATGAGTGAATGAGAAAAATTATTTTTGATTGTGCTGCTGGGTGATCTGGACAGGATATCTAGTTGGGTTGGTAAACATGGGATGAAGATAAATACAAAGAAGAGTCAGCTTATTAGATACACAGACAAAAAAATTAAAGTTTGATTATGATTATAAGGTAGGGAAAGAATTTCTTGTTGAAGACTTGAAATCTAAGTACCTCGTCATTACATTTGATAACAAGCTTAACCGGGCAGAACACATTGGGCAGGTAGTAGGAAAAGGTTTCAAAATTCTGCACTTGATGAAGAAAATGAGTGGATGTACTAGAGAAGTAAAGGAACCAGATTACAAAACTTCGGCCAGACCATTGCTTGAAATTTTGAGCTTAAAATACACGATTTGGAGAAGGTGGTAAAAGGGCTGCTAGATTTGTTTTTGGAAATTACGGCAGAACGCAATCAGTAATAGATATGATAAAAGTGCTGGAATTTGATTCATTGAAAGAGAGTGAGAGGAGTCATGGGAGTGTACAAGGTGTATACTGGTGATGAGACGTGGAAAGATATTGATGTAAAAAATAAAAGTAATTCATGGAAGGGAAAAGATTGCCATGACCACATGGTGTAGTAATATTCTCTTTTTTAGGTATGGCGGTCAGGGATTGGAATAAGTTACCAAAAGAAATGATGAATAATTTACCAAAAATGTTGAAACAATTTATAGTTGAAATTTGGGAAGGGCAAGTTGGTGGGTGTAGCGAAAGAGGAAAAGATGTGTAGGGAAATTGCCACTGGAGCGTGCGCTCCATTACAATTAAATTAAATTGTTAAACTCAGGGATGTACAATCTCTTGTATAAATCTCCTTAAAAAAATGTACGCGTTTTGTGCCAATGGTTATGGCACTAATGAAATGCAACATGCAACCATTGGAAGAAAAAACAAACCAAAAACAGATGACAGATATTGGGGCAAGCCTCTTGCCTTTCTGTGGAGCAGTTACATCAAAAATAGCTAGGCTGCTCAACAAGCAGAGCATCAGTTCCTTATTTTTTGGACAGCTATTATGAACTGCGAAGGATGATCTCAATCTCCAGTCTCCTGGAATCTACAAAATTCCTTGTGCATGTGGTACCTCTTAAGGCGGGGTCCCACGGCTCGTTCCTCGGCCCCTGTTAGGGGACGCTTCTCATCTTTGCCGCATAAGCTAGCATGGATGTCTCGCCTCGACCCACAGCCAGTCAGTAGAAGATGAAAGGCTCGTCCTGCCTAGTACGCACCATAGAAACGGACCTTTATATATAAAAAACCTCATGGACGATCAATGAAAGATGCAAAGAACACATCAGATATTTTAAACTTGTACAAAAAAAGAAATTTGCCATAGCCAGACACTCCATTGACAATGGGCATGAGCCACGCTTCGATATGCCTTATTTATACAGGTAATTTCTGGAACAGGGTTGTGAAGGAGGCAATTGAGATTAGGCATGGTAATAATGTTATTGATTGCGATAAAGGTCTCAATTTAACCAAACATGGAAGCTAGTAATTGGATTATTGCAAGCCACACAGGATCAAGTCATATTAGGACTTATTAGCGACCTGAGCATTACATCACCAACTGGGCTAGGCTCAACTAAACCCCACCCACCTTTTTTTCCAAGCGCATTACCCTCTGCCCTGAGGTGGTAGCTCTACATAATAGACTACTGTGCAGCAGACTTCAGTGATGTTAAATGGGGCTTGACAGTGGAAGCAGAGCCAGCTTCCAAAATGTCACCAATGTCTCAAATTTAATTTGAGATATCCTAAGTTATTACATTGTTTGGATTCTACATTAAGCTGTAGGTTCAACTAAGATGGAGGAGAACTGCATGAAATCTCAAAACACTGTCACTTAATAAATGAACTACTCTCCAGTGTGTCCTGGTCAGTAATGTTTTACCATTTAATTTTTACTTGGGCTACCTTCCATATGATTCTTAAATGAAACTACCTCAAATAGTTCAGGGCAATTGCTGAAGGCAAGTAGAATTATAATATTCCAAAGAGTGAGAGAAATTGGAACCCACAGATTTTATAAGAAAAATAATCCACAAACTGTTTTAGGCAACAAGATCCACAATTCGTCATCCAACAAAGCGACAGCGCAAATGGCAGAAATCTGAGCAGATTAGCACATCACAGCTGGGGAATTTGTCATCACGTCTGAAATTCCAAAACATTGCTGCTAACCATGAGAGTTGCACAGCGGCACTCAGGGCCTTGCAGTGGATATTGCAAAGTGTTGGAATGTTCCTCAAGCCAGTACTGCACAAGGTAATGTACCGTAATATTTTTTATCACCATAGATTAACAAGCCTTTATTTCAGTGGCAAACAGATTACATATATTCTAAGTTAGACTGCAAACACATAAGAAGAAAAAGAAAAAAAGTACATGCATAACTGTCTCAGGTTAAAGCATGTCACAGTTTACCTATCTGAGGTCAGTTGATTATATGAAATGGAGAGCATGCCTTTTTCCCCTTTTTTAATCCTAGATATTTCCAAGTATGATGTGTGTTTGCTTATAAAATTTTTAAGTTTAGGATTGGATTTACTAATTTCTGTGAACAGATGAATTCACCTACTGTAAGGAACCAGCTATATAACTGTGTTGTAATTTAGATGGTAATTGCAAAATGGAAGTTCATACTTAGCTTAAAATCATTCTTTAGAAATCCCCATTTTCATTTAGTATCTGTATAATCTTCTGTACTTTGACATCTGTTCATTTTGTTTTGAAAGACTTACCTATTACCTCATAATATTTTTGATTTCGTGATCTTGGGGGGGGGGGGGACCCAGCAAGGGGCTGAACAAGTTACAAAAATTATAAAACCTGGGAGGGATTAGAATCGACAGAATATGCACAACTAACAATGCCTCTATAGTGGAAACTCAATCTCTTGAGAATTCACAAAAAATTCTAAATAACAAGGAACTGGCTGAAAAGATGCGATGCGAAATCCCTAAAAAATGAAGGCCACTCATAATTTTGTACGACATACCAACAACAACTCATGTAGACAATCTTGCTGATGCTGTTTACCAACAAAACCTTGAGGATAAAATAGAGAAAAGCCAATTTATGGAAGGTTTTCAACCAAAGTTAAAGACTGGACCTAGAGAAAGGGCAAAAGTTCATCATGTTATGGAGGTGAATCCTTCTGTTAAGAAACTTCTGTTGCAGCAAAAGAAAATCTTCGTAGATTTTTCTGCTATAACGGTGAAATATTATGTTGTCGTACCAAAATGCTATAAATGTTTGAGTTTAGTACATGTATGTAAGTATTGTAAGAAGAAAAATAGTTCTTGTTCACACTGTGGAGGAAAAACCACCAAAGGTATCAATGCAAGAAAATTTCTCGACTTTCAATATGCATACAGTATAACAGATGGGGCAAAAGCTGCAACAAGAAGAGCAAGGAGTGTCTTACCTACCAATTACTCCTACAATGAGCTGTAAATAGGACTGATTATGGATAGTTTACTACAAGGAATAGATATGGGAAACGATGCATACTGTCAACTGGCAAATGTTATTAAGAATATAGTTGAGGATGTAATTTGGAAGCAGGCTACAAAAATGAAAGAAAACCCCCCCTTCAAGACAAAAAAGAAATGCAAAAAGGGCTGCATGCTTCAGAGAAAAGCTAAACATGGAGAAGAACCATAAGAAACAGGATGTTGGAACGCAGACTGACGACCGTTCAGTACAGATTGACAAAATTTCTTCGAGTTCTGTCAATCATCCCTGGAACCATTGTGTCAAGAGGATTGATCTGGGATGGAACGTAGGCAGACCTAACGGAGTAGAACATTACACACAACCTGTAATGAGTCCAAATTGGTGGAACAACCGTTGAATTTAGGAAACATAACAAACAGATACAGTTCTATAAACCCCAAAACAATATATGGTACAGTGATTTTGAAACAAATTTAAAACTGTTGACTGGAGGAGGCTCTGAATCTCGATGTATTGCTGAGGCATCTAACTCGTATAGTGCATCCGGCCGGTAAATATGTAACCTTCCCCCAGCCAGAAGCCATTGACCGTACACATCTAAAATCCATTAGTCCTCTTACAGAGACTTCTAAGCTTTTCTCTCTTGTGAATAAGGATGAAATTTTTGATCCTGATCAAATTTATAAACGGTACGTATTAACTCATGGCCGTACAGTTTTCGCTTCAAAACTCCTGTGGCCACAGTGCAATCTCCACACCAGACATCCATAAATCACAAAATGTCTTATAAGCTACGAATTGCACAACTAAATGCCAGGAGAGGCTAGTTGGTTTTGCACAAAGTGAGAAAGCTGTCAGAGGAACATAAATGGGATGTCATATGCCTTCAGAAGACAAATTCATGCTTCGGGAAGATTCCTTACATGCCACTATCATCACAGATAATCTCAACAGGCAGAAACCCTATGACAGCAATAGTAATGCTATCCAGACAAGTTACTGTAACCAAGATAGTGCAGTTCTGTGATGAACATACGATATATGTGGAGCTCATTGCTGACTGGGGTAGTGTTAATTCTCATCAACATGTATTTTCAATATAATGATCTTGTTGAACCATACATTGGAAAAATAAGAGAAGTGTGCACTGCCCTAGGAAACAGACCAGTAATAATAATGGCTGATGCCAGTGCTAACTCTGTCATAGCGGGGTGACAGATACAAGAGGCAAGCTTTTAGTGGAAGCTATTAGTGAATTGAATCTAGAAGTAAGAAACCTTTCGCATAAACCCTACACATACAGCAACCGAGCAGGAGCTCAGTCAAACATCGATGTAACATTAACCAATCTGTGATCTGGGAACTTATTGAGGAATTGGAATATTTTAGAATTTTTAACTACCAGTGATTATAATGTTATTACTTTTGAGTTGGTCAGAGGGTGGAATGAATTTGACACATCGGAGGTGCAGATTTCCAAGGTCCATTATAACATCTGCCGGGCAGACTGGAACTGGCAGATGGATATTTTTGTGCAACAGGAAATCCTATTAGATGATAATGATGTAGATCGAGCCGCAAGAGATCTTACCTGAGCTCTCCAAATATCAATGAAAGAGCCCATTCCTCTAAAGAGAACCACTGGCACAGTGGACTGACCTTGAACTGATAGACTGGAAAGACTGCAACAAAGGATGCATAAATCAAGAAAAGATTATCAACGTTGCCCATCGCCAATATTAGAGGACAGCTGCTGGAAAGATATAAAAAAATTAAAAGTGAATTCCGAGAACTGTTGATACTAACTGAACAAAAGAAGTTGGGAAAAATTTGTGAAAACAAACTTGCGCATGGACCCCAGTGGTATCCCATATAAAATCACAGCAGGAAAGGTAAATCCCCAACTACACTGTCTACTGTGCAGAAACAAGATGAAACAATGACTACAAGTTGGAAGACTACTGCAGAAGTATTACTCCAAGAACTCCTTCCCGATGATAAAGATGACGAGACGGAGCACAGAGTGCTCCATCAGGAAATGGACCAGCATTGGCAAAGTATCACTGACACTTCAGATGTTTGCATATTGGAGGTAGTACAAGCAATAAATGCCATGTCCAGGAACAAAGCTCCGGGTCCAGATGGTATTCCAGCTGAAGTAGTACAAGAACGGGTAATGCCAGTAGCCACCACTTTTTGTAAACTCTATAATGAATGCCTGCATCAGGGAAGAGTACTGAACATCTCGAAGCAGAGCAAGATATTAATCATCAAGAAGAGAGATGACAAAGATCCAAAATTGCCTAAATCTTATCAACCCATCTGCTTGCTAAACGTGCTGGGCAAAATACAGGAAAAGGTGCTGTGCAAGGGGTTACAACAACATTGGGGGCAGTAAGGTATGAATCCAAACCAATATGGATTCAGAGTGGGTAGATCCACAGAGGATGTAATCAATGGGACAATGAATCTTGATACACAGCTCAAATCAGAATTATGTGATAGGGATTCTTGTCGATATATCGGGGGCATTTGATAATCTATGGTGGCCTGTACTTTTTGCATGACTTAAGGAACTTAATTGTCCAAAGAACTTGTACAACACCTTTAAAGATTACTGTAAGAACAGATACATCAAACTTAGGTGTCCTGGAGTATTCATTGAGGAAAAGCTGACAAAGGGTTGCCCACAGGGATCCATTTTTGGTCCGATAGTTTGGAACATTGAGCTTGAACTGGGAATGACAAGGCTGCAAAGAATGCCGAAACTTCTGGGACTTATGGCCTTTGCTGATGATCTATTCTTAATTATAGTGGGTAAAACCAGAGCCTAAATTGAGGCCAAAAGCACAAAGGTTCTGCGTGATCTCAGTCGATGATACAGACAAGTCAAACTAAGATTAGCACCACACAAAACCTGTTACATGTTACTGAATGGCCGATAACAGAGCAATCCAACCATTAAAATAGACGGAGTTATGATAGAAGAAGTCTTTTCAGTCTATACCTTGGTGTGAAATCAGATGCAAGTCTAAATTTTATGGCCCATATGGAGGAAGCATGTAGGAGAGCCACCTCAGTCATGAATAAACTAATCAGCATGGGGCAAAGGCATTTCCAACTTTCACTGCTTGTTATTCAAACATACCATAATACAATATTAACATCAATTGTAGGGCATGCAACCAGCGTCTGGGCCATATACCTCAGATAAGTAAACCCCAGCAAATTTTTGAGGAGGGCACAGTATTCCACTCAGGCTGTGTGGTGCTTACAAAACAACAACTGATGCCCTTACCATGGCACTTGGGGTGTGGCCACTGGACTTAGAAATTCGCAAGCTGGGAGAATTATATTGGCTCAGGAAAGGAAATCTGGAACAGGTGGAGAAAATCACGGCAGCAAAGGTGGAACGTTAACACAAATGGAAAAAGAACTTGTGATAAGTTTCCAAGTGTCTGTGAAAGGCTCAAAATGTCGCATCTTTTCCCATTGCCTGGGTTGGTACACTACATAACCGGCCATGGACCTTACAACAGTGAACTGCAAAGAAGAGTAATAGTGGACAGTGTTAGCTGTGACTACGGAAACAAGTACACTCCAGAACACGATGTATGGGAATGTGTTTCAACAGCAGAACAAAGAGCACCATACCAGCAAATATTACAGGGCAGGCACATTAGTGGCATACTGCGTTGCCGGGAATTATGGTACTTTCTTGATGCAGCTTGTAATCTGGCCTCACAAGCAGCCAAAGAAAGGTTCTTGGCACTTAGAAACAGTCCGAACTGACATAAACAGTTTCAACTGACAGTGACCAATGACCGAGCAGTGATCATTCCTGAAGAAATAAACTCGCGATGGGTCGAAGGCCGATGATTCTACTTCCAGGAATCATTTCCTGAGGGAGGTAAGTTACTCCGAAGTGGCTGTGCCGGGAGTAAGTGTGAGATTGAGACCCGGAGGATGTCGGGTTTCTAGGATATTCTGGTTGGCTAGTTCCCAGCTACCAAGTTCAGAGGTGTAGGATTAGGTTAATAGACTTGAGATCAGGGAAAAAATAATTGATGAAAGCGGGGCTGTGGTTAGTTTCAAGAGGTACAGCTGTGGACTGGCTGTGCACAGGAAGGGCTATAACATGAGAGAATTGTTTGTGTACTAAGCCAGGGAGGTAGCTGCGGGAGATGAGAGCTCCAGACAGGTTTTGTGCGTTTCAGGAAAGAGATTCTTCATCAGAGCAGATGCGCCTACCACGGATGGCCAGACTAGGGAAGGGAATGTTTGGTGTGGGAGGGATGACAACTGTTATAATGAATATACTGCTGTAGATTTGTATGTTTGATATGAACAGAGGTATACAGCCGCCCATTATGTAAGGAAACGTCAACATCATGAAAATGTAAAGTGGCTGCGGGAGTATGTCCAGGTAAAGTTGATGGATTGGTTGTTTAGGGAGTTGAGGAAGTCTATTAGGCGGATCCACAAAGGGCCCGGAGTAGATTCTAGGTGCTGGAATATTATGTATCAGAATATAAAAATAAAATTAAAATTAAAAAAAATGTCTAAGTTGAAGGACTCAAGACCAAGAAAAAACTGGGTGATTAAAGCATGGCACAGTTAATTTTAAGATTAGTTTTAAGAGGTATGGCATTGGTGTAGTTTTTTGGAAGATAGATTGTAGAATAAGAGATTTGTTTTTGTACCTGATTGGGGGAGGGGGAATAACCACAGTAGGAGAGAGAGATACTTCTTCAGAACAGATGTGTGTTCGATGGATGGCCAGACTGTAAGGAAGGAAATTTTTGGAGTTGGAGGGATGGCAGCTGTTGAGCTTATTGTTGTAAATTTTGTAGGTTTGATGTTAACACAGGTATAAAGGACCACATTCTGTAAGGAAATGTCAACATTAAGAAAGGTGACATGGGTGTCTGGGTAAGTTCAGGTAAAGTTGATGGAATGACTATTGTTTAGGGAGTGGGGGAAGTCTAGTGGATTAGGTGATTTTCATTGTGAGTACAGATCATAAAAATGTATCTGAACCACACAAGACATTTGATTGAGATTTTGTTTACAAATTGTTGTTCCAGACAGCCCAGGAATAGGTTTTCATAGGATGGGGCCAAGTGAGTACCAGTGAACACTTACTTCAAGTTAAAAATTTTCTCTTACTTTCTTTATTACTTCAATTTTACATAAGCTGAAAATTTCCCTAACAATTCTTAATTGTGCTTGTATCTCATGATTCAGCACTTTTATTATAGTCATCTGATTCTTGTATAGATGGAATTTTGACATATCATATAAAATTTCTTCAACAGTGTGTCTATTAACTGTTGGAGCTAAAGGCAATTATGTGTTTTTGCTACAAAGTCTACAAGTAAACATTTTAGATATGGACACAATTTGCTTATGCAGTAGCTAAAAATTTTTTTGAGAAGAGCACAGAAGAGTTCAGGTACACAGATCTTGTACAGGAAGTGTGTTTACAACAGTCTGCTACTGGAAAAACAGAATACCAAATACTAATTATGCATCGCATGCATAGTGTTTCAAAGCCTTTTATGTGGTTTATTGGCTGCCTTCTTTGGAATTAGAAACATTCGCTCCACATTGCCTAAAGGCTGAAATAAAAATAATGTATTTGATGTTTACAGTTATTTTAAAAAGAAGATTTGACTGTTGTCGTTGTTGTGTGTTGTTCGGGATGATACGGGTTCGAATTCCCATATGACCATCCAAATTTAAGTTTTCTGTGATTTCCCTAAATCACTGTAGACAAATGCCAGGATTTTTCCTTCAAATGGTCTTGGCTGAATTCCTTCTTGTTCCTTGCTCACAGTCCTTACCCTCTTTCCATTCCCATTTCTGGACCTCAACGTTGAGGTGGAATACCAAAAGGAAATTTGTTTGTTTGTGTTGTGTATGATGCTGAAAGAAGGGAGAGTGAGAAATTGAGGAATACTTTTCCAAAGGTGTAACAGATTTAATTTATCCATCTTAAAAACAATTCAACTCTAATACTGTCATATGCCCTTACTCTGTATGTGTTGTGACTTTTTGATCATAAGGTCTTGCGAACCACAACTTCTCCTAGCCAACTTGTCAAGTACTGAACAATAAAATGTTCTACCATCAAGGCTTGATACAGCTGAGCTTTTGTAGTGTCTCATTCTCAGTTACTGCACTTTGGGAACCATTGTGATTAGGTGTGCCATTAATTAATGGTTTTTCTTTTTCAGCAAACATTCGTGTAGGTAGAACTTTTGCAACAAAGACACATTTATACTAATATTAAAATTTTTATCATTACTTCTTATATCATACTCTGATTTTTTGCAGGTTGTGCAGGAGGCTGCTGTGAAGCTGCTCTTGAATGTGCAACGCGGTGATATTCCAGTTCCATATGGGGAAGGTCCATGTCGTTTAGAGCTTTACCGACTGCTACATGTTCTTGTGGTGGTTCCACATGATACATGGCCACCACCAATACATTTTGCTCTTCACATAATGAGCGTTGGACAGATGGATGCCAATATAGAGGTAATAATGTTTTTTGCTTCACTTTGAAGACCCATCTAAGTTTCCTGTAGCAGATAATATGTACGTCAATGAACCGAAAATAGCAGTGTAACCACCACTACACATGACTTGTAGATTTAAAATTGTTCTGTGGTAGTTATTATTTGCACTATGTTACATAATTTTTACAGTCTTCTTTTGCAAGTTTGTTTGCTGAAATTTATTTTTCGTTGTACTCTTCAAAGTTGAACAGTATGCACTTGTTGCAAAACCATTCATTCTGTACTTGGACCATTCCATATTTCTGCTGTACTACACCCTCCCACTTTTTATCTCATGATGCTGCTTGGAACATCTGCAGTAACTGTACAGTAACCTGCACACACAATTTGCAAGGTTCTTAAATACAAGGATGGCCCAGAAACTAGTGCACCAATTTTTTTTTTTTTCTCAGCCCCCAACAATGGTACAAATGCGTAACGTTAGATATGAATTCTTTGAAATTTTTAGAATGTGCGCGCAAAGCTTCTGTTTCTTCCAACAGATAGCGTGCTTACAGCAATGGTTCAACATGGCGTCAATGAGTGATGTATGTGCAGTGTGTCATTGAATTTATCACTGCAGAGCAAGAAATGGTTGTTAACATTCACAAACACTTATGTCCAGTTTATGGAGCATCAGTAGTCAACAGAAGTATGGTTAGTCGCTGGGCACAGAGGGTGAGGCCATCTGAAGGCGGTTCTGCAGAGCTCCAAGATTTGCAGCAGTCAGGAAGGCCACCCACAGCTGTAACACCTGAAAAGATGCAGCATGCTGATGAGCTCATTCACAAGGACTGATGCATAACGACTCGGCAGTTGGCGCAGGAGCTGTCAGTCAGCAATGGAAGTGTGGGTGTAATCGTCGGTGCTCCTGATTGCACAAAACAAGTGTTCATGGAGGAACACAAAGCTCTCAGAAAAAACATTTCTTCTGAGTAGCTGCAAGCTGAGGGAGAAGCCTTCTTGTCACAGATTGTGACAGGTGATGAAACCTGGGTTCACCATTTTGAGCCCTAAACAAAACAGCTATCGATGAAATTGCTCCACGGAAGAAAAAATTCAAAGCGACTGCTTCCACTTGTAAGGTCATGATCACTGTTTTTTTTTTACTGGTTATGGTATCATACTCATTCATGAGATGCCGAAAGGCACCACCATTAATTCTGAGGCATTTGTGAACACATTAACCAAACTCAAGAAGCGCTTGCAGTGACTTGGACGCCATAACATCTCAGGTGATTGTTTGCTTCACATGATAATCCACACCCTCACACAAGTTTGAAGATGTCTGAACACATCACCAAACAGAATTCGACAGTGTTACCCCATCCACCTTATAGCCCCGACCTAACTCCCTCAGACTTTCACTTTTTTGGGCCATTGAAGAATGTCATTTGTGGGAGACATTTTGAGGATGACGAAGAGGTGATTTGCACAGTGAAAAAGTGGCTTCTTGAACAGAACGACGTAAAGCAGTTAAAAAAAATTGAACAGGACAAGGAGTGGTATCGCCAGAGCATACACACTTTTTTGTCTCGTTGAAGGAAGGCCATAGAATGGGAAGGAGACTACATTGAAAAATAGGGATTGTAGAAGATACATCATTCTTTCTTTTGTTTAATTTTCATTGTGTTCAAACCGAGCATGGTGGGTGAACGGTTAACATTCTGGCCTCACATTCAGGAGGATGCGGGTACGAATCCCTGTCCAGGCATCCAGAATTGGGTTTTTCATGGTTTCCCCAAAATCACTCCATGTGAATGCTGGGATGCTTCTTTCAAAAAGGCCATCGTTGAATTCCTTCCCGTTTCTTGTCCCCAGTCCCATCCCGCCTCTAATGACCTTAGCCGCCGACGAGGCGTAAAGCATTAAGTAAAAAAAAAAAAAAAAAAAAAAAAAAAAAAAAAAACATTGTGTTTAATAAATATTTGTTGAATGAAAAAAAAAATGTGGTTCATTACTTTCTGAGCCACCTTCGTATGCAGCGGCCAGTATGAATTACACAAGCCTTCATGTCCCATTGCTAAATATGGGACGTAGAACTTTCCTTTGAATTTTTGTATGGTATACATCATTCCAATATTCGACGTAGCATATAAATTAGCATTCTTTGTTGCTGGTCACTATATAATTTTAGTGCCATTGTCTGTGACACTCTGATGGCTTGACACTCTTGCATTGCCTTAAGTGAGATTGTGTTTTTGTAATGTCACAAACTGCATCCAATTCCTGAGATAACAAGAACAGGAAAATGTTCTGACCAAATGTTGAGCATATAATCTTGGCTTATTGAATTGATTTATTAACTGTTTACTTGTTAGGACTGTCTGTGTTTACATTCTGGTGAACAGAGACAACATGATGAGAGTTTTGATTTCAATGTTTGGAGATAATGACATTGCTGTTAACCATTTCCAAGCTTAACCTTAATGGTTGATTTAATGTAAACAACAAATCTAGCACCCGATCTAATTCCACTATCATTTCCAAATGAAGTTCAGTCATTTGATGTTGTGTATTTTCAAGTAAGATGTGCTAATCCTGTTGCATCTATGCTGGTTTTATATTTGTGTACACTTGCAATTTAGCAGGCTTTGTATCTTCAGCCTCAATTGTGCAGAAATGAGATGTTAAATATTCTTGGAGATAAGAGAAAGGAAGGAGAGAGCTGAGCAGTATTTAGCAGATATGAGATGTTTCCAGATCAATGTTGTCAGTAAATGCCATACATGTAACAACTAAAACCCAAACTTTCTGAATAAAGTGGAACAGACAAAAATGGCACATCAGAAAATAGTTAAAACTAAAATAATTTGCATTATTTATTAAAATGCTTTTCATCATCAACTTATTGTTGATTGGAGCTCCATGTAGCATAGTTAGTAAGGAGAATTACTTTGGTTTTGATGATCAGGATTCGATCCTTGGTAAGGCAGAGAAGCATCTGGAACTACTCTCCAGTCTGTCTTGGCCCACTTCACAATAAGTACTAAGATGGAAAATCCTCCAGGAAGTAAAGAGCAACTGAAATGAGGTACTGAGCATGTCATCTTCTCTAACCTAACCTTATTATTATCACTTACTGTTGTTACATTTTTCTCCCCCTTCATATATTATCTTCTGGAGTCTTATGTCATTGATTCTTAGTTCATCTGCCTTTAGGAATATTTTTAATCCTAAAGGGAGGAGGGTATAATGCACCACTCCTTGCTTTCCACTGCCCTTTTCAGGAGACCATTGGCATGGTGTACTGGGAGTTGTTCAGATGCCAGTGTCTTGTCATTAGAAACACATTTGCACCAGATTGAGAGGTTGATGTTTAGTTGTTAGATGTTAATACTTTCACACAATCCATTAAATCTTTTTGTACTTGGGTTTAGGCAGTTTTGATGTAACATTTACTGTGCGAGGAAGGATTTTGGGAGAATTTAGGGAGTTGTGCTTATAATAAAATCTGCAGTTTATTTATTGAAGTAAGGGAGAGCACAAAGAAAAGAGTACATGGCGTTGGTTGATAATATTGGGTTGTTATGTTGGCAATAGCAGATCTTTATATATAAAGATGAATGTGTATTTGTTTGTTTGTTGGTTTGTTTGTTCTTCATACAAATCCACAGTTTTCATCCGATCTCGATGAAACTTTGCACACTTATCCTTTGAAACAAGGAGAAAAATACTGTCTACATTTGGTTGAAAAATTATCTGTATAAATAACACAACTTCGAAATACGGCCATAGACAGACACGTTGGATATGGTCGCCTCCGTACCGTGTTTCCGTGTAGTGGACTGGCAGCTTAGTGGTTAAAGCGCTTGCTTACGAACGTCGTGGTCTCCGTGGAGGCTAAGATTTTTAAAAATTGTTTTTCAGTGATAGAGTCAGGCCTGGGCCTTAGGTTATTCGGATTGAATGTTAAACTGTAGATATTAGAAAGTTAGGGGTGCAATGCGAGGAAAATCGTAGGTAGTCTTGCAATGTTGTAGGTGCACACTTTTTTATGTTATAATGATCCCTCAGGTGTTGTTCGCAGTCAGTGTGTGAGTGTGAACCACAGTAATATTATTATATGGAAAAGAAAGGGAAAATACACCCAACACTCACCAAAGCTGAAGGGAGGAGGGCAGCAGCAACACAGCACAACACACAAACAAATAAAAAACAATATTTCGGGTGAAGAATCCCCTTTTTCAAGTAAACAGATAGGACGCAGCCCCACGCAAGTCTTGCGCAAGACCAGCCACCTATCTGTTTACTTGAAAAAGGGGATTCTTCACCCGAAATATTGTTTTTTATTTGTTTGTGTGTTGTGCTGTGTTGCTGCTGCCCTCCTCCCTTCAGCTTTGGTGAGTGTTGGGTGTATTTTCCCTTTCTTTTCCATGTAAATATTGCCTCGCGGCATTTCTTTCCTTTCATTGTTACCTGTAATATTATTATAAATACGGAAGTAAGTCTCTGTCTTGTTGTTATGTTTTGACGACTAAATGGTTATATCGTTGTGATGCAATTTTATAATGAAATCTTTATGAAGGGCACAGGATATTTTTTCCAGTATGATTAACAGTTGTAGTCACGAAATTTTGAGACCTTATCGAATGGTGACAGAAATATGTTGGAAATTGATTCTCTTCAAGAGACAGGTTCGACGGTACAATGATATAGTGATAGCTTTCCTGTATTATTATTCCTACTCGATATTGTTTGGGACCAATCCTTCGTTAGCAACTTTCTATATTTAATTCTGGCAAAAAAAATTCTTAATCCACGCGTACGAAGTCGCAGGTACGGGCTAGTGAAATATAGTTGTGGACTAATTCCTTTACATCCACATCTTTACTTTGCAGTTCATGAAATTGTGGGTGGCAAAGGCTTTCTTGTGCCAAAACTAAATCTGTGCATTTCAATCGCAGATAGAAAAATATCAGAGGGTTATTGAACAAAGTGGATAAATTGTTATTTCTCATAAATGAATTGAATACTTTCAATAGAATTGATGTTTTATGCTTGTCTGAACACTATGTAACTACAGGAATATGTATGTCAAATATAACACTTTAATTTAACTTCTCACTTCTGTAGAACTAACTTGAAGAAAGGAGGAGTTATATTAGTAATGGGAGGAGTTGTATTAGAAATGGGAGGATTTATATTAGAAATGGTTATAGTTTTGATGATGTAAATGTTGGCAAGTAGTGTCTTGGTCAACATTTTGAAGCTTGTGCTGCACTGCCAAATTTCAATAATGAAAACCTTGTAATAGTAACTGTATATATAGCAGCATCCTCTGGTAACTTTGCTCTTTTTCTAAGCCAACTTGAACTCTTACTAACATTTTTAAGCATAAAAGTACCTAACATAGTCTTTTGTGGTGATTTTAATGTACATGCTGGGATTCAAAAGTAATGAGCATCATTTTATTCTGACACCAGCGTACATTGCCGTGCACGCCACTTTCCAGCAGCGGTGGTGGGGGGAGGGGGGGATGTTGGCTTCATAACACAACGGATCTCAGTTGCCTCCGACTGTTCGAAGCTGAAGGATTGGCCTTGATAGGAACTCCTGTGTGGTAGTGCATGACACGGCAGAATGGAAAGTTCGTTAGAATAACGGTACCCTATCAAGTTCTGCTTCTGGTTGGACAAGTCTCCTTCCAAAATGTTCAAAATGCTTCAACAGGCATTTGGGACTGAGTGTCTATCTTATTCTGAAGTGAAAAAATGGTACAAGGCTTTTAGGGAGGGCCGGGAAGAGGTGACTGATGAACCCTGGTCTGGACGTCCGTTGTCGGCACGAACCAACATTAATGTGCAGCGAGTGCATGATTTTTTGAACACGGACTGGTATTTAAGTCTCTACCAAGTAGCATAGGACCTGGACTTATCAGAGGCAACTGTACAATGTATTGCTACCAAGGACTTGCACACGCGGAAGATCTGCGCCAAACTTGTGCTCAGAGTTTTGACTGAAGAGCAAAAAATCAGCCGATTGCTCCAATGTCAAGAACTGCTACAAATGTGCAAAGACCATCCTGGCATTCTTGAAAAGGTGATAACTGGTGACGAAACTTGGACAGAGAAAAAATGCCAAAGCTCTGAGTGGCACACCTCAAACTCACCCCATCCCGAGAAAGCGCGGATGTGCATATCGAAGACGTAGATCATGCTCATCGCCTTCTACAGAGTGAAGTGGATCATCCGCTATGAGTTTGTTCAATCCGGAGTGACCGTGTATGATGCTTACCATTTGGAAGTCCTGAAAAGGCTGTAAAGAAGCATTGCACACAAGCGAAGGGACATCAAGCTGGAAGCTTCACCACGATAATGTGCCATGCCACACCATCTTTATCGTGAGCACCTACCTGGCCCAGCTGAACGTTATGGTGGTCTCCCAGCCTCCCTACAGTCCGGACTTATTGCCTCCTTACATCATCTTGTTTCTGGCCTTAAAATCAGTGCTGAAAGTAAAATGCTTCCACTCAATTGGGTATTTGACTACTTCTTGAAAATGGTTTTAAATTGTTTATTGGTATACCTTATTCACTGAGTGAAGAGATTTTTTGACGGCAGTGCATTATTTTGCGTAAAATTCCAAGTTAAAATTTAAAGAATTTAAAAGCCCACCAACATGCTCCTTCGCTGCCTGGCGCGTGCAACGACAGTCGTGATGTCATACGTCTGTAAACGCTGCCGCTGCGAATACAGCGTTTGATATTACCCAAGTTTTCAACTATTTTTATTGTTTGTTGCTGGTTACTTCTTGTTATTAATGAAAGTTCGTTTTAAATATAAAATCGAAAACAATTTATAAAAGCCTACAGCGTAAAAATATTGAAAGTAGATGCCTTCTTTGTGGGGCTAGCTATAGAAACAACCACCGAGTTTTATTCCGTGGAGCTTAAAAATGTAATTTGATGTTGCGACAAAGTCACTTACGATTTTCTGTGAAGCTCATTTACACGGCGATTTCATAGAGTTAATTGTAATACGTTTTTTAAGGCGAGAATTATTGGGGTTAGGGTCCTAAGGTTCGATCCTAACTTCGGAATATGTTCAATTCGTTTTCTTTTGTCATTTTCGTTGGATACTAGTTGCTGTTGGTTGCATCATTTTTTCCCAAAAATCCAACAAAACGTTATTTTAATTTTTCTTTTTTTTTTCTGAAGGCTTGCTTCACAACTTGTTGGATAACAAGCGAATTACAACCGTTTGAAACAAGCAAAGAAGATTTCAAAAAGGAAATTAGACGTTACTTGCACACCATAAACAGTTTTTTTTATTTTTTAAAAAAATATTACTTGCACATTAGAAGTAAATACCGCCTAATACACGCAGTTATGTCAGGAAGGTAACCTGGAGTTGTATCATCAGGTAAAAATTCCAACGAAGCGTTCCGGAACTGTTGCAAGATTAGCATGAAATTTCTACAAGTGATGTCACTTCTAAAATAAATTCCATTATTCGCCGCCGTCCACCTGTATTTTTTGCATGATATTCTCTCTCTGTTAAGTTTAAAAATTAAAATTTTTCATGTATGATAGCAATTTGTTTCAAACGCTTGTATGACACTTAGCAACTATTATGAATTCTTCGAATAAAAACATAGTAATGCAAGAAACAGCAAACAAAAACAGAAAAAATGCACGCAAAAAATATTATTCCAACCAAGGTTCGAACGTAGGACGTTCTGAATTCCATTACCACTCTTCAATCACACAGTTATCAGGACACTACTTCTTAATTGCTTCTCTTTATGTTAATAGCAAACACTTCACAGTTTTTTTTTATAAACGTTTCTCGGGAAACAAACCGAGTAATATTGTTATTAATGCACAATATTTCAGCGACTTTATTCTCCGTCGCCATCTTCAGGTGCAGTTGCAAGTCTTGAAGTCAACCTTGAGCGTGTTGTTTGTAAACTGGCATGGCAATGACAGATGTTGTTATGTTGCCTAGCAGCATCTCAGATGTCATTAGACGCCCGCGGAACACAAAAAGCAGAGCGTTGGTGATGAGCAGCCTCAATAACAGGAATATTGTGCATTAATAACAATATTACTCGGTTTGTTTCCCGAGAAATGTTTATAAATAAACAACGCCGAGAAAAATTACATTCATTTATAACTTCACAGTTTCTTCGTGCGAGATGAAGTGAAACGAGGTAGGTAAATGAATAAACAAACAAATTCAGTTTTATTGACAAAAAATATCATTTATCTATAAGCCTTAATCTGCAATTAAGAAAAATGGCCCACAAAATCCAATTGCTCCGAGCGTGCTGAGTGAGCGGTTAACACTCTGGCCTCGCATCCGGGAGGACGCCTCACAGTGTGATATTTTCTAAATCTAGAGGGACAAAAGTCAGTTTTGATAATAGTCTACGCAGGCAAAATAGTTATTTATATTCAAAGTAGACAAACGATATTACTCGCAACAAAGGTTTATTTTTCACGAATTCACGCCTAACAATAGAAAAAATAGTTTGAATAATGGGCTTCATGTAATCCACCAATCAAGCGCTCCAGTTGGCCGCGCCGTTTGACTGAGCTTGGTCGATGATTATACTGTGTTTCTGCGTGTTAGTAGTGATTTGTGTGTTTCTGTTGCTTTTGGCGATCCTCAAGGTAAGTTTACCCATGCTTTTTCCGTGATACATTAGCATCATTAAAACAGAGCGAGATTATTTTTAATTTTTATAAAAAAAAAAACTACTGAGTCAATTTCATATTGCATTTTAGTTCATTATACCACATTATATTTATTTATTATATATTATATTTATTATATTATATTATATTTATTTGAAAGAGCTGCTTATTAGCTACAAGAAATACCTTTATTTGTTTGTGCATATTTGCGACACCCATACAACTTTTCTTTATTTCTTTATTTTCACTGCACAAATTTCGCATACAGAATTTTTCGACGTATGGTTTGCTAACGCAAAACAATCAATCTCTAACTTTCAATTTAAATATAAATGAGTCTCAAATTGAAGCTGTTACATTTTTAAGCTCAGCAGAATAAAAGTCAGGGGTTTCTTCTATAGCCAGCCCCACAAATAAGGCGTCTATTTTCGATATTTTTCCGCTGTAGGCTTTTACAAATTGTTCTCGATTTTGTATTCAAAATGAAATTTCATTAATAACAAGAAATGATAATATGAAACGATCCTTTCCCAGCCACAGCGTTTACAGACGTGTGACGTCACTCAAGCGACCACCAATCCTAGAGCGTTTTCTGTCACGTGACCAGAGGTAAGAAAAGTATATTTTTTATTTCGCTTTTTTATTAAAAATAATCCACTTTTCTTTTCAAAATTGAAAAAATTAGCTTCATGAAGCATTAATCTACGTGCATGAGTTCAATTTATAATTTTTTTTTTTTTTTAATACTGTCAAATAGCCTATTCAGTATATCCCAGCAAATGTCAAGGCAGCCCCTGCAGCCATCCCGGAACAAGTCTACATGGACGCTTTCGAATAGAGATGGGCAAACTGCTTGTAAGAGCCTTAGAATTTTGGCAAATTCTAGTTTTGCTTAGGCGGGACTTAGAAATTTCGAGAAGTATAGTTTTCAACTTTAAGGAATTTTCCTGTAATCTTGCCCACAGTAACAACTTGCTATAAAAATCATTTTAAAGTGTAATTATCATATCGGGAAACGTTTGGTTTAAGAGATATTCCTGTTTGTTCACGTTTTGAAACACGCGATCATAAAAGTAGAAATTCTGAGATTTGCAATATCTCTAAATCACGTAAAGTTACAACCAAACTTTTATCACCAGCTGTAGTCAGCACTATCCCTGATATTTTGGTAATAAAATTAAGTAATTCAGCAAAGTCTAATTAGTGATTTTAATTAAGAGAAAAAAATAAGCTTTTTTATTAAAAGAGATATCAATTTAAATTTTACATCAGCAGATAGCCCTAATTAAGACGATTTCATACATATATGGGTTTTCATAAAAAGTTTAAGCATTTTTCCGGAAATTAAATTTTTGTAAAATAGATTGTCGCGGATTGTTGTGCACGCGCGTAAAATTCTAGAACACTTAGGGATTTTACCCGAATTTGAATGTATCACTACGCGGAGTCTTAAACAGCTAAAACTTTAAAATTAATTACTCTAAATTTCTCAAGAGACTGCCGCTGGACTTCTAGTAGATAAGTCCAGATACTGTCAAAGTTTGAACATTTGTAATAGTCGGGATCGTCAAATAAATTACACATACTTTGAGCTACGCGGAAGCAAAAAGATGTGATACAGTTGCTGACGTCACTGGTTCTAGCCGTTTCTATAAAAAAGACCCCGCGGCCATTATGGTTTGTCTGTTCCTGCCTGTGGTCTGTTCCTGTCTAGCATTATGTGAGTGAACCTGCGTCTGTCTGTCGTTCGTCTCGGTTGGTCATAACTCGCCATGCTGGCTAGTTCAACCATGGTGGATCGTGTCGTGTTATATCGTAACTTCAATGACTGTTAAGAACTTGTAAATTTAATAAAGGGGTTTCGGTCGGTTAGATTTCTCTCCACAATCTGCAACTTTTGGAAACGTATGTTCGATGAGCCAAATCAACTTTTAGAATGCTATTTTGAACTTTTGGTTTTACTTGAATAAACTGGAAGAGTTTTGAAAATTGAACTGTTGTCATTTCGTAGCTAAATAGTAACCCTTTTCAATATTTGTGGGTCAACAAATATTGTGGCGACCTGAAGCATTCGAGTTGAACTATCAAGGCTACATGGTCAATTCAAAATTATTTAGCAAGTTTTACTGAGAACTTTGAGTCCACATCAAGAGTGTAAGTTAAGGCACTAAGGCTATACTCAACCCCAGTATTGGCCTTGGTTCCTTACACGCTTTCTTCCAGTAATATGTTATTCAGTTATTGCTTCTTTTCTCTAACCACTTTTTTTAACCGTTAGAAATAGCATACAGTTATTTTTTTTTTGACGTAATATCTATGGAGACGCCACTAAAATCTCTGCTCAGAAATGCTCTTCTCTTGTTGAAAAAGCCGGAAATGTCAAATAACCGGATGTGATGAAAATAGCGGCCACGCCCCCAAATAATAGCGAAATAGCCCTGACTTCACGAAAAGCCGCTTATTAGCGTTTAACGATACGTCACCAATAGCGGCTTTCAAATAAGCGGCTTCCATAGTAACTGTCAGAGACGTTATATACGCCTTCAACTTTTGTTTATGTATTTGTTTAATAAGTAGCAGTGATGCCTTGGTAAATTAATATAGAATTTTAACACGGCCAGCTTTAGTGGTTAGTGTATGAAGTGATCAAACAGGAGGAGATGAAGTATAAGTGATTTAGGGATGTACGATATATAAAAATAATCCGAAGCGGGCAGTTTTGATTACGTGTTAATATATTTTTCTGTTTGAAACTAAAGAACTTGTGGTAGGAGTTTTTATGAATATATGCAACAAATACAGCATTCCGCGTTGCGTACTCTTAAAGAACAAAAGATTAACTTTTCTGAAAGTAAACAATTTTTTCAGTCTGGCTATTAATTCACATTAAGTTTTGTGTGGCTATTGTTATATGTATAGCATACTTTACATTTGTTGTAAATGTGTCCCAGTAACAGACCAGTTGCAATTTAAATATGTTGTTCAGACGTACATAAAAGTAATTTGAAATTTAAATATGATTTGTTGTTTGAAACTAATTGACTTGTGGAAATACTAGCGCTTTCCGATGGTTTCTCCATCTGTTGGTTGCTATTGCAGTTAATAACGGTTAAAGGTATTAAAAAGCGGTTTACATAGGTGGTGTCCTCTAGTGATCGCTATCGAAGTTAAAAACGCCTTCAACTGGCAAAGACGCTATAACACGGGTAAACAGCTGTAACAAAAAGCATAATCACATTGTTTACTATGGAAGGATGGATGCTGAAAACCCATTTAATGGTCATTAAGTTGTAGAAATATGATAAATTTTGGACCCCATCACAAATATCTGCAAAGTAGTATTTGACGTCGTCAGTAGTAGCAACATCTGTTGGTCGCTATCGCGATTGATAACGGTCAAACGTATTAAAAAGCTGTTTACATAGGTAGTGTCCTCTAGTGGTAGCTATTGTAGTTAATAACTATTATTTTGCGATGGTAGTGTCATCTAGTGGTATCTATTACCATTAATAATGGTGAGAGAAGCAATAAGCGGTGACTGATGCACTCGTAGCGGACGGTCGACAAACAATTACAGCACTGTCAGAGGGAGGTGCTGACAGTTATTTGAATAACTCCAGTTATCGTTTTGGCCGTTACTTGCTAAACGGCGTTTTTAAAATAACGGTTATTTGTAGCCGTTTAGTTATTTGTGACCCATCTCTACTTTCGAGTCATGGAAAAGCCACCTACAAAAGTGTATTGATGCAGGAGATGTCTATTTTGAAGGCTATTAGTCAGTTGTACCGATTTTCTCAATAAATCTGTCCTTTAGAACAAAGGTTCATTACTTTTGAATCTCACCCTGTAAATTTTTTAAATAACTTACCCTGTGAAGTTATGTTGGGATCATTAGTCAGCTCATAGAATCTGGATTAGGTAGTTAGCTTTCCACTAGAATAATGAATAATAATTGTTCAGCAATGGATGTTTTCTTACATACCTCAAAATTTAGTCATATAATCAAGTCATCTATTAACAGACATAATGTCCATTTATTAACTATCGAAACCATAATGGGAACTAGCTCCAAGAGTAATGCTTTTAAGACACAGCAAGTAATAAATGATGAATCAATTATTTATTTTAGAAATTTCATTAATACCACACACTGGAAACATGTTAACAGTTCACATAGTTTGAATTAAAAAACAGTATTTTTAATAGCATTGTCCTAAATTACTTTGTAAGTTGCTTCCACATGAAAAAGTGTTGTACTTCTCAAAAATAAAAGCAAACATGGATAACGATGGGCATTAGAACATCATGCATCTCTAAAGCCTGCCATACACACTTATGCTTGTCGATCGTTTTGCTTGTACAGTCTCAAGTTGTAATGCAAGACGGAACATTTGACGGAATGCAGTTGAGCCCACACACACTCCGTCTACTACTTCATTTTGTTGTCAGTTGCTAAATGTCAATATGGCTGATGTGCAGAAATTAGTTGTTGCTGCGGCTATTGTTCTGATAATTAGAAAGAAAAAAAGGAACAGAAATAGTGAAAACAGTGGTTATTGAAACGAGCACAATTTAGTCACATCAATTTTGGAATATTTTAACTGTGAAAGAGAGGTTCATTAGCAAGATAACATGGTTTATGCCAATTAAAACCTATACCTTCTCAAAATAAATAACCCATTTTATGATCTTTTCATAATACTAAAACTTCAGCAATTATAGGTTAACATTTTATATGTATAATGTAACTATATACATAATTGTGTTTGCTAATAAAATTATATTTGTTACATAGCTCATTAACTGAACCCACAGTTGTGTATTCAATGTTGTCTATGCCATCCTGTCTTGGCTTTTCTTGATCAGTAAGAAACAGCAACTTGTCGAAATACCACAAATTTGGCTTTTCGATTTTTTCAATACCACATCCAGATCTAAGCGATTCATTATATTTCTTCTGTTCCTTCCGAAAACAAGTTCTTAATAAATTCACTGTTTTAATAACAGTTTCTTTACTTGCATGCTCAACAACTTCTTTCAATTTATTGATACCTGTAAGAATATCATATGCAGCACTTTTTTTTCTGTATGTTTAAATAATTAATCTTTATCGATTTTCCACAGACATTCATTTTGTCTGTATAAATCAATAAATTCAGTTAGAAATTCATGCAACAGTAGTCTAATATCAGTTATACGCTACTAAGAAGACGTAATGCAAGACGGAAGTATGCACACACACACTGTTTTGCTGGACGGCAAGTAGGAACACACACGGAAAATCAAGAGCACTATTCATGCCTTCAAGCCAAACAATTGGCGGAACACAACACACACACACACACACTCCGTCTTGCATTACAACTTGAGACTGTGCAAGCAAAACGATCGACAAGCACGAGTGTGTATGGCAGGCTTAAAAGTTATATATTGCTTCTAGGAATAGTCACAGTACGAATGTTAAAAGACATTACAAGCATTACTGAAAATTACTGAAAAATTTTATTAAAAAATCTAAAAGTGTGTATTACAGACATAAGATTAATGACTGATAATAAAATTAGGATATTATAGTACATTCTAAAAAAGGAAAAAGGGAAATTATAATCAGGCAAGTAAATACATTTACATCCAAGAAAATTCAGAAGAAGATAATTTTCCAGTAGCTGATATATTTAATAAACATTTTTGTCTGTTGCTGATAAGTTGATTGATAGTTGATAATAAGTAGCTCGTTGACTCACATTATGGTTTTTGCCAATACAGGCTTCCAAGAAAAATTTGACACTATGTCTGTAAATTTAACTACTGTACACTAAGGAATCTGTTTAATATATTGTTTCTTGAGACTACCTTCCCAGAAAGGCTTAAGTGTGCTGTTGTTAAAACACACTATAAAAAGGGGGATAACTCAGTTGTATCAAATTACTATCCTATTTCATTACTAACCGTCTTCTCCAAATTTTTTTGAGAAAACCGTGTACAACAGAGTTTACCAACAGCTAAAAAATAAAAATTATTATAACTAAATCACAATTTGGTTTTCAGAAGGGTCATTCAATAGAACAAGCTATATTTGCACTCATTGGCAATATTTTACAAGAAATAAATGATAAATTAATGCATTTAGGAATTTTCTGTGACTTGTCTAAAGCATTTGACTGTGTTGATCATGAAATTCTGATGCAAAAGTTAAAGTATTATAATATAGATGGCATTGTTAGTAAATATCTTAGTTCTTACCTTCTGATTAGAAAACATAAAATGTCACTGAAATGTTTTAATGCTGCATCATGTGGTTCACTTTTTTCTGAGTGGGGATTTATCAGATGTGGAGTATCTCAGGGGTCTTTATTGCAGCCACTATTGTTCTTAGTATATATAAAAGTTCTATCCTGCATTACATCTAAAAACTCAAAATTTGTCCAATTTGTGGATGATACAAGCATAGGATTTAAAAATAATACAAATTTCTCTGCTGAACATATTTCAATTTATATCATTAACCTTATTAATAAATCGCTCACAGCTAATGGCTGGTCCTTAGATTTTGATAAAATTCAGTATATGCAATTTAGTACACCACACATATTACCACCAAACATATACATAAAATCTGCAGGCCCATCTATTCAAGAGGAAGCGTGTGTTTAATTTCCAGATTTGCATATTGATCATAATTTAAATTAGATGGTGCATGTCTCTGACTTGCTGAAGTTACGGGGTGCAGCTGCATTTGCAGTTCGTACAATTTCAGCGATTGGCAATCCCTGTATGATGAAACTATTTTACTCTGCTTCATTTACTTCTTACTGTCATATGCAAATATATTCTGGGGCAATTCTACTCAAAGAGAAAAAGTAGTCAAGGCCAAATAGCAAGTAATAAAAATTATGTGTCAGGTTAACAGTAGAACTTCATGTAGAGAAGTTACGTATTTTTGCATTGGTGGCTGAGAGTATATACACATTAATATACTTTGTAGTCACTTTGTAGAAACAAATAGTAAAAAACACGATTATGACACTAGAAGTAAAAATAATCTTTACAAGGATTACAATTCATTGTCGTTTGCTCAAAAAGAGGTCTGATGTTCAGGGATACAAATCTTGAATAAGCTCCCAACACATCTTAAGCGTTTAGTAGGGTGATAAGATTAAATTCAGGAAAAGATTGAAACAATTTTTAATTGACAACTCCTTCTATTTCATCAATGAATTTTTTTCTAAGGTATTTACAAAGTAATTGCCAGTAGTTGGTGTAAACATTGATATAATTAATGAATATATTATGCTGTGACTACATCTTTTGGTGTATATTTATCTATTTTGTTATGAAATCATTAATCTGCAAATTGACAACTTTCCACATCCCACAGTGCCAGTCTCTTATATTGGGATCAAATTGTATTGTATTGTGCAAGGGAAGGAAGAGTTGTTCCCATGTTTGCCAATAAATTCAAATGAAATCTATGTTACTTGTCTGTCAGACGATGCCAGCCCAATCTATATATCAATTCTGCAATGCCTTGGAAAGGACCGGGGCAAGCAGTCACAAATTGAATGGTTCTTCTCTGTACCTTCGCTGTACTGTCAATCAGTCCTTGCGATATGAATCCCAAAAGGCATAAAAGCAGTCAAAATGTGGAGACACACAGTTTTGTGTATTAGTTTTACAATTCTTCAAAATTCAACCCATGAATCACTTCCTAGAATTAGCTCTATCTATGCCTGAAGTTATATGGAGGTGCTATGTGCTGTAACACCCAAATACTTAGCAATAACTCAGCTGATAACTTTGCAGTTTGGTCAATCATATTAATTTTTTTAGTTATTTATATTTTCTTTCACTTTTTGCAATTCAGTTCGTCATTGATCACACCATGCCAAAATAATATTTAGATCATGAATTTTTAAGCTGTTGGCCTAATTCCTTACATCTCTATGGATGGCTGCAAACAATCTCAAAATGCTATTAACGTTGTCTTTAGGATCATTTATAAAAATTAAGAAAGTAATTTGAGGCTTCTCTGTAAATGAGGAAGTACTGTAACTGACCAGTTATAATATCTTTTATCAAGGTTAGTAAGAACTTCTCGTGGTTCAACAGGGAAGAGAAACTTTTTCTCAGGAGGCGAAGAAGTTTACATGCCACGGTTGACTCATCTAACTGTGCTAAATTAGTCCAGTTGCGAGCGGAAGTACATAAGACAATGCGTGATGCATTTAAAGAAGCCAGGAATTTATCCGAGGCTCTTGTAAGGTTATGCCGTCACTGATTAAGAAAAATGGGGAATTATCATAATCTAGCGTAGAGAAAGCAGAAATTTTGAATAATATATTTAAAAAAAGCTTTCATAACAGAAAACTCGGAGGAGATTCCGATATTTAACAATCGTACCAACAAAATTATGAATGATCTCATTCTTGATGTCGAGGGAATAACTAAACTGCTTATGAATGTAAAAACCAATAAGGCTCCTGGACCAGACGGTGTTCCTACAAGATTCTACTCCAGGTACGCATAAGAAATTGCGCCGTATTTAATGAAAATATATACCGCCTCCTTGGATCAGGGAAAAATACCAGACAAATGGAAGACCGCCATCGTGAGTCCAGTGTTTAAAAATGGGAATGTTAATGATTCTCAAAATTATAAGCCGATCTCGTTAACCTCAATATTTTGCATGGTTTTAGAACATATCATCTATTCAAATGTCATGTGGTTTTTGGGCGAAGGTGAGCTTTTAAACCCAAATCAACATGGATTCAGAAAAGGCCGATCCTGCGAAACAAAACTTGCACTTTTAATTCACAACTTGTGTCATATAATAGATGAGCAATCCCAGGTTGATTTAGTTCTATTAGACTTTAAAAAAGCCTTCGACACTGTGCCTCACACTAGATTACTAAGGAAACTTCGTGGTTACGGCATATCTACACAAATATGCAACTGGGTTGCAGACTTTCTGGATGGCAGAACACATTGTGTAATTTTCGATGGTGAGTGTTCATCACATACTGAACTGAGGTCCGGGGTTCCCCAGGGAAGCGTGATAGGGCCTCTGATGTTTCTCATATACAGGGTGATTATAATTAAAGTTAAAGTTTCAAAATGCTCTAAAAAACGAACCACTGATTAGAATGACGTCAAAATTGAACGGCATATTATTGAAGAAGGGGGGAAAGAACATGAACAGTGATTCTGCATCAGTAGCTCTGCAGAAGTTCAGGACCCTCAAGGGTATGAAAAAGGCATTGTACTGATGACTGTCATGGGTCTGATGAAAATGATGAAAAAATTCGAAAATTCAGGTTTTTTTGATGTGCAGTTTGGTAGAGGAAGGAAAAGATGTGATTCGGCAGTAGTTGAAGAAGTGGCCACAGCAGTTCAGGAGGCGTCGAGCGGTGGTGTGCAACCATGCAGTGCACGGAGAATTGCCCGAACATTGGACAGGCCTGTGAGCACGGTGCATAACATTCTACGAAACATCCTGCAATGCTATCTATACAAAATTTGCCGTGTGCAGGAGTTGTATCCTTCTGACCTGCCATCAAGAGAGGCTTTTTCTATGGAGTTTCTCGCTCGCTTGTAAGTGGACAATGATTGGCCGTGGAAAATTAAGTGGACAGATGAAGCCCATTTCCATCTGATGGAATATTTTTTACGATTTGTCATTTGTAGATAAAATTCTGATATTTACAGCACCATCTGTCGCTAAAATTTGGAACTAATTTTTTTTGTTTTATGTTCTTTCCCCCTTCTTCAATAATACGCCGTTCAATTTTGACGTCATTCTAATCAGTGGTTTGTTTTTTAGAGCGTTTTGAAACTTAAACTTGAGTTATAATCACCCTGTACATTAATGATTTGTGTGACATAATGAGGAGGATGAAAAGATTATTTGCCGATGATGTTATTATTTAACGTGAAATCACAACCCAGGACAACTGTGCTTTATTACAAGACGATATTATGAAAATATGCCTGGTGTAAAGACTGGCTGTTGGAGTTAAATGTTAAAAAAAAGTGCCAAGTCATGTGTATAAGTAAAAAGGTGACACCATTTAGCTCTTAATATACTATTAATGATACTGTCCTTCGAATGGTAGATTACTCTAAATACCTAGGAGTAACAATTTGTCGTTGAATGAGCATATCGAGAATTGGGAAAGCAAATCGTATGCTCCAATTTATAGGTTGTAATTTAAAACAGTACACTCCGGAAGTTAAATCAATGCCATATAAGTCAATAGTACGTCCTAACTTGGAATATTGTTGTTCGGTATGGGGTCCCCATCAAAAGGGGTTAATTGAGGCATTAGAGGCGGTCCAAAGAAGAGCCGCCCGATTCATGATAGGTATAATATATAGTTGGAAGGAAAGCGTAAGTGCAATATTGAAGGAGTTAGGTTGGGAAGACCTGGAACACCAAAGGCGTTGCTCTCGACAGAAGCTAATTGAAAAATTCTCGACTGACGTATTTCGGAATGACGGAAACAGATATTGCTACCAGTAACATTCATATCTCGGAATGACCACGAAAATAATATAAGAGAAATCAGGGCTACGACCGATTCATTTCTATACTCATTTTTTCCACGAGCGATTAGGGAATGGAATAGAAAGGATTTACCGGGCGAGTAAACTTAAAATCCATCAGGAATAGCTTTTGATAAAGCATTGCGGCCATCCTGATCTCAGTTTTCCATGGTTTTCCCAAATTACTCCAGGCGAATGCTGGGATGGTTCCTCACAATAGCCCATGGGCATTCCTGCCATATCCCTTATATCCCTTCCAAACCATTACCCTTTCGGATAGGTGCATTGCACCCTCCGCCACACACTTTTATGAAATCACAGAGTAATAATAATAATAATCCATTCACAATTTTTTTCTGAAATTCCATGCTCTCAAATCTTTGCTAAAAGGTGGTTATGTGATACAGAGTCAAAAGCTTTCTGAATATCCAAAACATTGCATTTGTTTGTGATACTGCATCAATAGCATTCATTAAGTCAATAAATAGTACCAGATGTCTTTAAAATGATATGTTCGTATGAAATCCATTATGTAAAGATGAAAGTAATTCTTTTTTTCTCTAGAAACTGCTTAATGTTTGAGCAAACATGCTCCAGAATCTACTGCAAATAGATGTTAAAGATATTCGTTGGTAATTACAAGGATCTCTTCATATCCTTTCTTGAAAACAACTTTCACATTGTTCCACTCAGTAGGTACTTTTCATACATCTAAGGATTTACAGTATATGTCAGACAGATAAGAGTGTTCTCAGAAAATACTCTTACAGGAATACAATTGCAACCTAGTGCTTAAGTATTCCAGTGGCTTTACCATACCTGCAGTATCTATTTGTAAGTAATTCATCTCAAACTCTGAATTTTTGAAGTAGCCTTGTGGGTGACATACTATTGTTCCTACATTTGACTTTTCTTATGTATGCCCAAAAATTTTTTGATTGTCTGTGAGGCAAATTGTAATGAAAGTCATTTACTTCACGCATTGCATTAACTAACTAAATTAACTAAATTTTCCTTTGACTACGGTAAACCATCCTTCTTAAATATGGATGTGTCTATACACTCTCTGGTATGATTTTATTGGAATCCCTTAAAGACCAAGTTGTTGATGATATCCTTGGATCTGTTTCTAGAAGTGTATGAAACTAATTGAATTCTGATGCCAGGTCAATTTGACAGAAAATGATGTATGGGACTTGGTAGTAGATTTTGTATCTGGTTTATGAAGTAATAACTGCAGCACTGTCTTTGGATAAGATTTTAAGAAAACAGTTATTAATTTTCAGAACGGATATTGTTATAACCTGTGTTTGAGCTTTTTCAACTGTTTCTCTTTACTTCTCACTAGAGTTGAACTTTTCGTAACCTATCTCCAAGTGTCTTACTTGAAATTATCTGTGTTTGATAAGATAAATATCAACATTATTCATCACCTTACTTTGATTAAATTCTATGTATTACTTATTAGCTGATGCCTACAACTTAGTTTGTGACTGTCAAGAGTTTTGATTGACAACTACCGACATGTAACCACCATAGTGCACGATGGGAGACTCGAGGCTAATACCACACACAAACATCACTGATCTGCGCAGGGTATTTATGGCTGCGAAGTGCAATATAGGCACACATGTCTTTGGTCGAAATATGAAATTACCCTCCACCGACTAATTTCAACCACCATATCTTCCATACCCCCATAGTTACCGACATGACACCACCATGGTGCACAGTGGGAAACTTGAGATTAATACCACACACTGTCTCCAGTGGACTGTGCTGGGTAGTTTTGGCTGTGGAGTGAAATATGGGGACACATATGTCTATTTTTTATCAGGTGCACCACATTCAACCACCATATCTACCAAAACTACTGTCATGCAATCACCATAGTGCAAGATGGAGGACACCAGGCAACTGACACACACAAATGCTTATGGTCTGCGCTTGGTAGTTCTGGATGGAGTGTGAAATATAGGAACACACATGTCTTTGGTAGAAATAGGAAAATGCCCTACGTTGACCACTTTCAACCCCTACATTTCCCACATCCCCATAGCTACTGGCATCTAACCACCTTAGTGCACGATGGGAGACTAAAGGCCACTACGACACACAATCATCAGTGGTCTGTGCTACGTAGTTGAGGCAGCAAAGTGACATATACGGTCACACATGTCTTTGGTCGAAATATGAAAATATCCTTGATTGACCAATTTCAACCACCGTATCTCCCACACTCCCACAATTATCAACATTCGACCAACGTTGTACACAATCTGTGACTCAATGCTACTACTAGACACAAACACCACTGGTCTGCGCAAGTTAGTTTTGGCTGAAAAGTGATACACAGAGATCCATTCGTCTTTGGTTGAAATATGAAAATGCCACAGGTCGACCACTTTCAACCACAATTTCTCCCACACCCCCATAGCAACCGACGTCTGATCACCATTCACCATGATGGGAGACTCGATGTTACAATTACACACAAACAAAAATGGTTTGCACTATATAGTTGTGGCAGCAAAGTCAAATATTCAGACACACATGTGTTTGGTTGCTATCGGCATTCGGTCAATGTCATGCACGGCAGGAAACTCCATTCTACTACTACACACAAACACCTGTGATGTGTGCTTGGTAGTGGTGGCTGAAAAGTGAAGTATATGGAAACACCGGTCTGTATATATAAGATTAAATATCCTTCACAAATTTACAGGATTGTTACTATACATTTACTCTAGCATTCCTGGTGGCAATCAGTTGAATTAATCAAAAACTTAAAGTGGGACATATGGAAGTGCTCAGAATCCTTGTAATTTGACAAAGTCAAATAGCTTTCTTGTAGACTGGTAAGTATCCTAGTGGTTTGTGATTGATAACTTGTCTGGATTAAATTAAGATTGCTTTAGTTGGAAAGACAAAATGACAGTTTTTTTTGCAGTAAGATACATTTGAATTATGCAGCAACACAATATCTTGGTGATGTGTGGTTGACAGCAGAGCATTTGTCTTAACCTTCCAAGTGACAGGTTTTTCTTTTGTTAGTTGTTGTTATCGCCTTTATTTCCTGCATTACTGCTGTTTAACTGCAAGGGGTTCCAGTGTTCTAGGCAATTGGACATTTGTGATTTATGGGAGCAACAATGTAACTTTAGGGAAAAACATTCATTTTTTGAAATGAGCATGCAGATGTGATACTCTAGGTTGCACACAGTTATGAACATTTTACCTGATTCAAAACTGATTATCAATCAATTGAAGATTACCCTTGACCAGGCCATCTACCTCAATTTATGAAACTGTGATTGAGAAACTCATCAGTCTGGTACGTGCAAGCCATCATCTATTAGAGAGCTTGGAGAAGAGGTTGTAACCTCATTAGGATTTTGCCATGACAGTTTGTCTCAAAAATTGTCATGCACTGAGTTGCAGCAATATTTCTGTTATGAGTGTTTTCTTTAGGTATAAATGTATGCCAGCAAATAATTTTGGTGTGGCACCTATGACCGGCTCCCGTTGAGCATGGGCAGATGTTCTGGGTCATAAATTCTACTCTAGATTTCTCGGACTACCTTCTGCAGCTGGTCATGCAAGTTTTGGATTGGCGTTGTGAACCGCAATGGACAGGATAGTTATTTGACAGTTATCTGAGTTGGTGACACAAAAGTGTGTAAGTGAACTTACTGCATCATGCGACTAGAATTGTATAATAAATGCTATTGTTCTAATAGGCACCTAATGGTCACATTAAGGATCAATGTTGAAAAGATTGATAGAAGTTGAGCCCCACCCAGCATGATAGCTCAGTGAGTGGGACTGCAGTGCGCAGGTGGAAAGAGCTTTCTGCTCTGCATATGAATTTGCATTATTTCGAACTAGGTGGCAGAAGGGATTTTGTGTGGATAAAAAGGAAATAAATGAGAGTATCTGTGCCTTTTATTTAAAATAAAACCTGTTACCAAAATTTGAAGAAGAAAAAAGCAATCTTAGATGAAAATGAGAGTTTAGTATCTGAAACAGAGGCTGCCACATAAACAGTGATGATTAAAACTAATACAACTTATTCACTCTCTATCAAAAGAAAGTCACTCAGTATTAAAACCTACACAAGTTGTTTGACAAGTCCCAATCTGATGTTGTTGCTGTTTTTTTATTATTATTATTTGTTTATTTTTTTTTTATTTTCAGTGTCCTTGTGAACTTTGAATTTGTATTGGAAGGTCAAACAGTCAACTGTTGGTGCACTAAATTCACAAAAAAGAGACCAGTTTTGTGATGAGAGAACTTATGATTCCTTCACCATGTCAATGAATCTGTTCAGTTATTAATGCCAGTTTTCCAGTTATATACCAAACACCAGATGAACCTCCCACAGACCCCCTCTCCACAGAACTGGTCCCATGTTATTTTTAAAATTATTGCTGGAAGGAAACCAATTCAATACCCTTGATGATGTTAAAACAGAGGTTTAGAAGAAGTTTTCAGAAGAAAATCATCTATACTGCTTTGCAAAATTGAAACACTTTGTTGAGAAGTGTGTGAACAGTGGAGGAGAATGCTACGAAAAGTACTGCGGCAAATAATCTGTGAGAAAATAACTAAACTTTTTTTTGACATGTTCTACCTATGGAATATATAAAAATAACTAAGGGTATGAGATTAAACCCTTCACTTACGAATGGTGGTGACAGGATGGTTGTGATGTACACAAAGATTAATACGTTTAACAGTTTTTCAGTATAAATCCTTATTCATGTATTGCAAGAAGACACATGGCAAGGAGATCAGATGCATACTCACTTAATGACTGAAGCCAGAGATAAACTTGATGGGCAGGATACTGATGGCAGTCTATAGGACAAGTCTATAGTTGATAACTATGAGAATGTATAATCTCTGGAAAAAGTGATAAAAAGTAGTAAAAAAAATAAAACTGTTTTTTTTTTTCACATTTCATTATCAGTCAAAATTTTGTTAAGAAAATCATTGCCTTCTTGCTGGTAACAAGCACAAAATGTTAAGTTATCCCCTAAGCATTTAACCTTGTTGTCAGTTATCAGTTCATAAGGCACCAATCTGACAAAGTTTTTGTAATGAAGGTGCTTCTTTACTGTTTCATGCAGTAGAGATCAGACACTACAGAAATTGTGACACTCTTGATTTGAAAATTTTTTAGTTTAATTTTACTCAGCAAATCATCTCTCACCAAAGATGGGTGTTCAGTTTGTTCTTCATCACACAGATTGGTTCTACATTCCTTACATAACCGACAACATATCCTCACCTTTCCCTCACTCATGAAATTTTCACCATAAACTTCAATAATTTGTCTGTAAAATTCCAATGGACACAACTTTCATCACTGGTCGCACTTAACAGTTGGTAGAGCTTTCAGTTTTAATGTCCATTTCGAACTAACGCAAAAAAGCAAGAAACTTTTTTAGGCCAATATAACACACACAATTGTAGCAGCATACTTTCAATGAATAATTGGAGACAGTTTGATTAAAATGGTGTGATATATGCATACAGTATTCACAATTGATTCTTACTTTTTGGATGTGCCTGTAAATAAATGTTATAATGAAAATTCTCTTAAGCTACGAGAGTAAGGAAGGATATTGAAATTAAACCTGTCATTCACCCCTGATGAACTCAGGAGAACTACAATAAATACAAAAACACATTTTACGATATTTTGGAATAAATTTTAATCACATACACACCGAGACTTATCACATATGGAAGAATTTTAAAAGTAACCCATTACTCCTACAGATGAAGGTAGGGGAGTGCGATGAAAACATAAACTTGAAAACACCTTACAATATTTCAGTTAAAAAGTGAGACATATGGCAAGGGGGTTAGACCAGTGGTTCCCAAATGGTGGTTCACGGAACCCTGGGGTTCCGTGGAAGTGTCATAATGGTTCTGTGTTCCGTCCAAGAATTAAATAAAATGTTAGTTGAAAAGAGTCAACCATGCCGCGAGAAGGCTATCACGGTTCTGCTTCCGTTTGTGATGACTTACCAATGTGAGACTGGTGTTTTCAGTAACTTACACTTACAAAAATGGGGATCCGTCAAAAAATATATGATAAAGTAGCGTTCCGTGGCCAAAAAAATTGGGAACCGCTGGGTTAGACGTGTACATTTTGAGACCTACCACATGACTCACACCTAAATATTTCTTTTTAGGTGTGCGTTTTAGGTAACAAGAATTCTGTTTTTTATTATTTCTGATACGAAACACATTTAGCTTTAACTCTTTTAGTAGGTTAAAATTTTGAGCTGTTTGTGGATAATGTTGAAGTAATTGGGGTCTGGGGGAGCGATACTTGCTGGGATATTAGTTAAAGCTGTGAGGAAGCCCACTTACAGGTACAATGGGACTAGTTCTTTGCTGTTTCTGGGTTAGGGATTGCTGGTGTGAGGATAGATGCATACAATTCATGGTGGGTGAGCAGTTAGTGCTCTGGCCTCGTATTCGGGAGAACGAGGGTTTGAATCCACATCCAGCCTTCCAGAACTGGGTTTTCTGTGCCTTCCTGAAATCACTCCAGGCAAATGCCAGAATCGTTCCTTCAAAAGGGCGTAGCTAAATTCCTTTGGGGGCATCCATAAATTACGTGAGGTGAAATAGGGGAGGGGGGGTCCGGTGAAATCTCACCAGAAATCACCAAGGGGGAGAAGGGGGGTCTACGGAAATCTCACATGAGATTTTGCGAAAAATTTGGGGACAGTAGAGCAAAAAAAAAGGTCTACAATTTGCGGCAAAGTCGATTTTAGGAGGGTATTTCGTCAAAAAAGTTAGGGTGTGACCTAAAAAAAAAAGGTCTACAAAAGTTTCCAGGGCGATTTCTAGGGGGGATTCTCACGGACCATATCTCACCAGAGGGGGGGGGGGGTCCGGCCAGATCTCACCAGGGGGGAGGGGGGGTCCAGACATCCGGAAAAACACCTCATGTAATTTGTGGATGCCCCCTTTCCGTTCCCTGCCACTAATGCTTTCCTGCTTATAATGTCCCCTATATTTGCAAAGTTGGAACAATAGCAGATGTGTTACAACTGTGAAGAAAAGGGTAATGTTTAAAATTTCACAAAGCCGACCTTAATACTGTTACTTGTAACTTTAGGGGTATAATAAACAAATTAATGGAATTTGTAGCTAATAGAGATACACAAACCATAATTGTTATAAGGTAGACTCTTGGTTAAATGAGTGTTAGGGAAAGAGGTTTTTCCCTGTGGTTATAGTGTTTTTCTCAGATATAAACAAGCATTTGGCACAGGGATTTTCAATTGGTTAACAAATATTTACCGAGCGTGGTGGTGTAACGGTTAGCGTTCTAGCCTCGCATTCGGGAGGACGGCGTGTAAGCTACCTTACTCCTTATTTGCAATATTTAGTTAAAATCCGACGAAATTTGGGTCAACATTTGATACATGATAGCGCAGTCTAAAATCGAGTCAGCAACACTTTAGAGTTAGGAAAGTAAATAAACAAGACAAAACAACAATAAATAAACAGTTTTTAATAAAATATCAATTGTAAACTTACCAAGTTGAGCGTAATCCATAAGTATCCAAAGTTGAAAGTAAACAGATTTGGTTAAGCAACCTTATCACTAATATTCCACACATCTCGACACTGTAAAGCACTTTTATAATAATAATTTCACCATTTTTGTATTAAATTCACTTATAACTCACAGTTTCAAATAGATTTAAAGCAGTAAATATGACTTTTAAACCAAGATTCCATGTGCTAATTTCAATAAAAAGTTTCAATCCAGTCAAGTAATTTCAGAGCTCTAAAAGTAGATTTAATGAAACTAAATAACAGGCAGATTAATATTCTTTAAGTTTCCAATAGCTATCAATCGTTTAATAAAAGATATAAATAAGTTAAAAAATCGGAATTCTACTACGCAATAACAGCCCACTTGTAAACAGAATTTGGATCTGGCAAACAGGAGCTAAAAACCTTTGTAAAGCACTTAAATAAAATAAAGGAAGACTTTAAAAATAGTATCAGGCCGAAACAAGTTGTAAATAAAAAGTGAACAAAATTGAGTAATGCTGCAAAACTACCAAATTTTAGAAATTCCATAACTTTCGATACACTTAACTGATTTGAAAGATTTTTACCTTTTTGGAATCAGCAGACTTGTAAGAATAGTTTGGTAATAGTTTAAACTTGATATTTTAAAGTTTAGCAAATTCACATTCCGGATATGACGATTTGCAGTTTCAAAGTCGGTTAGCTTTCCTATTCATCGAACTTCATAAATAGTTTACTCCGGTTTGGAAGCACTGAGAGGAAAAATACACACAACATACCACTCGGTACAAAACGCTCTTCATCTCGTGATTTTCTGGAAGCCCTCAGCTTGAAAAAAGAATTTAGTTCCATGGTTGATTATCGCAGTCTAGGCATTTTCCATAAAGGAAGGTCCCGGTTGGTTCTCGTGGCATTTCGCGGAAGTCTCTGGTCAGGTTGATATGTACTATTGTTGAACTAAACTCGGCGCTTGTCACGCACGTGGGATCATGGGATACCGGAAACCATGATGGCAGCCATGTCAGGGAGGCCAACGTTCAGACATTGAAATTCTTCGCCAAGTGACACTACAGTAGAACTTGTATTTTCTGTTTCGGGGTTGAGCGGCCTGTTCTGTTTCATGACTTGTGATCTTCAGTGTGATGATTTATTCCGATTGCCATAGCTTACTGCAACATTTTATGTAACTTCTGTGAATTTTTAAGAATATATCTTTTTTGTGAATCGAACTTCAACTGTGTTATTTCTCAATTAGTACCCTCCTTACATAGGGTTTGTTTATGTAAGTGGCGGCTGCAATAGAGCAGTTAGCATTATCCAAAGGCTTTTCACGGTTTCAAGACATTTCTTCAACTTTTATCAGTGACAGCAGGTGATTAAGTTCAGGTGGACAAGCCAATACTTCAACTCCGGTATGGGTCAGGATCCTGACAGGTGGTTGGAATCCCCGTCCGGGCATCCAGATTTGGGTTTTCCATGGTTTCCCAAATCACTCCAGGCAAATGCCGGAATGGTTCCTTCAAAAGGCCATTGCCGAATTCATTCCTTCCCCCCCCCCCCCCCCCCCCATCCTTTCCTGTCTCTAAAGGACTTCGCTGTTAGAGAGACGTTAAGCAGATTTAAAAAAGAAAAAGAAAAAAAAGACTGCTACAGTTCACTGGTATTCGTAGCCATAAGTTACTAGAGTTAGATTTTCTGGGTGATAAAAAGAAATGAAATAGGGTGATCCACCACAGTGGAAGAATGAATGACGATGATAATGAGGCTCTTGGTGAGAAACTAAATACATATTCAGGGTTTAGGTAAGCGTACAAAGATAATTATTTGGAGATTTAAATTTATCAGTGTCAACTGGGATGAAAATAAGATTACTATCACAAAGTAACAGAAATTTCCAAATACATTAGCAAAGCAAGCAAGTTTCACTCAAGTAGTAGAGCACAACACATAGTGACCAAACATGCTGGATGTATTCCTAATAAGGCCTGATGACAATCTTGTGAAGACTCAAGTGACTGAAGGAATAAGTTATTATGAGTTTTGAGGAAATTAAAGGGTTCAGAAGACCAATGGCCAAAATAAAAGGTTGTAATAGGTACTGTTAAAAAAAGTCACATATTTCACAACTGAAAAGATGTTTCAGGAAAAGGTTTTGTATATGGAATGGTCAACTGGGATGAAAATAAGATTACTATCACAAGATAACAGAAATTTCCAAATACATTAGCAAAGCAAGCAAGCTTCACTCAAATAGTAGAGCACAACACATAGTGACCAAACATGCTGGATGTATTCCTAATAAGGCCTGATGACAATCTTGTGAAGACTCAAGTGACTGAAGGAATACGTTATCATGAGTTTTGAGGAAATTAAAGGGTTCAGTAAACCAATGGCCAAAATAAAAGGTTGTAATAGGTACTGTTAAAAAAAAATCACATATTTCACAACTGAAAAGATGTTTCAGGAGAAGGTTTTGTATATGGAATGGAAGCTTATGCACATGGAAGAGAAATTAATTGTCAAGAACAAGCTCTTACTTGGGGTTGAAATGAACAGCTTGTCATGAAACTGTGGCCGAAAATTTTGCCTATAGAGAATGGATTGTTAGTTCGATTGTCTCAGTCGCCATCTAATTGTATAACATCAGTTAGGAAGGTAGGTGATGTATAAAAAAAGTTCACAGTAGCCTAAAAATAAATTTAAAGTTCACTATATTCTTTAGGAAAATTTTACAAGTTCGTTGAACAACCTATTGGCATCGGAAATTCTTCTCCAAAATAATGTTGGAGGAACAGATAAGTGAATCAAGCCAGGTCAACTCTCATGAACCCCTAACTGATATCAGCTACATGAGGATTCTGCAACTACAGCACATGCTTCCAAAATTTCAAAGATGGATGCCGAAATGGACAGACTTCCAGTATCGCGTGATGGTTGACCAGCACATACCGCACCAAAACAAGCTTGACTAGGCTCTTACCCCAAGCGATTGCATAGAACTCACCTCTCCTCCAATTCCAGGGAGCTCTTTTATAGGGTCACTGTGGGAACCACCCGGCTACCCAGTTTCCTACGAAATCACTGAATCTTTTTGGAATGGTTTTACTCCCACTCGACTAATTTTTATAGCCTGTAGTTCCCGTTATAAATGTCAAAATCGATCCCAGTGAAAATTTTTGTATCTATAATACTTTGTCTGTAAAAAATTATTTTCATAATAAATTTATAAATTTCTTTCATTTCTAGAGTTTTTGATCTATTTATCCAAAACAATTTTTAAAGTGACTGACTGAATTATCTCCATCTCCTGATATATAAATCTGTCCAGTCACGAATCTCTGGGTGCAGTAAAAACTATATTAAAACTACAGATCTGAAAGTTGCTTTAAAAGATTCTACATACAATTTCCTGTAAGGTAATGACTCCCTTTAATTATAATAACAGTTCTTTAACAGCTTTTTTCATGTTGGTTATATTTCTATCGATTTGTTTAGTTTCATTAGTTTTGGCAGGGCTCAACAGGAAGTGGGCAATTTGTTTCGAAACTATGATTATTTTACTTTGCCAAGTCTGACCAAAATACTGTATGGATTTTAATAAAAATTTGTGTAATATGCCCAAGAAAAATTCCCCTTTAGTCTAGATATGGTTTGTCCCTCTGAAACTAACTGTATTTCTGTACCTAATGACTTTCCTGTCAGGTACGAGGCATGTTTTTTAAGTAAGGTCCGTTTGAACATAAGTACACAACGAAAGGTTATTTCAGAAAAGTAATTTTTTTTCAGAAAGTACATACTTTACTCTATTTTTCGACATAGTTGCCAAGTTTGTTTAAACACTTATCATACCTCTCAACCAATTTTAAAATACCCTCTTCATAAAAACTTGCCGCCTGCTCCGATAACCAAGAGTTCACTGCCGTTTTCATGTCATCATCATCATTGTAACGGTTGCCACTGAGGTATTGTTTGAGGTGGAGGAACAGATGGTGATTGCTCGGCGCAAGATCAAGACTGTAGGGTGGGTGGTCTAAAACTTTCCAGCCAAAACTGTCCAACATATCACGGGTGTGACCTGCACTGTGAGGTCTTGCATTGTCATGGAGAAGGATGATTCCCTTTGTCAGCATGCTGCATCTTTTGTTTTGAATCGCTCTGTGTAGCTTTCTCAGGGTTTGGCAGTATGCTTCTGCGTTGATAGTGGTTCCTCGTTGCATGAAGTCGACCAACAATGCAGTGCAATGAAGGCCTGCTAGATTTGTCTCATGAAATTTCTGCGGAACACAACCAGTAACTGATGTATAAAGGAGCTGAAATGGGATTCATGGAAGACTAAAGGAGAGTGAAGAATTCTGATAGTATAGAAGGCATATTTTAGTGATGAGGCATGAAAAGATATTTGTGGATGAATTGTCTCTTTCAATGCAGATTTATTTATTTGTTTATCAATCTTGTTCCATTTCATTGTTGATACATATACACATAATATGAGTCATATCATAGTAAATATAAATATATACATATTTTACAAATACAAGAAATAATAATAAACATACATTTTTGCAACTGAGTTTTGCAAACGTCATAATGAGTACAATTAATTATTTTCTTCAAATTCTTGAATGGAGTAGAAGGAGTTGCCACTAAGATAATCTCTAAGTTTTTGTTTGAATACATCTTTATTATCTGAAAGCTGTTTTATACGATTAGGTAGTTTATTAAACAGATGTATCCCAGAATAATTAACTCCTCTTTGTACTAATGACAGAGATGTTTGTGTGTTATGCAAGTTATTTCTGTTTCTTGTATTGAAACTGTGTACCTGTGAATTAGGTGTAAACAGGTTAAAATTTTCTATGACAAAGCTCATGAGAGAATATATATACTGAGAATACATTGTAAGAATATTGAGTTTCTTAAAGAGTTGTCTGCTAGAAGTTCTTGGTTTTACCCTACATAGAAACCTAATAGCTCTTTTCTGTGCTATGAAAACTTTTTTACTTTGTGAAGAGTTTCCCCAAAAAATTATGCCATATGACATTACTGAATGAAAATATGAGGAGTACACCTGTTTCATTAATTCTAGATCTGCTGTTAGAGAAAGTGTTTGTATTGCGAAGGTGGCACTACTTAACTTTGCCAGTAGTGTAGTGATATGATCATGCCAACAGAGTTTCTGATCTATTTTAATACCAAGAAATTTTATACTCTCTGTTTCTAAGATTGTGTTGTTTTTATAGTTTATACATATATCTGGCTGTGCATAGTTTTTGTTTTAAACCTAATATAATGTGTATTTTCAAAATTTATTTTTAATGAATTTGCCTTAAACCAATTTGCTACTACTCTAAGTACTTCATTTACATTAAATTCTATAGTACTGTTTGGTGTTTTACGCACAGTCAGGTTAGTGTCATCTGCAAATAAAACACTTTTAACTTTGTCGGATAAATTTCCAGGAAGGTCATTGATGTATAACAGAAAGAGGAGGGGACCTAAGACAGAGCCTTGTGGAATTCCATGTTTTATTTTCTCCCAGTCTGATGAAGCATCTTTACTTATTTTAGAATCAAAAATTGAAACCTTTTGCATTCGGCTTTCAATGTATGATTTAAACCATTTACCTGCGGTCCCAAAAATACCATAGTATTCAATTTTTTTCAAAAGTAATTAATGATTTACACAGTCAAATGCTTTTGCAAGATCACAAAATATTCCTACAGGATTCATTTTATTATTCAGTTCCTCAAATGTGTTATTTAAAAATGAATATATAGCCATTTCTATGGATGATCCTTTTTTGAACCCAAATTGTGAATTAGTGAGGATATTATAGTGTGTAACATGTTTTATTACTCTTCTATACATGACTTTTTCAAAAACCTTTGAGAATGTTGAAAGTAATGAAATGGGACGATAGTTGTCTACACATGTTACTTCTCCTTTTTTAAATAATGGTTTTACAACAGCATATTTTAGTCTATCGGGAAAAACACCTTGTATTAAGGATTCATTACAAATGTGAGCAAGTACATGACTGATACAGTCTGAACATCTTTTCAGTAATTTACTTGAAATATTGTCATAGCTGGAAGAATTGTTAGGTTTTAATTGTTTAATGAGTTTATTTATTTCTGAGACTGTTAAAGTAATATTAAGATACTCGACTCAAGTGATGAATGACTTTTTTTTTTTTATTTCCATGCAGAACATTTTTTTTAGTAAAACTCATATGTCATGCACACCAGACCTGCAAACTGATTTTGATACAACATTCTATTCAATTCTCCCTCAATAATGATTTTATTAAGACAAAAGTTGTAAGATTCACACGTTTTTATGAAACTCTGAGAAGCAAAGTCCTGTAGGAACTACAGCTGGTGTTGAGGTACACATTTGAAAACAATATGCTGTTTCCCATTGCCTTCCATTCCTGTGTAATTATAGGAAAATATTATATGTGTGCCGAGCTGAACTACTACTGAAACATGTAAATATGTGTTGCAACATTGCATTAATAACATCATGTGCATTATTATTGCTGCAAATTGTTAGCTCTGGCATGTAGCTTTAGTCACCTTATGAAACCCTCACTTGTGTTATAAATAAGCTTATTTACACTATAGTAAAATGATAAGAACACCTATGTCTACTTCCTCTTCAAACTTAACACATACTGGCTCTTACAAACAAGACTTGTCATGCTTGGAAGGGAAAAAATAACCATGACAGCAAGCTGACATTTGACTTCGGGCATAAAAATATAAACTTTTTGTTCATTTATTTTTTGCAAGTAAGGTTGTGAAAGTTTGAAATAAATTAACAACGTAAGTGATGAATAATTTATCAAAAATGCTGAAAGAATATAAAATTTTAATTTGTAGAGGGCAAAAGCACACCTATACAAAAAGTGGAAAGAATGGGTGTGATGGGATATTGCCACTTGAGCAGGTGCTCCATCGCATTTAAATTTGATTTACTCAATTAACTTTCTGACAATGTGATATATTTTATATAAAGTTTATCCTCTAAATATAAATAATTTTTTAAAAAAAATATGTTATATAATATAATTTTTTTTAAATGTTTCAGGTAACACGCTTCTGTTCACAAGCATTAAATGAAATTACCAAGCTTGTACATCCTACCTGCAGTTCATTAAATTTCCCTGTTTCTGTGGAAGAGATGCAGAAATTATCAAATGAAGAGAATCATACTTGTGAACGAGAGCAGATTGAAGCAGAAAAAATGGATGTTGAGGAAGGTCAGTTGAGGGAATCTGATGCCCTGGAAATCCCCAGCATACCTCTTGCCTTGGGAAAGGAAATTGATGAAAATGTAGATAGTTCAATTGTACTAAGTAGTGATCATGAAAACAGCTCATCTGAATCTGTTGACAGTGCCATAATTGCAAATCCTAATGTAAAAGATACATTGAATATGGTGGACTTGACACAAATATCTCCCCAGTCTGACTTATCAGATGGTGATGATAGTGTTACAGAAATTAAAACTGCCGGACATACTTCTGAAAATGCAGAAGAAGAATTATTTGAACCCAATGGAAAGCATGTTGGTGTATTATCAAATTCACATATTGCCTCCATTGGTGATGATCAGAGCAAAGATGACACTGAAATAACAGTATCCAAGAATTCTAACAGTGCTCCTTTAAACATTCCCGATTCCCAAGTGTCATATAGCTCTTTGGAAGAACAAGATGTTGCACCAAGCTTCCCTGATAGTGAATTGGAGTTGGAAGACAAGGAAAGCGGTACTGATATGGATTCCAATTTACAGGAAAACCTAGAAGAGAAACAATCACTTTCAAGTTATAATAAGATTCAGCTCAGTGATAAACAGTTTAATCTGCCAAACAAGTATAGGATTGGCTATGGTTTCAATCAGAGTAGTGACAGTGAAGACAGTAATGTGGGAGTTGAAGATGAATGTCATCTTGTGTCAGAGTCATGTGAAGATAGACAAGAAAAATATTTAGGAACGGTAGAAGTTACTCATAGTGTGACTGTTGACTTGAGGAAGAATGAAATTACAAGTAAAGAAAATGATATTTCAGCAGTCGATGCTCACTGTAAAACTATCTCCGATGAAAATTTAGCCAAGAAAGCTACCAGTTGCCTAACTCCCACTTGTGTTACGGGGGAGGAGGGTAAGAAAGCAAAGGCATCTGAAATCCAGAGGAATGGCGGTTGTGATGTTAAATCTGATAATGATGAATGCAATGTCCATCCTGATTTGAATGTTAACAAATCTTTAGAAAGCAAGAAACTGGTACATGATGGATGTTCCAGTGTGCTTGGTGAAAATGGTGGCAATAATTTAGAAAGAAATGGATGTGGACTTGAAGATAACAGCAAAAAATGTAAAATAAATACGACTGGCGATGAAAATATTAGAAATGCTGTGGAACACATACCAGATCCCTGCAAAAAACCAGTATCATTTGATAATATACAGCCTTTTGATGAAGAAAGTGTTACTATAGATTGTGAGATAGAAAAACTGAAACAGTACAACATTCATGTGAAACATCATATTTCTGATGATGCTTCATCAAAAACAACTTCATCTGCAGAAATTATCCCACAAATACAATTGTGCACTGTAGCAGAATCAGTTTTGTCAAATAAAAGTGGTAATGCCATAGAAACAACAGGAAAATCAATTGAAACATCTGCAACAAGCATAGAGGTTGGGGGAACTACTGAGAGAAAAGCTGATGATGAAAAGTCAGAAACAAGAAATGGGGAATTTAGGGTAACACCTGACATAAAACTTGAGTCATTTACTTCTGCAGATCAAGAAACAGAGAAGAAACAAAAAGTAACAGATAGTAAGCAGGAATTTGACGTAATGCTTAAAACAAAGATTACTTCGCTTCCCTCTGCTGATACGAAATCTGAAATAAAACAAACAGAAAAAATTACGCCATTTACTTCTGCTGATATCACAGACAATGAAGAGAAATTGACTCCTGACACAAAAGTTCCATTAGTTAGTTCTTCTGATGTATATACAGTAATTACAAAAAGCGGGGGGAACATGTTTGATCTTGTTGAAAAGGAGGCTGCCTCAAACTTGGAAGATGCAGATGAAGACACCGAAGAGCCTTCAGTTAAGAAAAGAAAGACTGAATAAAAATTACAAATACCCAACAATTTCCTGAAGTTCAAAAATTGACTTTTTTTTTTCCAACCATTGGGTGTGATTGTTACTTCTGTTCTTATTGGTATCTTCCATGCAATAAAAAATATTTAATAAAAAAATTCATTATTTTAAATAATTTCTCTCTGTGTTGTTCGTATTTATTCACTTATTTATCTTCATTTGTTTACTCACTGATATATATATGAAGTGTAAATATTCTCATTTAAAATCGGTAATATCCCTCTTTACCACAGAAGGTACTAGACATACGTATAAATGCTTATGAGAGAGATTAAGACTATTGTAATGCACTGAAATTTTAAAATAGTGATTATAAAACTTTCATCCTTCTTAAAAACCTGTTAGTGGTATCAATTGTGGTTAAATTTTTCTTTTTGTTATTGTTAATTTTGTATTTAGATTTAAACTTGCTCCTGTGTCATAGTAAGAACATTAAGATCTGTTGCTCATTTCTCAAAGTCTCGAAATCTACTTTTTTTCATGTTGTTCTGGATCTTGACACCAGGTACATACTACATACAGTTACATTAAATTGCTTAGTATTTCACTTTAGTTTTGTATACATACAGCTAGTTGCTTTCTGACTGCTACCCTTTGCAATTAAAATTCTAAGTGTTTAAAACTGAAAAAAAATCAGGGTAGTTTTGAGATTTTGGTATTCCTTGAAGTTTTTTGGATTAGTTTTGGTTTATCTGTATGTCTGATTATATTCAACAGATTGAAGTTTGCATGGTATCTTCAAAATAAATTAATGGAGTTATATAATTCTCAAATTTAATTGCTTGCTTTTTAAGTGTTACCTTCATTATATTTCAGTATTTTTATTTCTTTCAGAGTCTTCCTACACAGCTAGATAAAGCCTAATATTTACAACAACAAAAATATATGTTGAATAATTTATGGGAAAAAAGTGGTAAATGTGTTGAAAGAAATTACAGTATTTCTATTTGTTACTGGCAGCCAGTGAAAACTTAGCCTGAGCGTAATCATTTGCACAGTAATTTTCATATTGGAAAAATTTGATATTTAGCTGTTCAGTGAAAATTTAGTATGTTTGGATTTTGGTGTATATACGTTTGAAACTGAGTAAAAGTTTGTCCAGTACTTTAGTTTCACATCTTCGATGTACAATTAAAATGTGGTATTTTAAGGCAAGTGTATATGATACAATTACAATTTTCTTAGTAAACTGATAGTTACATTCTTCTTGAGGAAAGCATACCAGTCCCTACCAATCTCTCGCAAATTTAGAATTGTTATTAACAAGTTTCAAAAATAAATTTATGCTTGTTAACTCTGGGAAAGTAAGTATACAAAAGTGTTAAGACAGCTGTGTTGCACTCTTCAATTATCAATTGTTCAGTTCCACACTACCCTCGTTTGGCTGATAAAAACAGGTTAAATTATACAGAGAACATCATATGTTTGCTACCAGGATTTTTTGTTTTTGTTTTATACTAATAAATCTCGTAGGTTCATTAGCAGCTGTTGATAATGTAGCACAAAGATGTAGTATTGGCAGTAGGAATGTCCACCTGTTTCCACATCAACACTCCTCAACCCTATTCTTCAAATAATAACCTAGTTTATTCATGGCTGATGATTTTCCTAAATAAAAATTGTGTACCAACCATTTCTAAAATTCTTGGTGGATACCTAAGTCTCCTGTCAGTACCTCCACACTTCCATGCTTCTTCTTTGTACAATAATCACTAAACTTGTGGCATGTTGTGTTAGGATATTTGCAGTGTACAAGTTGAATAGCATTGGAGATAACACAGTTCTCTGTGGAAGCCCATTGCTTGGTGCATGTCATCAGCTGTTTTGATCACCATGATGTACTTTAAACCAGTATCCTGTTAATGTTCCTTTCAGTAGATTTGCAAGGCGCACTGGACTGCTCATACAAACTTGAGGAGCTATCCCTTTCTCCATACTGTATTATGTGCTGTAAAAAAATCCACAAACAATACTCCAGTCTTCATTCGTTTCTGAACACCTGACTCAATGTGTGATTTCAGTGCCATCATTTGTTCATAGCATCATTTACCCATCTGAAACCTGCTTGTTATATCATAATAATAGCGTAAATTTGATCTTCAGTCCATAAGGTGATCATCCTTTCCAGCAGTTTATAAACGGAGCTGAGAAGAGAAATTGGGCAGATGTGATCAGAACTGTTACCTTCCTTTCCCGGCTGTTGGAAGGCAATAATCATCTTATTTTTAAATGCCTTAGGTAACTTGATGGTCTTCAAAATCTCATGTATACTAATATAAATGTGAAAGTAGCTCTGTCTGTTTGTTACAGTTTCACAGGTAAATGGCTCAGCCGATCTTCATGAAATTTGACAAGAAAATAGTATTTGCCATCGGAAGGGACATGGTTTTTTTTCTGTATAAATAATATAATTTATGAAGGGATTTTGAAAACTAACTCAACATTGACAGACAGTGTATGTCAGTCTCTGTAATGGTTAGGCTAAATAGTAGGCTGATGACTCAGCGGTTAAAACACTGGTCGAGGCACGAGTTTCTAAGAGAGCAATGCGTGGACATCTGTTTTTTGAACTCAATGTTATACCATAGGTCCAGCCATGACAGAGATGGACTGTGTGGCAAATCCAGACTCTTGTTATGTAGGCAGCTGAACAATGATTCAGTATCTCCTGGCTAACGATGCTATCTGCATTTACTTTTTTATGCTATACTAGCTGGTACCCACGACTTCGTTCGTGATTGTAAAGAATTCATACTGACAGCTATAGACATCTAACCACCATAGTGCACGATGGGAGACTCGATACTATTAGCACACACAAATACCAGTCTTCAGCGCTATGTAGTTCCGGCAGCAAAGTAAAATTTACGGATACACACAAGTCTTTGGATGAAATACGAAAATATTCATGATTGACCAATTTCAAACACCATATCTCACACACTCCCACAGTTACCGAATTTCGGCCAACGTTGTGATCGATGGGAGACTCTGTGTTACTACCACACACAAACGCCAGTGATCTGCCATTGATAGTTTTCACTTAAAAGTGATACACCGTGACACATGCGTCTTTGGCAGAAATATGAAATTGCCGCAGGTCGACCATTTTCATCCCCCATATCTTCCACACCCCCATAGCTACAGACAGCTAACAAACATAGTGCACGATAACAGACACGATTCTACTACCACACATAAACACCAATGCTCTATGCTATGTAGTCGTGGCAGAAAAGTGAAATCTGCGGAGACACATGCCTTTGGTCGAAATACGAAAATATCCTTGGTCGGCCACTAACAACCACCGTATCTCCCACACAACCACAGTTTCTGAAATTCGGCCGCTGTTGTGATCGAAAGGTGACTCTGTGTTACTACCACACACAAACGCCAGAGATCTGTGATCGATAGTTTTCGCTGAAAAGTGATACACCATGACACTTTAGTCTTTGGCAGAAATATGACATTGCCACAGGACGACCACTTTCAACCCCCATTTCTCCCACACCCCCATAGCTACCGAAATCAAACAACCATAGTGCACTACATGAGATACGATTCTACTACCAAACACAAACACCAATGCTCTCTGCTATGTAGTTATGGCAGAAAAGTGACATATGTGGAGACAGTCGAAATACGAAAATTTCCTTGGTCGGCCACTTACAACCACCATATCTACCACAGTACCACAGTTTCTGATATTCGGCCGCTGTTGTGATAGAAAGGTGACTGTGCTACTACTACACACAAACGCCAGTTATCTGTGATCTATAGTTTTCGCTGAAAAGTGATACACCATGACACTTTTGTCTTTGGCAGAAACATGAAATTGCCACAGGTTGACCACTTTCTACTCCCATTTCTCCCACACCCCCATAGATACCGACATCTAACAACCATAGTGCACTACATGAGACACGATTCTACTACCAAACACAAACACCAATGCTCTGTGCTATGCAGTTGTGGCAGAAAAGTGACATATGTGGAGACAGTCGAAATACGAAAATATCCTTGGTCGGCCACTTACAACCACCAGATCTACCACAGTACCAAAGTTTCTGAAATTCGGCCGCTGTTGTGATCGAAAGGTGACTCTGTGCTACTACTACACACAAACGCCAGTTATCTGTGATCTATAGTTTTCACTGAAAAGTGATACACCATGACATTTTTGTCTTTGGCTGAAGTATGAAATTGCCACAGGTCGACCACTTTCAACCCCCGTATCTCCCACACCCCCATAGCTACCGACATCTAACAACCATAGTGCACTACATGAGATATGATTATACTACCAAACACAAACACCAATGCTCTCTGCTATGTAGTTGTGGCGGAAAAGTGACATATGTGGAGACAGTCGAAATACGAAAATATTCTTGGTCGGCCACTTACAACCACTATATCTACCACAGTACCACAGTTTCTGAAATTCGGCCGCTGTTGTGATCGAAAGGTGACTCTGTGCTACTACTACACACAAACGCCAGTTATCTGTGATCTATAGTTTTCGCTGAAAAGTGATACACCATGACACTTTTGTCTTTGGCAGAAGCATGAAATTGCCACAGGTCGACCATTTTCAACCCCCATATCTCCCACACCCCCATAGCTACCGACATCTAACAACCATAGTGCACGACAGGAAAGACGATTCTACTACCCCACACAAACACCAAAGGTCTATGTTATGTAGTTGTTGCAGGAAAGAGAAGTATACGGAGATACGAATTTTTGGTCGAAATATGAAAACACCCTGCACTGACAAACTTTAATCATTGTATCTCCCACATCCCCACAGCTATCGGCATTCGGTCAACGTTGTGCACGACAGGAAACTCCATGCTACTTCCACCCACAAACATCAGTGATCTGTGCTAGGTAGAGTGGCTGAAAAGTGAAATATAGGAATAAACACGTCTATTTTTATATATATATAAGATTATACATTATAAATGCTAAAGTAATTCTGTCTCTCTCTGTCTGTTGCGGTTTGATGACTAAATGTCTATACCAGTGCTGATGAAATTTGACAAGGAAATGCTTTGTATCATTATGAAAGACACAAGATACTTTTTTTCGGCATAAATATCATGTTGTATCATGAAACTTTGATAACTAACAGAATGATGACAAACAAACGGATAGCATTGGTAATGTTCTATTGGTCGCTCAGGATGTGTTTCTCTCACAATCAGGATTATTATATAGTACAGATGTTGATTTGTGTGGTGCCAAATTATTATTCTGTCTACTTAAAAAATTGTGTGATATTTTGAATTTTTTTTTTTTGAGCTGCCTTGCAGGCGTAAATCAGACCTAGGGCATAGCTCTAGCAGAGCATGAGCAGCTAAAGTCATTAGAACTCAAGATCTGATGCTCATGCTGAAGAAAGAAGACAAGACCAAGCTGAAAGACAAGGTGCCCACAGTTAACCTCCTTCTCCCCACCTTAGTTCTTTTGCTATTTTTAAACATGTTACAAATTAATTCTCTACATAAGACAGGTTTGATGTTAGAATGGTATGGTGATGGCTTCCCTGTCACATTATCCCTACAGTATTTTTAGGACACCTTTTACATAACTAGCCGCCTTCTATATCCATTTCTAACAACAAAATTGACAATAAAATAAATGAACAAAGTTGCGAGTAACAGCTAGTTAAACATATTAGAAGCAAGGTTTTTGAGATAGGGCTAGCATGCCTAAGAAACTCTTGGGAGAGTTTGTCATACTCTGCTGCCTATCCACATTTGGTGAACATTAGAGCTTTGTCCAGTTACTATTACTATTACAATTACTCCACGATTCACTAAAAGTGTTTGGCAGAGGGTGCATTGCACCTATCGGGAAAGGTAATGGTTTCGAAGGGATATACGGGATATGGCAGGTGGCGCCCATGGGCTATTGTGAGGAACCATCCCAGCATTCGCCTGGAGCGATCTAGGGAAACGATGGAAAACCCAGATAAGGATGGCCGGAGTGCTTTATCGGAAGCTACTCTTGTCCGATTTTGTTTACTCGCCTGGTAAATCCATTCTGTTCCATTCCCTAATCGCTCGTGGAAAAAATGAGTAGAGAAATGAATCAGTTCTGGCCCTGATTTCTCTTATCTTATTTTTGCGGTCATTCCGAGATATGAATGTTGCTGGCAGTAATATTTGTTTGCTGTCATTCCGAAATACGTGAGTCGAGAATTTTTCAATTAGCTTCCGTCGAGAGCAACGCCTTCGGTGCTCCAGGTCTTCCCAACCTAACTCCTTCAACACGGCACTTATGCTTTCTCTCTAACTATATATACCTGTCACGAATCGGGCGGCTCTTCTTTGGACCATCTCTAATTCCTCCATTAATACCTTTTGATGGGGACCCCATACAGAGCCACAATATTCCAAGTGAGGCCTCACTAGTGACTTGTACGCAATCTATTTAACTTCCAGAGTGCATTGTTTTAAATTACGACCTAGAAATCGAAACATACGATTAGCTTTCCCAAATACATTCTCGATATGCTCATTCCACGACAAATTATTACGAATTGTTACCCCTAGGTATTTAGCGGAATCTACCGTTCTAAGGACAGTGCCATTAATTGTATATTCAAAGCTAAATGGTGTCACCTTTTTACTTACACGCATGACTTGGCACTTTTTAGCGTTTTACTCCAACTGCCAATCTTAACACCACGCAATTATTTTCATAATATCGTCTTGTAACAAAGCGCAGTCGTCCTGGGTTGTGATTTCACGATAAATTAATAGCATCATCGGCAAATAATCTTTTCATTCCCCTTTTTATGTCGCACAAATCATTAATGTATATGAGAAACAACAGAGGCCCTATCACGCTTCCTTGGGGAACCCTGGACCTCACTTCGGCAAGTAATGAATGCTCACCATCGAGAACTACACACTGTGTTCTGTCCTTCAAAAAGTCTGCAACCCAATCACATATTTTTCTAGATATACCGTAACCGCGAAGTTTCCTAAGTAACCTAGTATGAGGCACAGTATCGAAAGCTTTTTTGAAGTCTAATAAAACTAAATCAACCTGGGATTGCTCATCTATAATACGGCTCAAGTCGTGAATTAAGAGGGCAAGTTGTGTTTCGCAGCATCAGCCCTTTCTGAATCCATGTTGATTTGGGTTTAAAAGCTCATCTTCATCCAAAAACCGCATGACATTTGAATAGATGATGTGTTCTAAAATCCTGCAAAATATTGAGGTTAACGAGATCGGTCTATAATTTTGAGGATCATTAACATTCCCACTTTTGAACACTGGACTTACGATGGCGGTCTTCCATTCCGCTGGTATTTTTCCTTGATCCAAGGAGGCAGTATATAATTTCATCAAATACGGCGCAATTTCCTTTGCGTACCTAGAGTAGAATCTTGTAGGAATACCGTCTGGTCCAGGAGCCTTATTGGTTTTTACATTCATAAGCAGTTTAGTTATTCCCTCGACATCGAGAACGAGATCATTCATAATTTTGTTGGTTCGATTGTTAAATATCGGAATCTCCTCCGAGTTTTCTGTTATGAAAGCTTTTTTAAATACATTGTTCAAAATTTCTGCTTTCTCGACGCTAGTTTCTGATAATTCCCCATTTTCATTAATCAATGACGTCATGACCTTACGAGAGCCTCTTATTAATTTGACATATGACCAGAACTTTTTTGGATTAGTAATCAGATCTTCGGATAAATTTCTGGCTTGGAATTCTTTAAACGCATCACGCATTGCCTTACGCACGTCCGCTCACAATTGTACTTATTTAGCGCGATCAGATGAGTCCCCCGATTTCTTTACCGTCGCATGTAAATGCCTTTGCTTTCTGAGCAAACATTTCACTTCCCTATTGAACCACGAGAAGTTCTTACTAACCTTAATAAAATTCTTGGGAACAAATTGATTTATGCCAGTCCATATTATTTCTTTTAAATTAAACCAAAGTTCCTCAACATTTGTATTAAGTGTGTACGTTTCAAAATTTTTCACCAAATGATCGACTATAAATGCATCATTTGCCTTATAAAAACAATATACGAGTTTGTCTTTATCATGCTTCAAATTCAGCCTAGATTTTAAAGCTACCACAATCGCCTTGTGATTACTTATACCGTCTTCTATACAAACTTTATCTACAATATCCGGATTGTTAGTAAGAAAAGATCCAAAATGGACGAGGAATCTTTGACGCTCCACGTTGGCTCTTCGACCATCTGTTCAAGAGAATTTTCCGCGAATGATTCCAGGAACGTTTCGGTTATTAACCTATCTCTTCCGCCTGACCTGAACGTAAATGTGTCCCAGTTAATATAGGGCATATTAAAATCACCTCCCATGATCAATGTATGTCCCTGAAATTTCTGAGAAATACTATTAAGTGACTGTCTAAAATATTCCGCGTTATCTAATCCAGAATCCGGAGGTCGGTAAAATGATCCTATTATGAACTTTAAACTTCTGCCGATTTTTAGCTTGACCCATATTAACTCGCAACAATTTTCCATTTCATTTACTACAGAGCAATTGATGGTTTTATTAACGGCCACGAACACACCTCCGCTCATTGAGGTAGTTCTGTCTTTCCGAAAAACATTGAATTGAGGAGCAAATACTTCACTAGATTCTGCCTCTGGCGTCTACCAGCTCTCTGTTCCTAGTATTATATCAACATCATTAGTCACAACTGCAGCGTGGAAATCGGCTACTTTCCCTCTAACACTCCGACAATTAAGGACCATTATTCTTAGCGGTTTAATATCTGTATCTGTAGAGTCTAAATTCGCATTTTTACTATTTGCACTCCGAAAGGAAACAGGTGAAGTATTTGGAGGTGTAAATTTCGATTTATTCACGCCGTCACTTCCAGAACCAAGATCTAGATTAACGACGCGTCTTCTTCGTTGAACTGAGGGATCCTCGGGCCTCACGGTGTTCCTAAAAAATAATTCACATCAAGACTGTTCCATATTTTAGCAGCCACCTTGATCGCCATTCTCGGTGTGTAGTGGACGCCTGACCTGTCAAATGCGTCCCAGCTGGCAGCTATCATCGGTCGAAGAACGACGAAGCCCCAGTTGTTTCTGCGACACAGCTCCTGTAGACTACAATTCAAATTATAAATCTTCCACCATACGGCTTCCCCACAATTGAAGCGCGGCACGACACTACAGATGGAAAACTGCAACTTTACCGAATTCTCACGCGCTGATTCATACGCCTTGTGGCCCAACTTGTCCATAGATTTCACTATATCTGAAACAGAAACATGACACAAGTCGTTAGTTCCGACGTGCGCAGCTACCCTCAACTGACGGCAGTTCGATTCTCTAATCGCTTCTGGTATAGCCTCCATGACTCGTGGCACGGTTGCTCTTGGAAGACACACAGAATGAACGTTAGTACGAGGGTCTGCACCATTCTTCTCAGCTAGGTCTCGTAGGGGTTTCTCTAGACGCCGGACGTTGGAGCTTCCAATGATAAGTAATCCTTTCCCTGGCATCACTCGGTGTCTGCAAGTAAATCTTCCCTGCTGTGCTTCTGGGCCATTCGCACTAAGATCTTCAACCTCCTGCAAAACTGAAAACGCATTACTTACGGGCAAGATATCATTCTCCCGTCGGTTATTTTGGAATTTTGATGCCTTTCTCCTATCCACCCGGTGCCAGTCGTTCCCTGCAACAGGTACCTGACAATCCTCACCTGCCGGTTCTACATCAGTAGCCTCCGGTAATTCTTCGACGCACTGCCGTTCATCATCTAACATGCTCCACACCTGTGCCTGAAGAGATGCCATCGTAGTACGAATCTCTTCGAGAGCCTGACGCCTACTGTAACACACTGCGCAAACCATGTCCCACAAACAACCAAACATAGAGTCACAAACAAATTAATCAGAAAAATCAGACAGCTGCTACAGCTCAACTAAATTGGTCACTACCTAAACAGGAAATATTTAAGATAGCACGAAACCAGGAAATTTCAGATCTCACAACAATTCGGCTTCTGCTGCTACGGACGCAGAGGCTCAACTCACTGGATCACTACCTAAAAAGGTAATATTCAAACACAAAAACCAGTAAAATACAAATCACACACAAAAGTCGGCTACGGTCGCTGAGGCTCAACTGACTACTGCTGACTCTCAGAAATTTCAAAGATAAAACAAAGTCTAACTAACACACTTTAGATTAAACACAAAAGAAAGTTGACGACTACTGCTCACGGCGGCGGTTGCTCGGCTGCTGACTCACTGCCTACACAGAAAATTCAAAGATAAAAACAAGGTCTATCTAGCACACTTTAGATTAAACACACAAGAAAGTCGACGACTGCTGCTTACGGCGACTGTTGCTCGACTCAGTTCCTATGCATTAAAGGGGCAAAAATATGGTAGCTGGTATAGTGCTAATGAAATTGTCCTGGTTGTTTTGGAATGTTTCCAAATTGGCCTTACAAAAATTCCAAACTGATACAGGTGGTTATTTATTCATTATTTGTAGACCTTGTATTTTAGGCCAAAACCTATTTTGTTCCTGATTGAAGATAAGTGAAAATAACATCATATATATGATTTATAGACATTAATTGCCGTTATTTGTTATTTTATAGTGCCTAAATTGACGTTAGGACCTATTTTTGCCTATTTTATGAATTTTTCTTTGGAATGTCAACAGAAGCATTTTTAAACAGAAAAAAAACAAATATTTTGCTAAGTATTTATCTCCAATAATTGATGTGAATGTGTGTGGGGGTCATTGTCGCTAGGTCCCTGTTTGGTATTACTAGCACAGAGGTTGCAGTGAGCCGTGTGTTCTCATAATGCATCGGTATAACTGAGGTACCGATCTCCAAATCGTCTTTAATTAGGCAGTGGATTAACTAGTTTCCTAATAATTCCTCATCAGATAGAAACATTATGTATTGTGACGTGTGCAACAAACAGGTGAGTAAACAGTAACAATATATTGAACAGTTTTCACTATTAAACAAACAATACTTTAATAATGTAATTGCCATACATGTAGGTTTATTAAGTTTTTAATAAAAAATAGGACATCCATCCTTCCACAGTATCACAAACTTGAATATAGCTTATGGGCATCAGACAAGAAATTAAATAGTAATGCATGGCTGGGATTTTGCCCTGTTGTTGTGCCTGTGTGCAGCAACTAGTTCAAAACATTTAAAAGCTCATGGGGTTTTGCAGCTCCTGCTGCTTCCCTCAGGATTCATGGAGGTAGAGCTCTGTATTCCCATCACAACCATTTGGCACTAGAACGATGCAATAGGATCAGCACCCAACTCCAGTCCTTTTTTACCTTGACAGTACTCATTGGATAGGAGGCTGAGTGGGACTAGGTAGCCATTACAGACCTTCAGCTTTGGCTTCTTAAGGGATCGAACCTTGATCATCCGGGCTGCAGTCGTGTGATTTACCTTCCGAGTTATACTGCCGCCTGTTAGAAACTTTTAATTTGATATTATTAAAAGACTTTTTATATCAAAAAACATAAAATTTAAAAAATCACACCGACAATACTGGATTGCTAAACAATGTAAATCGCAAAGAGTGGATTTTAAATATAAAGATTGTGCAGTTTGGTTGTTCAAAATAAATGCCTAATTGTGTTTGGTCAGTAGTTTAACAATCTGCAAATTGTGGACTTCACAATCTGGAGATGTTGACACAACTATCTGCATTGTAAATTTAACTATCTGTTTATAAGTAATACAATAAAAGCAGTATACATTCAGTAAAAATATTACTATATAATAAAAATTTGAACATATAAACACAAGAATTTTTGTATCCGTAAATAAATATGTAACAACTGTGATTTCAAAACTTATTTCTCCCTCAACAGGAAATATGTGACAAATGCACATTAAGAGTTTTATTGATTTTAGATAATTCCATCCAGCTAAAATCAGTTAAATTGAAAAATGTTCTGCTGAACTATGCTTGTTGATGTTACATTACAAATTAAATCATTTTTGATTGATATTTCATCAGGGGCATAGCTACTATGGGGCTACGTGGTGCAGTGCACCGGTGCCCCTACACTCATGGGGCTCCTAAGCGCAGTTCAGTTGCTTTTTTTATTTATTTTTTGGCTCTACTGTCATCTAAGGGGGCCCTTGAGACACAGGGAGCATGGAAACCCTCACTAAGGATCTTCAATGCTCAAAGGGGCCCCCACCACTGCTAAGGGGGCCCCTAACAGCTACACAAAACAAAAAAAAAGGTTGCCCATCTGGCCTGAGGACCCAAAATAAATTTTTTGCACCGGGGCCCTTGTATGCCACTGTATTTCATAAACATAACTGCAATTTTGACATTTCTAGAACCTATTTTTGATTGGAAAGAGCTTATTTTAGGTACCTAAAATAAAATTTTCAGAACAGAAAAATCAAGGGTCTAATATTATTTGTCATACGACTAAGCAACTGATGTAACACATATTCAGGTGATTGCATTGTTGGCACAAACAAACGAGCCATGGTGCACAAAAACTAGATGGTTTTGGCTATGTGGGACGTCATGTATCACAACTCTATACACTGTCTCTAATTATCCTGAAAATTCTGATTGGACAAGTCGGGAGTGGACTTCGCATCCCAGGCTGTTGATATCAAGGTGCCTTTTCCCTTGGTTTCATAGACTATTCTTACATCATTTTGTTCCTTGCAATAAAAGATCTGCTGCTTATCCCAGTTGGTTGGCTATTAAAGTTTTCAACATTGAGCACCTGGTATGGCACAGAGGATGGTGTTTGCTTGGAGGTTTATAGACTGTAGTCGATATTCTCATTAGATACCAAACTTACTTCTGATAGATCAAAGTGGGCATGTTTTGCAACACCATACTATGGCATAACCTATAATGTTTTCTCTGTGATGGTGTTTCAGTCCATCTTATGTGTGTGCTTTCTGCAATAGAGTCATATTACCTTAATGCTCCAGCAGGATCTTTGGGAGCTCATCATATTTTTTCTAGATTTTCCCTCAATGTTTAGCTGTAGCATTCAGAGATCACTGATTGGGCCTTGAAAAGGACGCTCCATCTAATGTTGTTATTAGCAATTCCTTCTCTCTCTCTCTTTTTAACATTTAATATTACACCTTCTGCGAGACTTAGACTGAGAATTTTGCTACATTTAGTTGAGTAAAATTTTGTAAGTAATATATTGGGTAAGACAAATCATTAAAAGTTTTAATAGTGTTAATAGCAAGTGTTTTGAAACCATTTCAAATTATCTAAGAATAATTCTTTTGTGCTTGCTAACAATTTAATAGCTTGTTTAGATTGCATACAAGTGACACAATGATACAAAGTTGAGGATCCAGTTGTTTGGTAAGAATTAATTCATCTATCTGAAAAGATTTTAGTAAATTTTATGAAAAGAGCATGTCATTTGCTCAACTGTTTAGACTTGCATTATGTAAAGTCAGTAGTAGATATATTTCAAAACTATAATGGATTCATATCATATACAGGGTGGTCAGAAATTCACTCATCGGCGGGTAAGGGCAGTGTTCGGGACGTTGCACTAAGGAAATAAATACAAAAAAATCTAGTAAAAGTCGTACCGTTTTTGAGTTATTCGCAGCTAAAGATGACCAATAAGAGCGCTGCGCGGGCGAATTCAAACAGCCTTCCACCAGCGGTGTTGCCAAGCGTACTCGAGGCATGCGACCGCCACAGAAAACGAAAAGAAAAATTCTATTCGGAAGGGGGGATCGAACCCGCAACCTTCAGATTGAGGGTTTGCCGTCTCACCGACTACGCTGCCAAGGCACTAGAATGTCCTTGTTTTTAGAAGCCACTAGGGCGGAAAGTCGGTGGTGGGGCTAAAGGACCATGCCAGAAGAAGTCTCGCAGTCGAACGCAACTTACTGATAAAGACATTGTCATCATGCAACGTCATCAATTTTCGTTTGAAGAGTACGCCGATATGCATTTGGCGTATGGCGCTGCTGGACACAACAGGGCCGAAGCAGTTAAGATTTACACAACTCGATTTCCTAACTGTGTGATTCCATCGGCCAACACTTTTATGTTGGTTGACAGAAGGTTGAGGGGGACGGGAAGTATTGTTGTCCACAGGCCCGACGCCGGACAAAATCGGTTCAGGCGGAGTGTAGGATTTGAAGACAATGTCCTGGAAATGATTGCTGATAATCCGAGGACAAGCTCTAGGGTCATTGCCAATGCATTGCAGATAAGTCCAGTCTAAGTGATCCCTCAAATTCTCCGTTTAAATGCAGCCTTTCAGTAGGGTCATTTTTGTTGTTTTTTAATTACCATGCCTCACTAGCCACTGTTTTGGACGTCCTTCACGACAAAGGTTACATACCTTTCACTTTCAAAAGGTTCAAGATTTTTGTTGTTTTTTAATTACCAGGCCTCACTAGCCACTGTTTTGGACGTCCTTCACGACCAAGGGTTACATACCTTTCACTTTCAAAAGGTTCAAGATTTGGAGGAAGATGATTTTCCACTTCGAGTTCAGTTTTCACAGTGGTACCTGCAGCAATGTAACGATTATCCAAACTTTGAAAGGAAGGTGCTGTGGACGGATGAGGCGTGCTATACCAGGGAGAAGTGTTTTAATAGCCGAAACAGCCATATCTGGGATGTCGAAAATCCGCATGCAATTTTTGTCAAGTCATACCAACACAAATTTAGTGTTAACATTTGGGCGGGTATTTTGGGCGAGTTTATACTAGGCCCTGTTCTACTTCCGCAACGTTTAAATGGCGCTTCTTATTTAGCATTTCATGAAAACGTCCTTCTGTTGTACTTAGAAGACGTTCCTTTGGCAATTCGTAATGACATGTGGTTTCAGTCAAGGCCATTGATTATGAGACTGAAGTAGAAACAGTGGAAGAACTTTTGGCTAGGATAATTCTAGCTTTTGATGAAATTAGAGAAAGTTACAATTTTGGAAGACTCGCAAATTAAGTAACTAAGCGTTGTTGTGCCGGTATTGCAGTTGAGCGAGGACATTTTTAGCAGTTGCTGTAAAATGTAAGGAACCGTATTTTTTTGTTATTGTTGTTTATTGGGATACATTTTTACTACGGTTACTGATGCGGGTTGACGTTTATTGTAAGTAAATCCCTGTTGGGTTTCAATGTTGCGACTGATAACGTCAAGTTGGAATGAAGCTACTGTACAGTAATTTGGTTTTGTATCAGTGACAAAATGGCTTTCAATTAGTAACAGCTTGTTTAGCTTTTGCGGCTTGCCGCGCGTTAGCGAGTTGATACACGTTACCAAAATGTACAACTTGTTTGAATAAGAACAGACTTTTTGCAGCAGAGAAAGTTACGTTACAAACGATAGAATGGGTTTAATGTTCTTTTTTCCAAAAGTTTATTGTTTTTTTGTTTTATTGTTGCAAAATAGTAGTAAGGATATTCACGTTAATCAATAAAAATGTTGTGATCGAAATCTAGTGAAATACGATCGATTACATGGAATAAAAGAAGCTTCTTTACAAGGAATAAATTAAGTTTGCAGAATTTTTTTGTGCCAGTAACTAAACGATTTTTGTACAAAAATTAAAGATTAATCTAGCAAGCAGATCAACTAATTAAAAAACAATTCCCATAAAAGAGAATCCTCTAGCCCCACCACCGACTTCTCGAAAAATGTCGCGGATTACCTATCAATTACGAACAAACAGTCCGTTCTAGTGGCTTCTAAAAACAAGTAAATTCTAGTGCCTTGGCAGCGTAGTCGGTAAGACGGCAAACTCTCAATCTGAAGGTTGCGGGTTCGATCCCCCCTTCCGAAGAGAATTTTTCTTTTCGTTTTCTGTGGCGGTCGCATGCCTCGAGTACGCTTGGCAACACCGCCGGTGGAAGGCTGTTTGAATTCGCCCGCGCAGCGCTCTTATTGGCCAACTTTAGCTGCGAATAACTCAAAAACGGTACGACTTTTACTAGATTTTTTTTGTATTTATTTCGTTAGTGCAACGTCCCGAACACTGCCCTTACCCGCCGATGACTGAATTTCTGACCACCCTGTATATTATTTTTATAAGGTTTGTTTGTTTTTTTTGTCACAAGCCTTTATCTTCCTTCATACTTAACCGAAATCAATAAATGAGGTGTCATTTTAAAACATATGGTCTCCACTTTGATCACATCATATTTTAAGAAAGAAAGTTTTTGGAATTCGACCCTTAAAGGGCAAAAATGTCAATTTTTCTAAAATGCGTTTTTTTTGTCTCTCGGGCCATTTATCTCCATGGATATCTAACTAAAATTGATTAATGAAGTAGGATTATGAGGAGTAATGACTCAGCTTTATGACATCATATTTCAAGAAAGAATGTTTTTGAAATTCAACCTTTAAAGGGAAAACGTATAAATTTTTCTACAACACATTTTTGTGTCACGAGCCATTTATCTCCCTTCATATCTAACCGATCGTATTAAAGATTAAGGTCTCCGCCGTGGTAACATAATATTTTAAAAAAAAAGGAATATTTCATAATTCGACCGTTACAGGACAAAAATGTCAATTTTCCAAAATGCGTTTTTTGTGTCTCAAGCTATTTATCTCCCTGGATATCTAACCAAAATGGATAAGTCAAGTAAGATTATGAGGAGTAATGTCTCAGCTTTGGTGACATCATATTTTTTTAAAAAATAAGTTTTTTGGAATTCAACCCTTAAAGGGAAAAAGTATAAATGGTTCTACAACTTATTTTTGTGTCACGAGCCATTTTCTTCATCAATATCTAACGAAAATAGATCAATGTGGTATAATTCTAAAAATTAAAGTTTCCGCTGTGATAACATCACATTTTAGAATTGAATTTTTCTGAATTGAACTCTTAAAAGGCATAAATATAAGTGTTTCTAAAATGCGTTTTTTGTGTCTCGAGTCATTTGTCTCCATTGATAATTAAACAAAATGATAAACGAGGTATCATTTTAAAGATTGAGGTCTTAGTTTCCGTTAAACCACATTTTAAGAAAGAAATTTTTCAAAATTCTAACCTTAGAGGGGCAAAAGTATTAATGTTTCTACAAAACATTTTTTTGTCACGAGCTATTTATTTCCCTTGATACCCAACCGAAATTAATAAATGAGGTATTGTTTTAAATATTAAATTATCCGCTTTGGTCACATCATATTTTAAGAAAAAACTTTCTCCAAATTCATTCAACCCTTAAAGGGCAAAAATATCATCTTTTCTAGATTTTTTTTTTTTTTTTTTTTTTTTTTTTTTTACCTAGCTTGATAATTAACCGAAATCTATAAATGAGGAATCATTTTTAAGACCAAGGTGACTGCTTTGGTCACACCATATTTTATAAAAGAAATTTTTGGAATTCGACCCTTAAAGGGCAACAGTATCATTAATATTTCTGTAGCGTGTTTTTTTATTATTATTATTACAAGCCATTTATTTTTTTCAATACCTAGCCGTAATCGATAAATATCATAGAGTTTTAAAGATTATGGTCTCCAGTTAGGTAAAATCATAAATTAAGAAAGAATTTTTCGGAATTTGGTGCTTAAAGTAGTAGCGCGTATGAGAAATTTTAGAGACAAGTCCCTAGATTGCAGCAGCAGATATTACAGAGATGTCAATAAACTTTTTTTATTCAATAATTAGCTTTTCAGATATTTGTTTGTTATGGAAACACTTTCGTTTTGCTATACAATTACAACGTACACATTTTATTCGCACAGCAACAAATATCACACAGATGTTGATATCAGAGACAATACACTAAAAAAATATTTGCCACAATAGTACGGTTCTACTATTCATTATATTACAAGCATTCAACCACGCCATTCATCGCATTTTATTCGCAAAATTTTCACACTGGTTGTCTAGTTTCTATATATTGTTCTAGTTTAGTGTTACATATAATTTATGATTTTTATTAAATAAAACTAAATCTTTCATGTACCATCTTGTATTTAACTACCTGTTTCACTCGAGTAAATTGGAAATGTGTGAATAGTATATCTTTCTAAAACTGAGTCTTGTGCACCAATAGGAATATTAATAATTAATTTAAATTACTTCCCATTAAATCAATATTAACCTTGGACAATTGATAATACACACTGAACTTTCTTTATAGGAGGGCAATACTGAAAGTCATGGGCAACTAATTGTAAACCATGAAAATTTCAACAATGTAACTAAATGACAGCAGGGTCATAAATCACAGTCTATTCACAACGTGTCAGATTGTGTCATTGTTTGCTGCTATAATGTGACCACAGGCAATATTTCAAAAATTGTCGACAGCGTACTGTCATTGAATTCCTGTTAAAGTGGAAAAATCAACGGCTGAAATTCACCTTGGACTTCAGCATGCCTATGTAGATGTTTTCATGTGCGTCAGCAGTGTTAGGAGATGGGAGGTGGGTGAATCATTTCAAAGATGGGAACACGAGGTTCCAAGATGAGCTTCGTAGTGGGCGCCCTCAAGCTGCCTGCATGGCATGCAACAAGGAAAGAATTCTACAGGATAATCTGTATACTGCTCAAGCCAATAAGGAGAAGATCAGGACATTTGAATGGGAAACTCTTCCACATCCTCCCTATTGTCTAGACTTGGCACTTTCCGACTTTTTGGTTCGGTTCGGGAAGAAATGCGAGGCCAATGCTACAAGATGCTGGAGGATATTCAGCAAGCAGAGCACTAGTGTCTGCAGTCTGTTGGAACGGAGTTCTGTCAGAAGGATATTTTCAAACTTGCAGAATGATGGAAGAAATGTGTCGAAAAATTGGATACTGTGTTGAAAAGTGAAAGAAAGGTCTGTAGATTAAGATGATGTACTTGGTTTGGCCTTAAAAATAAAAATTATCAAAAAATTTTGCTCAAGACTTTCAGTAGTACCCTTGTATTAAAAGCAATCTTAAAAATATTCAGTCTAACTGGTGTTTTAATAAATTTAATACTCTTACAAATAAGAACAAAGTTTTATTCGGCATTAAGAATTAATACAAAAGTTGCCGGGAAGTAACACATGATATTTCAAAATCTTCTGGTGAAGACGGCGACAGAGTTTCATTTGCCAGAATATCATGAGAAAACATCTTTTTCACTCGCCTAATCACTCTACTACATTACATTAAATCTTTAAAATACTTTTGAACCCAAAAAAATATCGCCACCTTTCCCTACCTTGTGAAAAAGCAGTTCTTGTCTAATTCCATATGTCTGTTCGTTAATCCAAATATCAAATCCTAAAAAGTCTTTACACTAAAAATCTGATAGTGCAAAATTGCTAAAACACTTTCTACTTCATGCATATTCTTACTGATTGGTTTCTCTCATTTGTGAGATGAAGGCATCTGCTAATACTAATATTGCTTGCGTATGATTGGTAATATTATTCTTGAAAGACTGAGTTGCACATTGCTTCTAAATTGTTTGCCCTATGCTCTAAATGATAGAAATCATCAGACATTAATGTCCACAAACTATATTTAAAAATTTTCTTCTAAGATCAAATTATAACTTTTTGATTTGTTTCGTCTGTGGATAAAATTTCTAAAATGTTAAAAAACTTTTGTTGTAAAGCAGCATACAGTTCTTTAAGATTTGAAGAAAATTAATTTATGTCTGAATTACTGTTAGAAAGATTTTCTTTACTAAACTCAACAAGTGTAGTGAATATATGATGAAGCTTGATGCATTCATCTCTTACAACATCTAAATAATAGTTTATTCTGTCTGTCCAATAATCATTTGATGCAACTGAATCATTTTCTTTTGAAATAATATGCCATTATTGAGAGGATTCACATAAACTAAACTAGCAAAAGAAAATAGTACAATTAATAAGACTGTAAATAGTTTATACAGTGTGATGACAGATGATCCCATGCTCAGCAGTCAGATCATGAGCAACAAGACCGCTAAGTGTCAGGTGCCATCAGAAAAATGCAAAAGAAAATCAACTCTTACAGCAGAGAAAGTCGCACTGCTCTCAATGGTACGTTCAGCAACATGTGTCTGCTGACAACACGAACACCGGAGTCACCCCACTCACCATTGCCAGTATCCCAGTATCCGTCCACAGAATCCGTAGCAGAATATGTCTAGCTGAAGGTGCGACACAAGGGACTACGGCCCATTTATAGCTTTTGTAGAAGGGAAGGAGAATAACATAGTTGCCTACATCCAAACTTCTACGAGAGCTAGGTATACTAAGATCAAATCATCTTTCGAATTCCCTGAGTTCTCGACGTAACGGAATAATAATTGAAATAAACGACAGTGCGGTGGCAAACAGCCTTGTAACATCGGATGCCTTTGCTAGAAATAGTACGGATATTTCAAAGTTTATTGTGCAGAAATTGTGTGGTTAGAAACGTAGACACTTAATGTGCGTCTCAGGTAGTAGGTATTCGACAGTTCACCAAAAAAATTGTGAAACAAGGTCTAAAGGAACTTATACTGCTTCCCATATTTGTTATACCATTTAAATCCCAAATACTGTCTAATTTTGTTTAGATTCATGACGTTCGTTGTAATGTTGAACCCTATATCCCATCAATAATCCAATTTCATAAATATTTGCATTTTGGCCATGACAGCACTCAGTACCGCAGCCAAACGCATTGCAGTTTTTGTGCATGTAACTATAGCATTGAATTGTCCTTGTCACAGTGTGCTCATTGCTCTGGTCAGCACTTAGCCACAGATCATTCTTGTCCCCTTCATCAGAAGGTGAGCGTTTTAGAGCAATATTATTATTATTATTATTATTATTATTGTTACTCCGCGATTCACTAAAAGTGTGTGGCGGAGGGTGCATTGCACCTATCGAAAAGGGTTATGGTTTGGAAGTGTTATAAGGGATATGGCAGGAGGCGCCCATGGGCTATTGTGAGGAACCATCCCCGCATTCGCGTGGAGTGATCTGGGAAAACCATGGAAAACCCAGATCAGGATATATAGTGTTAAATAGTGAGGTTGCAGAAATATACGAGAACAGACCATACGGTCAAGCCACAGCCAAATAATATCTTGCAGTTTAAAAGTCCTACTGAACTTACGCCTCTGTCCACCAGGCCCTCACTTCTGTTAACCGCAATCAACTTACAACCTCATTCGATAATAGACTATATGCAGGAGCTGTAGCAGCCCCTTCCTCTGGTTGCTTCCCCGTATCCAGCTTTGTCTAGTAAACAGAATATGTTGCTGTTCCCTCAGAGAACACCTCCGCAATTCAATCAGACCAAACTACTGCATAGAACAAATCCAGGCCCAGTCAGACGAGATAACAAAATTCAATGAGAACTCGTCCAAAATTCTTCTGATCATAACACAGAGGAATAAAAATAACTGAAGATTACCAGCAATATCTCATTCTAAACCAAAGATGCCAATACAAAGTAATATACCCAGCCCCATGAACAATAAGGAGGGTTCTACAGTCTCGTCAGACAGGAGCCACCTCATAGAAATGCTTATCTTCATTATTACGCTGCTACAGCTCTTACAGAGGAGGGACAATCCTAATGGATGCACAAAGGGATAACATTAGTAGGACTACTGAATCCACAAATAATCTGCACGGAATAGAGGAAGAAAGAGTGTTAACCAGTCAGGATAATGGAGAAAATGGGATGTATGGTATATTACATCAAACAAGGAAAGTATTATGCAATTTCTGAAAGAAAATTCTATCCATCTGCACTCTGACGAAAACATGCCAAAAAGCCCGAGGAGAGATTCTCATTTCCAGGCAGCAACATTATTCGCCACGACCGGCAAGACTGGTTGGATGGCTTAATCATCCTAGTGCAGTTCAACAGACATTTCACCAAAGTTCCATTGGATCTATGAGAGATGACTATAGAATGCCGTGCCGTGCGATTGAAGTTTCCATCTTCAGAGAAATCGACAATCCATTTATAATCACTGGAGATTTAAATGCCCACCACCCCCGTGTGGGGCTGCTCTACCGAAGACCGTCTGTGTAGGAATACAGTACAGTTAATGGAAGAACGTAATTTAATCGTACTTAATGACGGATCGCCAACAAGAGTCTGTAGACTAATTGAATATCCTTCTTCAAGCGTACTGACAGCGGAACTAACCGTGATTTGAGAAACCTTGCGGAATGCCAGCTACTATGATCGTAAACCATTTATTAGCCTCTCAGACTCAATGTTGGCAATGCAGTTTCTAAAGCAACCTGCAACCAACGCGCATTATAAACTGAATATCCATCATAGTGAAAAGGGGTCAGTCAATTACTATGGCCTGGATCAAAGCAAACTTTGGGGTAATGGGGAACGAAACAAAAGATGCACATTCCAAGGAAGGGGCCAATAATGCGAAGTGAAACACCTTGATGCAAAGTACTCCCAATACTTCAGTTACTTTATAAACAAATTGATGATTTCGTGGCAGCAAGATTGGAAGACAAGCACCCAGATGAAAGGAAGATTCTAAAAATCAATACAGCAACATATCCCTATTAAACGGTGGTTCTACAAAAGTATATGCTACAAAAAACTAGTAATAACCATAGTTGGCTTGAAAACAAATCACGAGCACTGGCAACAATACCTCCGTCGCCTGAACATTGTCGATAATCCTACCTACGACTGTGATAACAACGGAAAAAAAACCCCAGGCCACATATTTTTTTGGTAGCTGTGGAGATACTGCTGCTCATGACACACTCGTAAGGACCTTGGTGAGGGAAGGGCAATAAATTTCCAACATCAATATCAGCTCTTCCAGCTTTAAATAACTTTTCCAGCTTCTATGAGGGGTGATTGGAACGCAATAGTGGGAGAAGGAAAAGAGGGGAATACTGTAGGAAGTTTTTGTCTAGCAGAAAGAAATGAGCGAGGAAGCAGGTTGCTAGAATTTTGTGAAAGATATAAGCTAGTAGTGGCAAACACACTGTTTAAGAACCATGCAAGAAGAATATACACCTAGAAACGTCCTGGGGATACAGGCAGATATCAGCTAGATTATATCATGGTCAAACAGAGATTCAGGAATCAAGATCTAGGCTGTAAAGCGTACCAAGAGCAGACATAGACTCTGACCATAATTTAATAGTAATGAAGTGCAGGCTGAAATCTAAACGAATAAGGAAGCAGTATAAGCAGAACAGACTGGAAGTGAATAAACTGAAACAATCTAGCACGAGAGAAAAATTTACAGAAATGGTGGACTTGGGTTTGAGAAGTAACCCTGAAAAGAGCTCAACCGAGGACGAATGGAATGCATTAAAGACCGAAATAATGAAACCTGGTAAAGAAACATAAGGCTTTAGGGAACAAGTTGTCCGAAAACCTTGGATAACATAAGAAATTTTGGAGCTGATGGATCAGAGGAGAAGGTACAAAAATGCTCAGGATGAAGCAGGAAGAGAACAGTACAGGCAATTTAGAAATCAAATAAATAGGAAATTCAAAATAGAAAAAGAAAAATGGCTACAAGAAAAGTGTGAAGAAGTAGAAAAGGAAATGGTCGTAGGTAAAGTAGATGTTGTATATAGAAAGGTCAAACAGAATTTTGGACAAATGAAGAAAAGAGGTATGAACATTAAAGCTGCCGATGGGAAACCTCTATTAAGCTCAGAAGATAGAGCTAACCGATGTAAAGAATACATTGAGAAACTGTATGTTGGGGACGACTTGAGCAATAGTGTAATGGAAAAGGAAGGTGATGTCGACATTGATGACTTAGGAGACCCTGTTTTGAGGACAGAATTTAATAAAGCTCTGAATGACTTGAAAACAAATAAGGTAGTTGAAATTGATGAGATTTCTGCAGAACTTCTTAAATTCCTAGGAGAGGAAGGAATCGAAAGATTATTCAAGCTGATATCAAAAAATTATGAAACAGGAGAAATTCCAACTGATTTTAATAAAAATATCATCTTCACACTTCCAAAGAAAGCACAAGCCGACAAATGTGAGAATTATCGCACCATTAGTCTAACATCACATGCTTCAAAATTACTGACCAGAATAATATACAGAAGGATGGAAAGGGTAGTAGAAGACATAGTAGGTGAAGATCAGTTTGGGTTTAGGAAAAATCGCGGTACTAGGGAAGCAATTCTGTCTTTAAGATTAATAATTGAAGGGCGGATCAAGAAAAACAAAGATACTTTTATGGCATTTGGTGATTTAGAAAAAGCATTTGATAATATTAGGTGGGACAAGATGTTCAAAATTTTAAAGAATTCAGGTCTAAAGTATCGAGATAGAAGAATACTCTATAAACTATATAAAAATCAAGTGGCTATAATAAAAGTAGAGAATCACGAGAGACATGCAACAGTTAAAAAGGGTGTGAGACAAAGTTGTAGTCTATCCCCGTTATTATTCAACTTGTATGTAGAAGAAGCAATGAAGAAAGTCAAAGAAAAATTTCCATGTGGTATAAGTTTTCATGGAGAAAAAATCTGTATGCTACGATTTGCTGATGACATTTTGTTAGCAGAGAGGGCTGAGGATATTGAGAAGTTACTGAATGGCATGAACAAAATACTGAAGGAAGATTTTGGACTGAATATAAATAAAAGCAAGACAAAAGTGATGAAATGTAGCAGAAATGATACCAATACTACTAGATTAAATATAAAAATAGGATCGGATGCAATAGGAGAAGTAAGTGAATTCTGTTACTTGGGAAATAAAATTACAACCGATGGCCGAAGCAGGAATGATGTTAAAAGCAGAATTGCTCTAGCAAAAAGAGCCTTCATGAAAAAGAGAAACCTTTTAGTTTCAAATATTGATCTAGGAATTAGAAAGAACTTTTTAAAACTCTATGTGTGGAGCATAGCACTTTATGGTAGCGTAACATGGACTTTAGGAATACCGGAAAAAAGAAAATCGAAGCATTTGAAATGTGGTGCTACAGAAGAATGCTGAAAATTAGGTGGACAGATAAAGTAAGAAATGAACGAGTTTTGGAAATGGTAGGTGAGAAAAGAAGTTTGTGGAAGAAGCTTACGGAAAGAAGAGACCGGCTGGTAGGTCATATTTTGAGACATTCTGGATAGGTTAAGTTGTTAGTGGAGGGAACAGTCGAAGGTAAGAACTGTAGAGGAAGACAGAGATTAAAATATATGAAACAGATAATTGAGGACGTGGGCTGTAAGGGATATGTAGAAATGAAGAGGTTAACACAGGATAGGAAAGGATGGAGGATTGCATCAAAACAGTCGAAAGACTGACGACAGCAAAAAAAAAAAATATGAGGGGGTACCCAGAAATAACCGGAATAGCAACACCATGGGCGGAGCTTGTGTAGTACATGTTTCTGCAGCTGGATGTTTATAGTGTAACTCATTGTTAGTTCAGTGCCACATGTGTTGTCAACCTGGCTTGTTCTGTTATTCTGTAGTTATTATTTTTGCTAACGCTGTTTTGTTATTGTTTCATTTTTGTTGATGGCAAGTTTAAGTGAACAACGTGCAGCTGTGAAATTTTGATTTCTACTCAATAAAAATGCTACTGAAACTGTTTTAATGTTGAAAACAGCTTACAAAGATGACACTATGGAAAAAAACTCAAGTGTATGAGTGGTTCGCTAGGTTTAAAAATGTCGATTGATGACAAACCTCGTTCTGGGTGTCCATCAACTGCCTGAATTGACGAAAATGTTGAAAAAATTCGAGAGCTGGTGCTCTCAGACCATCGACAGACAATTGACCAACTGTCAGAGAATAATGGGTTATCTTGGAGCTCGGTTCAGCAAATTTTAACTGAAGATTTGGGAATGAAAAGGGTTGCTGCCAAGATTATTCCTTGGGTTCTTACTGACAATCAAAAAGAACGTCGAGTTGAAACATGATGTGCTATGAAACAACAGCTTGAAATTGATCCAAATTTTCTGTCAAACGTCATTACTAGTGATGAGTTATGTTGCTATGGTTACGACCCAGAAACAATGCAATAGTCAAGTCAATGGAAGAAGCCATTGTCATCCCATCCAAAAAAAAAGTCTTCAAGTCATATAAAACATCAAAAAATGCTCATTTCCTTTTTTGATTCCAAGGTTGTTGTTCATTCAGAGTTTGTTCCGCCACATCAGACCGTCAATCAAACCTTTTATTTGGAAGTTTTAAGAAAATTACGCAACACTGTTCGTCAAAAATACCCAATTTGTGGCAGACAGGAGACTGTTTCTTCCACCATGACAATGCACCTGCAAAGACAGCTGTCTGTGTTACGCAGTTTTTGGCTAAAATTGGCATGGTTCCGCTGTCCCACGCACCTTACTCGCCTGACATGGCTCCGTGTGACTTTTTCTTATTTCCACAAAAAGGGGCATGAAAGGACACTGATTTGACAACATTGAAGACGTCAAGGAAAAAACAAGGGAGGAGCTGTCAGCCATTTCTTAAGATGATTACAGAAAATATTTCGAACACTGGAAGCGCAGGTTGACAAATGTATTAGTTGTGATGGTGAGTATTTTGAAGGGAATAAGGTTGTTATATTTATATATAAAAATTGGAAATATGTAGCTTTTAAAAAATAATTCCATTTTTTTTTGGTACCTCCTCATATACAGGGTGTAACAAAAATGTACGGCAGAACTTGCAGGACACATTCCTCACACGTAGACGAAGAAATTATATTATATGAACATGGGTCTGGAAACGCTTCGTTTCCATGTAACAGCGCATTTTACCCAACGCATGAAGAACAAAACGCTCGAAGCATGGGGAACATGCACCGTTGGTTACGTCTGGTTACGTTGGCATGATCGTAGCTGCACCGCCAGTGGTTTGTTTATATGCCCCTGTTGAAATGGGGCTTACGGTAACAATAACTGTTCCTGCGAGCAGTACAACCATGGCAAGCACACGTGTTAGTACATCGAGACTTAACTTGTGCCATGGCAGTGTACACAAACACAGAGATGGCCGATGCCCATTTGATGTACGGATTAGCAGACGGAAGTGGCACTCGCGCTCAACGTTTGTACCGGGAGAGATTTCCAGAACGAAGGTGCCCGGACAGGAAAACGTTCGAAGCCCTTGATCGTCGTCTGAGGGAACATGGCGCATTTCAGCCCGATACTCACGACCGGGGAAGGCCTAGAACGACGAGGACACCGCAACGGGAGGCGGCAATTCTTCGTGCATTTGACGACGACCCTACTGCCAGTACAAGACAAGTAGCTGCAGCATGGATGTCGACCACATGACCGTCTGGCGAGTGTTACACGAGGATCAGCAGTATTCATACCATTTACAGCGAGTGCAGGCTCTAACAGTAGCTGATTTTCCTGCACGGGTACGCTTCTGCGGCGAATGGTTTATTCAACAAAGTGTCAACCCCAACTTTAGTGCAACGATACTGTCCACAGATGAGGCGTCGTTTCAACGAGATCAGATTGTAAATTTTCACAATCAGCATGCATGGGCTGCCGTCAATCCTCACGCAACTGTTGAAGCAAGTCATCAACAAAGATTTTCCGTCAATGTTTGGGCCGGCATTGTGGTTAATTATTGACTATTTGGTAGGGCCTCACGTTCTTCCACCTAGGCTCAATGGACACAGTTACCATAATTTCGGAGAGAATATTCTACCTATTCTGTTAGAAGATGTGCCTCTCGCTGTGCGACGAAACATGTACTTCATGCATGATGGAGCGCCTGCTCATTTTAGTGTTAATGTCCGTCGACTTCTAAATAACAGATTTCGTGACAGATGGATAGGTAGAGGTGGACCAATTGCCTGGCCTCCACGCTCTCCGGACCTAAACCCACTGGACTTTTATTTATGGGGGCATTTGAAAGCTCTTGTGTATCGAACCCCTGTACAAGATATTCAGAGTCTGCGTGACAGGATTATGGACGGCTGCGAAACCATACGCAGTACTCCAGGGATACTTCAGCGCATTCGAGAATCACTACGACGGCGGGTTAATGCATGTATCAATGCGCACGGAGAGCATATTGAACATCTCCTGTGAGAAAGATCTGCATGTATTAAGCTGGTACGTTCCATTCTTGTGTGTCTCCCACTATTCATGCCACGAAGAAAATGCAGTGTTCCATGGAAACGAAGCGTTTCCGGACCCATGTTCATATAAGATAATTTCTTCGTCTACGTGTGAGTAATGTATCCTGCAAGTTCTGCCATACATTTTTGTTACACCCTGTATAATTTTTTCGTCAGGAACAATATAACCATAGATAAATCCACGCTATGCGACGTTGACGGAAATATCTATATTCCATTAAAATGTGAGGAACAAGATAATTTGTAACTAATATAGGTAAATGTTGGTACATATGTAAATAGTTAATTATGCAAATAGTTAATTATGTGAATATGAATATGTGAAAGTGTATTTGTAAAAATGTTGAATTCTGAGATCTGTTAATAGCTTAAAGTACACAAAGTAAACAAAACAATCTGCCATTAACTCTGTGTGGCACATATGTAAAGATGTTAAAGTGCATGAAATGTAAATATCTTAAGATGTATGGAGCACACGTGGTACGCCAAATTAAAAAAAAAAAAAAAAAAACTTCAATCTTAAACAGTCGTAAAAAGAATAACACACAGTTTTACTTGGTGCTACAGCAAATAACATGAGAACTTAATACTGAGCGTGGTGGGTGAGCAGTACCACTCTGGCCTTGCATTCGGGAGGACGTGGGTTCGAATCCTCCCCCCCCCCCCCCCAGATTTGGGTTTACCATGGTTTCCCAAAACCGCTCCAGGTGACTGCTGGGATACTTTCATGGAAAGGCCCTGGCCAACTTCCTTCCAGTTCCTTGCCCCCTATCCTTTCCCACCTCCAATGACCTCAACGTCGACAAGGCCTAAAGCCTTAAGGGGAAAACAAAGAGAATTGCGATGTATATATAATAATACAATCAATGGTTATATCCTAAGTAAGGTAAAGGTCACAGAGTTTCTACCGCTACTGCCGCTTCCTGTAGGATTCATGGAGGTAGAGCTCTGCATTTCCATTACAACCATCGGCACAAGAATGGATGTGACTGCGTCAGCTTTGGGCTCCACGGTATTCTTCCCACGAAGTTTCCTCCACGGTACTCATTGGATAGCAGGCTGAGTGGGCCTGTGGAGCCGTTCGAGGAAAGATCCTCGTCTTCGTCGGGGATCGAACCCCAGTTCTCCTGGTTGCAATCAGATGCTCTACTGTCTGAGATACACGGCCGCCCCATATCCTAACTCTCAAATCATATATTGCTATTGGCTTATGAGAATATAAGTTGAGGTATAGGACCTTTAGTGCATAATGAATACGGACTTGCGTTTTGTGATGCTACAGTATTTGAAATTTTCTTCGGTTGTCCACTGTCGCTGATTTCTTGAAGACTATGGGCTTCAGGATTACCTAAATCTTTTAAAGTTTTGAATAAATTACTCAACCATAGATAATTTCAAATGGAGTTCATATATTGACATGAATCCTTGTTCTATAAGCTGAAACAATATAAGGTAACAAAAAATCCCAATCATTTGTTTCCTTTGTTACTTGATATTTTAAAACTTCTATAAATTCGTTTGGTCCTAGCGTTACCCTCCAGATGGTGAGCTGTTATTTGTAATTTCTAAGTGTCCAGCAAATTACAATGCTGACATTATATTACATCCCAGATTTATAATGGTTGATCTAGAATGGCAAATTTCAGTATCCAACCTAATACAGTGTAGCTACAGATTCTGTAATCTTCTAATGGAACCTTGAGTAAATAGCGTGAAAAAACGAGAACATAACTAATACCCGCTTTGGCATGCATAAAAAGGACTAATTACATTTAAACCAACTTTCAGAAAAGGTTTTGTCGTTTATGGAAAATCATGGAATTTTATCCCAAGCTCTTCCAAGACCTGGTCTCTCGTTATATTGAATACAACTTTTCACATCCCTTTCGCTGTCTTCCTTACAATATGGCTGCCAATATTGTTAGATGACTTTAAAAAAATAATAATAATAATTTTCAATTGCAATGGAACACACCCCAGCGAACCCATGTCTTGATTTTTTCCCCACCATCTACCTGCAACTGCCCTTGCAATTTTAAACTCCTTCAGTGTTTTTAGTTAAGTGTCCACTATTTCCCTTCATAATTTATTACAGTCCCTCACTCCCTACAAAAGAAAATATTTCCACTCCCTTTCGCCTGAATTCTTGTGCCAGCGTATTATTACAGTCAACTCTTCCCCTTCATGTAAAGCTCCTAATACTTCTACTAATATACAGGACGTTTCATTTATGACGCGTCCGCGCACACGGCAATAGTCGCCGGCGCAGTGCCGGCTCGCTTGCCGCCAACTCATACGGGGCAGCGCCCGTGCTCAGGAAAGCCTCTTGCGTGCGTCGATTTCTTACCTTATAGCACGTGCTGGAAATGTTGGCCATCGGCTGCAATACACGCTTGACATCTTCTAAGGATGTATTGGCTAACTCTCTGCAGTGTTTGTGTGAAGAAACATAATTAATTTTAGTTTTTATGTTTTCCTTAAGTTCCTCTACCGTACGGGGATTCGAATCATAAACACGCTCTTTTAGGTAACCCCAAAAAAAGAAATCACACGGTGTCATGTCTCGAGAACGCGGGGGCCATAATCCACGACTGATAATTTGATTCTCATTGTAAACACGCTTTAAAGCACGCATAAAATTTTCGGTTGTATAGGGAGTTGCACTGTCTTGTTGAAAATGGCCGTAATTTCTTTCATCTCCTGTCAGCTGTTCAAAAAAGGTATTTACAATATTGTCCACATAGCGAAAAGATGTAATTGTTTCAGTAAAAAACACTGGTCCAATAATTCACCACGCACTAATTGCACACCAAACTCCAACTTTCACATCGTGTCGCGGCTGTTAGAGAATAAGATGTGGATTTTCTGTACTCCAGTACCGACTGTTTTGACTATTCACGCGTCCACTTAAATAAAAATACGCCTCATCGGTGAAAAATGTCAATTGCGGATCCAGCTTGCCATCGTGCACACTTTCTATAAACCAGTTTGCAATCCTCAATCGTGCAGTGTATTCTGATTGTTTTAATTCGTGCACAGCGGTTGTTCGATAAGGACCCATTTTCAGAATTTTTGTAGCTCTAAAAAATGCACTTGCTTTGGAAACATCGACTTCTTGGGAGAGTCTTCTGAGGGATTTTCTGGGAGAGTTTTTCCAAACGAGATTTGATTTCTTCGACTTTTCGTTCAATAAGAATGGAGAGCTTTCGTTTCTTAGGCATGTCCATAAGGAAACCTGTAGCACGCAATTTGTTTACCAATCTTTGTATAGTTGACCTGTATAGCACTTCGGCTGGTGGAAATTTTTCAATAAACATACGCCTACACCTCCTTGCAGATTCGTATTTCACATAACAAACATCATGGTAAATTCGTAGCTCCAAAGTATACTTCATCTTGACTTCACAGTAGATACTTGATCTTCACAAAATCTAACTGAGATGAAACAGCGCATTTGCTGTCTTGCGAAGGGCCCGATATCGTCCGAGGGGTGGCCCAAGCATTGTCGGAGAACGAAGTTATCCGTGCGGAAGTGGAACTTAGGGAAAACATAAGAAGTACAATTAATAACATTTCTTCAAAAACACTGCAGAGAGTTAGCCAATAAATCCTTAGATGTTGTAAAGCATGTAATGAAGCCGATGGCCAACATTTCCAGCACGTGCTATAAGGTAAGACATCGACGCACGCAAGAGGCAATCCGGAGCACGGGCGCTGCCCCGTATGAGTTGGCGGCAAGCGAGCCGGCACTGCGCCGCGCGATTATTGCCGTGCGCGCGGACGCGTCATAAATGAAACGTCCTGTAGATCAATGCCTTGGGGGAAAAAAGCCAAATACTCTCTTCACCCATCTTCTGTCTTCCAATTATTCCCAAGCCAGCTCCTTCAGCATATCAATTATTGATTGCATTCTGCGGTAATTTCCGCAAACAAATCTAACTGCTTTCATTTGTATCCCTTCTAACCCCTGAATTTGATAACCATTATGTGGGTCCTATACCACTCCACTATTTTTAAGCAGTGGTGTGACTTGGGTTTGTAACCCAATTCCCTCACTCCCTGGTATATTCCCTCATCATACCCTCCAGTAAATGAAGGACTTTGAAGCTTCTTCCTACCACCTGCCCAGTGTGTCCTGCCCAATTGAGTTTACTATTAAAAGTTATGAAAAGGAATCTACTGTTAGGATCTCCAACAAGCAGTTCCTTCCCTCCCCAATAATCTTTTATTTTTATCTGTATACCTAATAATCTGACTCTTCTTGGCATTTATTTTCATGTCATGTTTAACTACGTAGCTAGATAACCTGTTTAGATCCTCTTGTAGCTGATAAGATTCATCTATTGTTTTAATCCTCTATCATCTGCAAGCAATCTGCAATATCTTCTGACTTCAACCCATCAATACAATCATTCATTGGAATAATGGTCCCAATACATTACATTGAGGCACTCCTGTATTATCGTTTACCTCTTTTGATACTGCATTCCCCACTCTTGCTCTGCTTTCTTCCTTTTAAGAATTTCTCCACCCAGAAGTCACTTCTCATCCACTCAAATGGTTTTTACCTTTTCTACTACCATTTTATGACTCATTCTGTCAAATGCTTTGTAAGATCCAGTGTTACAATGTCAACCTGGCCTCCCTTGTCCATTCTACCTGCAATACTTGCTGTAGTGCACTAACTGATAGTCATATCTGTATCCTTTCCTATATCCATGTTACTGTTTTGCAAACCACTTCCTTCCGTCGCATAAGTTCCTGATGTGGTTCCATATCAATCAATCAACTTTCCCAAAACTGATGTTAGACTAATTGGCCTGTAATTTTCAACTTAATTTGTTTCAACATGTTTATCGAGTGGTGGTAATATGGAATTTTTCCAGTCCTCTAGTAAGCAGCGAATCTCCAAACTCAATATAAATAATATTAATAGACTAGATGACCCGTGCAAAAATTTCGCGAATAAAATGGGATGAATAGTGAGGTTAAATACTTGTAATAAAATGAAAAGTAGAACCGTTCTTTTGTAGGAAATTTTTTTTAGTGTAATATGTACGCAGCAAAATATTCACAACATATTACGAAACAGTTAGGAAAATTTAAAACACTCTGTATTTATGACCAACTGCCACTGACCTTAACAGAATAAAACCAACCTTAACAAAATACACACAATATATCAACATCTCTGAAGTATTTGTTGCTGTGCGAATAGAATATTTACATTGGAATTGTATAGCAAAACGACAGTGTTTCTGTAACAGAAAACAAAAAAATATGCGAAAAGCTCCTTATTGAATAAAAAAAAGTTTATTGACATCTCTGTGATATCCGCTTCTATAATCTAGGGACTTGACTCTGAACAGTCTCATACGCGCTACCACTTTAAGCACCAAATTCCGAAAAATTCTTTCTTAATTTATACTTTTACCTAGCTAGAACCATTAATTTTTAAAAACATATATCATTTATCGATTTCGGCTAGGTATCGAAGAAGATAAATGGCTTGTAATAATAATAATAATAAAAAAACATGTTCTATAAATAATATTGATACTTTCGCCATTTAAGGGTCGAATTCCAAAAAATTCCTTATATTAAATATGGTTTGACCAAAGCAGCCACCTTGGTCTTTAAAATAATACCTCACTTTTCGATTTCCGTTAGTTATCAAGCAAGGTAAAAAAAAAAAACAACAACAACAAAAAAATTATAATATAATATAAATTATAATATTTTTGCCCGTTATGGGTTGAATTTGGAGAAAGTTTTTTCTTAAAATATGATGTGACCATAGCGGATAATTTAATATTTAAATCGATACCTCATTTATTGATTTTGATTAGATATCAAGGGAAATAAATAGCTCGTGACAGAAAAATGTGTTCTTAAATATTAATACTTTTACCCTCTAAGCTTAGAATTTTTAAAAATTTATTTCTTAAAATCTGGTAACGGAACCGAAGACATTACGAAGACCTCAATATTTTAAATGATACCTCGTTTATCAATTTTGTTTTACTGTCAAGGGAGATAAATGACACGAGAAACCCAAAACGCATTTTAGAAATACTGACATGTATGGCCTTTAAGAGTTCAATGCAGAAAAATTCATTTTTTAAAAAGTGATGTAACCACAGCGGATACCTTAATTTTTAAGATGATACCACATTTATCTGTTTCGGTTAGATATTAATGGAGATAAATAGCTCGTGACAAAAAAAAGGCGTATTAGAACCATTTATACTTTTTCCCATTAAGGGTTAAATTCCAAAAACATTCTTTCTTAATATATGATGTATATAATATAAGCTGAGTCATTACTCTTCATACTCCTACTTCATTTATTGATTTTGGTTAGAAATCCAGGGGGATAAATGGCTCGATACACAAAAAACGTTTTTTTTTTTAAAAAAAAGGTTGTTTTTTTTCCTTTAAGGGTCGAATTACGAAAAAAATGTGCACTAAGCAGATGTTTTTAATTTAGTTTACTCTCACCAAATCCAGGTATGTTCATTGTATTTTCCAAATCCATGTATGCACATTCTTCCTTTGTTTGTTCCTAATATTCTACAAACATTCATGTTCTACATATTTAGAAACAAATTTTAAAATTGTTTCTTTGCTCCGGCAAAATGTCATTTTTGCGGCAGCTAATTAACTCAATAAAACAACAGGTTCAGAGTTGTTTAGCCTTTGAACCAGTAAGCCATGATGCCTTGTGTGGGATGCTTAGTAGGTGATTATATAGCACTAATAGAAATGAAAAAAAAAATCATAAACTTCTGCAATCAATTCAATCTAAACTCATCTCTACATATTTGAGAGCTATTATTATCTATGTTGATGAGTTTTTTGTATATCTGAAATCGGTGTCGCTGTTTGTGTGCTGTGTAAGGGGTTTGTTGGTTGGATTTTATGGTTCCCCTTGGTGTTCCTCACGTTTTTGGGCCAAACCAATCCAGTTATTCGGCCACGAACGATTGAAGAACATTTTATTCGGTGGTACAGGTTCATTTGTAGTACTTGTTGAAGGCTGCTTAATTTTAGATATCGACAACACAGTAATTTCAAGTCTTCTTTTGGTCATTTATTCTTCACATGTTAGATTACAAAACATTCAATATTGCCACGACCACATCAGGTCTGTCGGCTACCACTCCAGATTGAATTCTGCCGCCGACCCTTGCTGGAGGCAGGGTCGCAGCTGTTTCACACTCCCTTATTTTTTGCGGTCTGCCTCCGGCCACTCCGTTACAAGCATTGGGACAGACAATTTACAAACACATGCATACTGAACAAACTACTCCGAACGTGAAACCTCTTACAATATAACATAATGATACATATAACTTTACAAAGATCTATACATAAGACATATACAGATACTTCACAGCTGTTATAGTTATATCAAGGTATTTCAGTTTACAATGTGTCTCCTTATTCATCGTAGATTTGGTGTTTTCATGTAAAGCCTTAAGTTAAGCATATAACTCATGTATCATCTGCTCTGGTTCACTGACGAGACAGATTATGTTATCCACATATCTAAACCCAGTTACAAATTTTGTATACTTTGTTTTTCATAATGTTTTTTAATAACTCATTTTGATTTTTCAGCAACAATGGAATAGAAATTAATGCCGGGAGGCAAATATAGAAAGAGAAATAATACCCAATACTAAACAAAGTTGGAGGGGGCCAACAGCAACATAAAATATAATTCAGAAACACAAAAAAAAAGAAAACTAGAAACTTATGATTGAGCACATGTAATTGCCTATGGTAACCGCAACAAAATTTAGGATTATAATATTTAATTAAATTGCAATGGAGCGCATACTCCATTGGCAATTTACCTACACACACATCTTCGCCCCTTACTGCACCCACTTAATTTGCCCTCTGCACATTTTAACTTTAAAATCTTTCAACATTTTTTGTAAATTATTCATCATTTCTCTTGGTAACTTCCTCCAATCCCTGACATCCTTACCTAAAAAAAGATAATCTTCCTACAACCTTGTGCCTGAAATCGAGAGCCAGCTTGTGGTCAAGGTCATCTTTTCCCTTCCATGCATTACTTTTAATTCTTACACCAATATCTTTTCCTGCTTCATCACCAAAATACGACTTGTACACTCCCATGACCCCCTTCACCCTCCTCCTGTCTTCCAATTAATCCCATTCCAGCTCTTTTATTATACACTCCTGGAAATTGAATTAAGAACACATTGACGCCGGTGTGTAAGACCCACCATACTTGCTCCGGACACTACAAGAGGGCTGTACAAGCAATCAAGCAATGATCAAACGCAAGGCACAGCGGACACACCAGGAACAGCAGTGTTGGCCGTCGAAGGGCGCTAGCTGCGCAGCGGTTGGGCACCGCCGCAGTCAGTGTCAGCCAGTTTGCCGTGGCATACGGAGCTCCATCTCAGTCTTTAACACTGGTAGCATGCCGCGACAGCGTGTACGTGAACCGTATGTGCAGTTGACGGACTTTGAGCGAGGGCGTATAGTGGGCATGCGGGAGGCCGGGTGGACGTACCGCCGAATTGCTCAACATGTGGGGCGCGAGGTCTCCACAGTACATCGATGTTGTCGCCAGTGTGATCATATGTTGTTTTCTGACCCCAGGAATGTGTATACAAAGTTTCCCATTCCTGGGACAATGAATTCACGGTGTTCTTATTTCAATTTCCAGGAGTGTATCTGTTACTGATTGCATTCTCCTGTAATTTCCATAAACAAATCTAGCCGCCATTTCCTGCTCCCTCTCCAACTCCTGTATTTGGTACGCAAAATGTGGGTTCCATACTACACTTCTATATTCAAGCAATGGTCTGACCAAAGTTTTGTAACCCAATTCCTTTACTTCTCCCGTAAATCCTTCATTACTCTCTCCAAAATGTGCAGAATTTTGAAACATTTTCCTACTACCTGATGTGACGTCCCACTTCAGGCAGTGTGGGTTAATCAGCCGTGTGGCTAGGCGTGACTGATTCGTCAGTCAGGATTGGCAGAGTGGAGGCCGGAGGTATTATTTTTAAGTTACTTACTTGCCAGGAATTCTCTTGGTCCAGGATCTCCACTCGTTCTCTTGGCTTCCGTTATCCTGGTTAGCTTAGAGTGTTAACTAATTGCTCTGACACCAAGTACCAAGAGAAAGGCTGTTTCTAAGTTAAATGATAAGGCGCGTTGAGCTGACACCTCGGTTTATTCCAGTGACTAGTTACTGTTAGTAAGGCGCCTCTGGCAAGAGTCCAAGACTAAACTGAACAGTAACTTACAAGTGGTCGCGCTGAAGATCTTGGCTGAAAGCTAAGGGCTGGCTGGCTAGCGGGTGGCGAAGTGTCGAAGTCGTGTCCCGGGCTTCCGGCGTCTTGCACAGATTCTGCGCGGTTCCCATAGCTGAGGCCGAGGCATGATTTACCGGCCTTAATATAGGGGTTTGTTACGTGGACTTGTGTGTGCAGGGCGGGCGGTCACCAGCGGTCACGCGCAAGCCGCTGTGCGGCGGCTGCAGGCTGACCTAGTTTAGCGGTAGGCAACCCGGCTAGGGAACATGGCATTTCCGCCGAACGTTCTCGCAAGAGCTGCACGTGAGTCACGTTTAACTGTGTGCACGTCCAGCACCATGTCACGATTAAGTGACATGTGACTCACTTAATTCTTTTATTAACTAATTCCCTATTATTAAAAAGCGACCTATACACTTAGTCTCCCCCTTAAGCCATATTTTGTACCCAAAAGCTTCCTTAATTATCAAGCGTACTAACTTAGACTTTAAAATTTATATCGTGGACTTTTGCTTTTGGCTCTCAAAGTTATACAACAATTTATGAATAATTTCATATCTTTCGGTGATACGTCGTCCGGACACTGTGGTAAACAACCAATTTTAGTTCTCAGTAACAATACGAACAAATTTACAGTTACTTGTACATTCACAGTAGTGTCTTTACTGGTTTCTACACTAGTGGAGAATCACAATCTTTTAAGCTGTAGGTATCACCGGTTCTGTATTATAACCTTTTAATTTTTTAGTATAACGCCGGTAAACATACTATTCCAATATGATTACAAATGAGGCTGTTACAGTGGTAGTTAAACTTACAGTAGTAACAATGGTTTTATGTCTTGCTTGTACGTGCATCTATGTTTCAACAGTTGCCAACATATGATTATATTTAATTGGATCCCGGGATTGCTGCAAATGTTTTGTTAGTTCGGCTGTTAATATGGCGTTATCTGTTAACTTTAAATCGGTTAACTTCTGGCTATGGTATATGCTCTTATTAAGGACTGGTAATAAATAATTTGGAATGGTAAAATTGCCGTGAATTATCGTACTGTGTGTGACGGGTAAGTAAAGTCATCTCCTATAAATTGACAATGGGCTGCATGCTCTATGACTCTAGATCCTGAAAGTATTATTTTACTATCGGGTTAGTTCGCGGGATCATCCCAACACGTAGCCAGAACATTATGTGGCTGTGGCATGGTGAATAGCCAGTTATCATGCATGCTGGGCCGCAGCTAGAGTTGAATTTAAGGTAGGACAGTGACAGTTACAGGTAGGGCGGAAGTTAAAATTTTACTTCACCTTATCTGATGAATAAATTTTTTTCGTACTTGTGATTGTGAGTGAGTGAGGTAGTACTTAATTGACGGGAGGGGTAATAGATAAGAGCAAAACATTCATTTATTCAAGTTTATATTATTTCCACAAACATATTATATTCAATATAATAATAAAAATCCCTTCCTTAAAACAGCTGAATTCTTTGATTGGCCATATAGTTAAAAATGCAAAGGATCTCATTCAGATCAATTGATTTTCTTTTTTTCTTTTCAAAGGCCAGAAATACCACATCTGCCATTCTTTCATGACCCATTGACAGCCTCTGAGGCCTGTCGATTGCAGTAAAAGTTGAAAACGTAGATTCGCACGCAGTAATACTACATCCTATGGTCGCCACAGATGCAAAAAATTCATATGTATCTTTGAACGACTCTAGCTGTTAGACCTGAAAAATCAGTTGAAACCGAAAAATCTAATTTATTTACTACATAGAAACTTATAGGTTACGTTAAAAAAAAAGATTAAAATAACTTAAATATATGCCTACTATATACAAACTACTTAAAAAACTAAAAATCATAAAAAGATAGTGCCCCTATGGCAAGGTATCAAGAATGCTGGTTGAATTCCAAATTGAGTTGCCAACGAAATTTTCTGTATGAGAAATTAGCCAGTTCTTTTGTTACAAGCAGTGTCGATTGATTTTGGGGTAAGGTGTTTAACAATTAACATGGACCAAACGTTTTAACACAATGCGGCATAAAAATACAGGGTGCGGCAGCATAACTTCCTTTTTTAAAAACTTAATAAAATCCATTGTATGAACCGGAAATTTTTTATTTTCTTTTTATAATGTAGGCACATACATAAAGTTTTATTTTACTTAGTTTTGAATATCAAATCAGGTAGGTGACGTCCCCCATTCTGCACACACCGAGGTAAACCGATTTCTGGTGTTTTTCATGACTCCCGCCAGTATAGCAGGCGTTATGTTGGCCATTTCTTCCTGGATGCTGGTCTTCAAATCTTGTAGGGTCCTTGGACGGTTCACATAAACAGGGGATTTAAAAAAAAATAGAAAAAAAATCACGAGGGGTTAATTCGGGAGAGCGGGACGGCCACTCCAAATCGCCCCTAACTGAAATGAGGCGCTCTGGGAAGTGTTCCCTCAAAACAGCCATCGATGCTCTTTAAGTGTGGGCCGTTGCACCGTCTTGTTGGAACCAAGTGTCTCCTAAGTCCAACTCATCTAGCCGTGGGAAAAAAATTCCTCTAACATATTTACATACCGGTCCGAATTCACTGTCACTGTGAATTCATTTTCCTCAAAGAACTTGGGACCAATAATTCCACCTGAGGAAATTGCACACCACACTGTGACTTTAGGTGAATGCAAAGGCCTTTGACGCAATTGTCGAGGATTGGTTTCAGCCCAGTAGCGCATGTTTCGTTTGTTGACGAATCCACAGAAATGAAAATGGGCTTCATCACCCAAAAAACAATAGCGTTCTCAGGAACGTCTTCCAGAAGAACCTCACACGCGTTCCTCCGAGAATTGAAGTCACGTTAAGAAAGTTCCTGCACAATCGCCATCTTATATGGATGGAAATGAAGATTATCATGAAGAATTCTTCTCACAGAACGATCGAAAATTCCAAGGGCAGACGCATGTTTGCGCGCAGAACGCCGTGGTGATCGCAACATTGAAGCTCTCACTGTCTCAATGTTCTCAGGTGATCTGATCGGCCGAGAGCCTCCAGTTCTTCGTCTTGTCGCACTTGCAGTTTGTCTGAACGTAGTGACCCAAGTAACAATTGATTTCCGGTCCGGGGCACGGGACAACGGGGTTAAATTAAAGCGATTTCGAAAAACGCGCTGGGTTGCGATCACAGACCATCCACTCGAAAATTAAGCCTCAACGGCAAACGCACGCTCCTCACTGTTCCAACGCATGATGGCGACTGAACTGTGTCGGGAAAAAACTTTATAGTCACGCCTCTCGAACGAGACCATTGGCGCTGCGCTACGATATCAACCTACTGAATGGTACGCATTTTAAAAAAGGAAGTTATGCTGCCGCACCCTGTATATTCAAATTTGAAATTGTGAATTGGATATAAATAAATAACACTAATATTTTACAAGCAGCTACATACTTTTCTTTAATTTTTTCACCAATTGCCTAAATTTTTCAACGGTACCATTTTGTCTACATCCAACTCATTGAGGCTGGCTAATGAGTTTAGTAGATAGTCGTTGTCTAAAAATCTTCTTTGTAACTCAGCAATTAATATGTCCAGTGTTTCAAAATAATCAGATTTAAATGGCTTGAGCATCCTGGTCGTCTATATTTTGTCTCGCGGAGGGACAGGAAGGGTCATCATCTAGTAAACATCCATACAATTTGATTTTTTGACTTGCCTCTTGAGCCCCTTCTAGATCTGGGACCTATTTTCGGAATTGCCGCTTGTCTTAGACTTAGCTTCTTCCAAAAGTTGATGATACATTTCATCTGACTGTTTTTTGTTTGTTTGTTTGTTTGTTTTTTTATTTTTATTTTGGATGCACTTTACGATTGTTATGGCATCTTTCAATACTGCACTTTGGGCTTGTAAAGCTGCGTCTGGAGGCTGAAACATGGATAAGATTTTCTTTTTTTTACACAACCATGGCCATTCGGAATTTCAAATTGAGTATGACTTACAATACCGACACTCTTAGCTACATCGTCACCGTTAAATCTATCATTTTTAATTTTATCTAAAGTCATAAAAAACAATGAATAAGTATCATTTACAACTTTTTTAACCACCAAGTGTCTGGACCAATGCTGTTAGAGGAGCCAGACAATCCTTTTTCCACCATACAAGACAGCTATTTTGCCATGATGAAAGAATTCAAGAAACATGATGTATTGATCAAAAAACAGATGAATGAATATCATTTCTGAGAAAGTCCTGATAACTATAAAATGCAAGCGATGGTTTTAGCAGTGGACATAAGGAATTTTTCGGCCAAATTTATTTTCTGTTCTGGTCGCAACTCCAGAAACTTTCCCATACATTGCTGCTTCAAGCTTTTCAGTAGTTGTAACTGTCAGCAACGACTCATTAACGTATCTATCCGTAATATAACGTAATGCTGTTCAATATTTTCGCGGTTATTTTAATTCTCGTCCCATCTTATATTAGAGTAAACCAGTTCACGTCATATTCCTCAATATCTTTAACAATGGAACTTCGCACTGCTTGAATTATTTGAATATGAATTTCAGGTGAATGATATGTTGCATTTTGTGGTATATGACTGGGAGTCTCCTTCAAATTTAGATGTTTCACGCAGGTGTATTCAAACAAATTCCGAAATAATCCCAGTTTTTTTTTTCCTCCAAAATATGATTTCCAACCCAATTCATTGACTACTAGAAATTTTATTACTTCAATAATAGACTTCACACAAGACCCATTTTTTTGTAATGCTTTTCTATATATCAATGTTTCAACACTGCTACTTGTATAAGTAGCTATTCCATGTAATTTGTCCTGCCACATCACCATGGCTCGTGTATTAGAAATGTATTTTTCGTGTTTTGGAAAAGCAGTTTTTTAATCAGTGGCAATTTTCCAGTTTCTGAATCCTGTGCAAGTATATAAAGTCTGTTTGCTTCCATGAGGTAAAAATTGCTGGCAAGAATAGTAAAAAGCAGCATCTTTCTCGGTTGAATACTACAACCACTTATATCACTTGAACCAGTCCGCTGCAAAGGTCCTGTTATTTTCTTTTAGATATACATCTAAAATAACTTGCTTTATCGGTTCTCCGATTTGTGCAATATCTGAAGGAATACTAAAATTACCGTTTCACCAAACCTGTTTCCATAGGATTAGGAGTGGCAATTGTATTTTATGCTTCCATCTGTTTTGAGGAATGAAGTCCTTCGTGATCAATTTCCTCTTAAAATCTTCGTTTTTTTGCTAAAGATAGTCCGTATTATCCATTGCAAAATTAATAGGTCTTCAATTCAGAACAATAAATAAACAGTTGGGTCTCAAACCGACTGAAACATTGTACCTACACAACACTGACGAACACCATATCTAATTCAAATGCCATCTGTGAGCATGATACATTCAGCGAAGAATAGAGTGAGGTACTTAGCCTGCCTCTTCTTCTTTGTTGTTTGGCTTGGCCCTCCCTTCTCGAGGTTGACAGGGACTTACCGCCACACGGCCCACTCCCGCGGGACTGGAATCCCGTGGAGCGAGTGTTAGGGTTATCTCTGGTCCTGGCAAACCTAACGCTGACAACAAAGGACCAGAGCAAAGCTCCCTTTAAGCTGCACCTGCCTCAGAAGATTTCTAATCGAAAGGCACTTCCCGCTCTCCGACGTCCGTCACCTACAGCGACTCTCTGTGGTCGCCTTCACCAGAAGACACCGAGGCGGAATCGACCTGCCAGAACCTGGGCATGGGGATGGACACATCCCCCATCAGTAACATGCTGTCACCCCAGCCTTGACAGTGACATGACGAACCACGCGCAGCTAAGAGGCGCACCTTGCCTCTTGCTGCAAAGACTTCAAAACACCCAAGAAGTGAACTGGCAGCATGAAGCCGTACTGCACACGGTCCGACCACCAGCACCAGAGTCTTGATCAAACAGGTAGTGAGAAATCTTGCCATAAATACAAGAAGACGGCGAAGAAGAGGAAAGGGGTGTCGGTCCAAGAGACTGCCAAACCACCTGTGTGGAAACCATGTAGCTCTGGAAGCTCAACTGTTGTGAGAGACAAAGAGGGTTTACCCACCAACCCCATCAGCGAGCCGATGTGGAGGACTTCATGTTTCCTATGCACACTTTTAAACCTCCACCAGTGCTAGACTCCAATACCGTAGAAACTAGATACCAATTACAACCCCAGCAGTCCGAAACTGAACCAGCGCCATCAATATAGAGATCTGCACACATCCCGCTATTGTAGTGCAATTTGAGCACAACAATAAGACGCTCCACGATATGGTTGAAGCTGTAGTGAAGAGTCCCTTCGCTGCCAAAACTGCCGGTGGTGATGAGATCAAGTTCAGCTTCACCACAGCCGCTACAGGGATGCTTTACACAGGAACATCCCATATTACACCTTTCCTAATGGAGCTGTTCCACTACTCAAAGTAGTCTTCAGGGGCATCCCAAGAACATTTCCCACTGAAGGATTAAAAGAAGAACTGTCAGAGATGGGCTTTACTGTACAAACGGTGGCCTAATTTCGCCATCCCGGCAGTAACATATTAATGCCCCTATTCTTGGTGATCCTTGCGGACTGCCAGGAAAACGGAGCAATCTTTCGGGTGGAGAGAATCTGCCACCTCAAAGGGAAGGTTTAGAAACTTCGGTCAATGCCTAGACCTGCGCAATGTTACAACTGCCAGCGTTTCGGTCGCGTGTCCAAGAATTGTAAAATGCATCCAGTCTGCGTCAAGTGTGCAGGCCAACATGACTCTACCAAATGCACTTCACAGAAGGTATGACACTCCGCCAAGTGATCCAACTGCGGATGTGGACACGTGGCCAGTTATAAGGGCTGCCCGGCCTTCAAGAGACCCAGGGCTATTAACTGAACAGGAAAAGCCATCAGACCGTACACCAACAACAAATAGTAATCCATCTCTAGGGCACCAGGAAAACCTACCCGTAACAGGGCAAGATCAGGCCCCCATTGGCAAGGTGAAGATGTCCACATCCCATTCGCGACGCAGACGGAAGAGAAAGTCTGGATCTAAGAACGCAGCAGTGCAACAACATCCGTCGGTGAAAGAAGACGGATTCAGTTCCAACAAAGAACGTGTCGCCTCTATAGGGTGCCCTGCAAGTCCATATGCCAGATCGCCTCTTAAGCAACGAATCTCACCAGTCGACCCACCCACCTGTCACCACGTCACCTCCCATTAGCAAAGAGTCACAGACGAAGCACAAGACAAACTGGACAGCCTAACAAACAAGCTGGAGTCTGCCCTAAAGATGATATGCCACCTTACCGAGCAACTGGAGAAAATTACCGGCGCCGTTATCAATGCTCTGGGTGTCGCAAAGTGCCCACACTGCAACCACAATAGATAGACAGCCACTATTACATTCCCTATCATTCTGTGCTTGGAATGCTAATAGCATGATCAGCCAACTTCTAGAGCTTAGGCGGTTTCTTCGAGACCAAGTTATTGACGTGTATCTGGTGTCAGAGACCTTTTTGAAACCCTGTTTGCAAGCTGCAGTAGCCAACTACAGTTGTTATGCCGTGACAGACCCACCGATAGAGGTGTAGTCATGGTTTTCATTAAGAACAGCATTCCACATCATGAAATAGTCCTACCACCCCTTTAGCAGATGGAAGCCTTCGGAGTCGAAGTGGCTACTGCTAATGGGAAGTTAACCATTATCTCGTTCTACTGGCCTCCTCGAAGACAGCTCAAAGAAGCTGACATTACGGCGCTGGCAGATTTCAGCGGAAAAGTTGTGATCGGCAGTGACCTTAATGTTAAACATTCCGACTAGAATAGTAGGTACAACAATACAGCGGGTATAATATTGAGACACCTCACAAACAGTTACAACATGTGCATATGGGCACCAGAAGAGCCAACCCACTACCCGAGCAACGGCAATAGACCAGATGTTCTAGACATAGTTATCACCAAGGGCATCCAGGGTTGCGTTGCCAGCTCAATCATAAACTGACTCTCCTCAGATCACTGTCGGTTATGGTAGAGGTCGAGGTTTGACCCTGGCAAATTCATGAAGACCCATCTTTCAACTACCATAAAACAAACTGGAGGCGCTACCAGGTGTTCCTACAGACTAAGCTAGCTGATCCACCCAAAATTAACAACATTGACGTTGACCTTCAGTCTTTTGAAACAGCAGTCAAAGATGAAACCGCAGCTTGTACTCCAGTCAGGATACCCAGACCAGCTCCCACTCTGCAACTTTCCCCCCTCCCCCCCCCACCTCCTGGAGGAAATCCTCTACAAAAACCGGCTTGCTAAAGACAGGAAGCTTACGAAAACCTGGAGACCAGAAGACTACTAAGTCGCTTGCAAAGGGAGATAAAGCTTCCCTGATAAGCATCGGACGAATAGTAGGACTCAAGAGTCTCCATGGGAAAAGGTCAAATCACTTGCTGATGTCTTTGTGAAAAACTTCCAACTCTCGCAAACAAATGTGGATCCCACCCACCTTACAGAAGTCTACCAGCGCCTCAGAGTCTACCTCGAAGCTGAAGACGATCATCAAATACAGTACATCACCCCGGGGGAGGTACCTGTCGAAATTGCACCCACACAAAGCACCAGGGCGCGATGAGATCAGCAACACTATTCTCAGGCACCTACCACCGGAGGCCTCTGTCCACCTCGCCGCTATCTTTAATGCCATCTTGACAGCTTTACCCGCAACTGTAGAAACACGCTAAAATAGTGGAAATCCACAAAACTGGGAAAACAAACACCTACCTCAGAATTACAGGTCTATAAGTTTGCTCCCAGACATTAGAAAAGTTTTCGAACGGCTACTACTAAAACATCTACCTGCCTTCATCGATGACGCTAATGTTATACCAAATCATCTGCTATAATTTCGAAGTGGTCATTCCACCACACGGCAGTTGATGCGAGTAGGGGAAGCGGTGACCCATGCTTTCAGCTTCAAGAACTACAGCGCTACGTTAATTCTTGACATCTTGGTTGCCTTCGATTCCATGTGGCACCCGAGGCTCCTGATCAAGCTCTACGATCAGGGTATCCTGGGGCCATACGTGAAGCATCTAAAATCCTACCTCACTGGCCAGACCTTCAGCATCAAGTTTGACAAGGCTTACTCCTCCACCAGGAACATCTAGGCAGGAGTTCCCCAGGGCTCCATGCTCGGGCCAGTGCTATACTCCCTGCACACCGCTGATGTACCGACCAGCAATGGTATTCTGACTGCAACCTACGCTAACGATACTGCGTATTTGGCCACCAGTCACAGTAGAGCACTAGCCTCCCGGTGACTATAGGAAGTTCTGCAGCTAACCGATACCTGGGATAGGAGGTGGCGTATAGATATAAATCCCACCAACATCCAAGCCATTATATTAACCAAGCGATTTGGGGCCAGTCAACCAACTCATCCAGACTCATTACTTCGCCTGTATGGTACAGAAATCCCATGCTCCATCACAGCACGCTAGCTGGGGATGACTCTAGATAAGAGACTGAACTGGTGTAGCAACATCAACGAATTCCGGCTCCACAGCCTCTACTCAATACCAAAAATGGACAGCAAACTAGCCCCTTCCACGGAGTCAAGATATACACCTCGCACGTACGCCCTATTATGGAATATGCATGTCTTGTGTGGTCATACGCTAGTGACAAGAGAACCAGAAAGCTTCAGATCATTCAAAATAAAAAGAGCCCTCCATCACCCGTGCCGATTCCCCACGGATGCACTCCATGAGGACGCCGGTATACCTAAATTGAAGGACAGATTCCGTCAGCTGGCGGAAATATTTTACAAAAATGTTAGGCAATGCAACAACCCGGCGGCCAACACAATTGGTCTATATGAAAATAGACATAGAAGACTGCTCAGTCTCCTAGCAAACTGATACCCAACAACAAGACACACCGACAGTAAAGGATTGTAACATCTTAATTACCTTGGAGGCAATGTCTTCGGACAAACACTCCACCCTCCACCTGCTTGTAACCTCCGGTAGTGACGGTGCCATGTGTGTGAGAGCAGAATAAAGAATTAGTATATATATGATATTTACAAACTGTAGTTAATTTGGAATTATTTACACGTAGCTACATTAGTAGTAACTTAATTTTTCCCCATCATTTCATACTATTAACAAACAGTTAATTATCAAATTATCTTAGTTGATGGTTAAGGTAGGGCATTGGAATTTTAAGGTAGGGCATTGCCCCACAATGCCCCCCCCCCCTTAGCTACGGCCCTGCATGCATGGCAACTAAGAATGGACGGTCTAACATTGTTATTTCATGTTGCAAGTATTAGGAAAACTATTGGATAGGAACATAGAGGTTTCACAGCTTGGCAAGCTCGTGTCATGCAAAATGAACAATGGGCAAATGGTAATGACCAATTCATTGCATTTACTAAGTTCGGTTTTGTTTGTCACAGTGTAAGATCTTTGGTTTTGGTTGAGTAACAGAAGATCGTCAGTTTTCCAACATATGTATTGATCTGTCTGGGTCCAGTGTACAGGAAAGGTATGAATGGAATAACGAGTTAACATTGATTCTGCCGTTGCTATACTAGGTACATCGATTACGATCCTCAAGTTTGTTCCCATCAAAACTACGTCAACTGTGCAAATTTGGTAAAAATGATAGATGTTTTCCAGATTACAGGGGAATATCATGTAGGTGCCGACTTGTAGCTGCCTTTGGATTAACTGTAGATGTTGTAAAAAGACTTTTGGACTTAAAAGAACATCACTGATTCTGTCATTAGTAGCCTGTAGGAGGGCAATTCTCAATCTGGTTAATTCCGTTCTGGTGTTAGTGATTGCTAGGACCAACTGTTGCAACACTTGCGTGCTGTACAATTGTTGCACGAACATTTTCTCTAATTCCTTATGGTGTAGCTTAAAGGTAGTTTGTAATTCCGAAGCTTTGTCCATGAAGATATGGGCTAGCCTAGCTATGACAACTTTGTAGTTTGTTATGGCATCTTCGAGGTTTTTGTCATTAAAACCTTCTTAGTCGCGCTGATTTGTAGATTATATGTGGACTGTTCGAGACTATCTAATCTCGAAATAAGATGTTTATAATCTTGCTCGTTTAGCGTTCTAAAAATCTGATTTAGAATGGAGCCTCCGAATTAGAAATAAGCCCTTTTTGGTCTAGTATTCCTTTTAGGGAGCAAGTCAACAAGATTTTGGAACACGTTACCGACGGGTGTATATAAAACATTTAGACTAGCTACCATTGTATGGGTTATATCGTCATCGAAAGAGGGGAATTGATGGAAAACCGGTTCTAATGAATTGAAAATTTCTTGTAACTGTAAACTATGATTGCGAATTTCCTCAAAGTCAAACTGTGCAACAAGGGTCCAATGGAAATTTGAAGTCACAAGATCGGTCTCTTTGGAAAATACAACTCCATTAGTAAGAGATGTAATTTTAAACATACACCTAGATGCGACGACTACAAGTATAATTAAGAGAAACATAACTGCTAGGTTGCTAATTGCCATGGTACCCATTTTAGCTTGTTTACATAATTGCTGGGTGCGTTTATCAGGTCTTATGCAACTGAAACAATTCCCTATGATTGTGCCAACCCTTATTATTTCATTATTATAATATATTTCCGCTATATTTTCTATTATTCGGCTACTTTTATAAAGTTTAGTTTATTTTACTACTCTCTACAATAACCTTAGATCCCCTTTCTAGTTTTTAATAACTAATGTTCCTCTATGTTTAAAAGTATTGTTACGATACTCATTCTCTCGTCGAGTCGGTGCCCGCACAGCTTGACCTTGCGATCTCAACGTTGCCGTGCAGCTGTTGCGTCAGCGTATGTCAGCAGTGTTTTACACGTGCCGCGCCGTCTGGCCTGAAGAACAATTTTTTTTCCAGCGATATACATATTAGCATGGAGAAGCAAAGCTCGTCCGCACGTCATGGCCGCAACCAGTTGAACATGACTGGGTCTAAATATTTGGACATAATATTAGATTATGGTGATCCTCCAGGCCGAGGTCCCCGGTTCTAGCCGCACGCTCTGGCCCCGCTGGCAGCACCTTCCGCGAGCTGGAAATAAGCATAGTTATCACAGGCACATACTTATGTACAAGAATCATTACTTATTTTTACTTCTTAAATGGTAGGGGTGACTAGAATTGTTATTGTTAGAGGTCTGCTGTTTTGATCGTCTGGCTCATCTAGAGGGTGGGGATTGGTTTCCCGCTGAGCTATTATTCGGCATTGTTGAGCTATTTCTTAAGTTGTAGGTGTTTTTTTTTGCTTTATTAGACTGAGGTTTTGTTGGAAGCGACTGTTTCTCTTACGTGGATAGATCTTGCGGCGGGTTTCCCGCCGAACCTTGCGACTCTGTGGACGACTTACGCCAGATATAAGGTTTTACCTGGTTCTTGTGATCAATTAATTATCTCTTGGGGAGTTTCAATTTTAAGTTCACACTGGACGTACGGCCAATAACCTCGTGTGGTCCAGATCAAGTGACATTGAATTTCGAGCAAGTGCCTTTCTTCCTAAAAGGGCTGTCCAGCATCACGTACGAGCCAATATGTGTTTCCTGCGGCTTCGCTCGCTTATTGTACTGTCTGGCTTGCGTTTCAAAAGCTCGGGCATTATTCTTCCGAACAGTGTTCCAAATTCGTTTCAATTTAAGGGCCAAGCTTCGTACCTCTGGGCTAGTGATTTCTTTGGCAATTGGAAAAATTGCAAAGGGTGAATTTATCTCTTATTCACTTATGGAACAAGATCTCGAACGGCGTGCGGTTTGTCGAAGCGTGTATTCGGCAATTATAAGCCAAAACGACAGAGGGGAGAATTTTGGTCCAGTTTGTCTGCGACTTATTAATGTAACAGCTAAGTGCCCTTGTAATAGTCCTACGTACTCGCTCTGCCCTACCATTGGTAGAGGGCCACAGGGGCGATGTATTAAGCATTTCTATACTCAATAGTTTATAGACTTGGGTAAACAGGGAGGACATAAAGTTGATTCTTTTATCCGAGATATTAGAATGTGGAATACAAAATTTTAGGACCCAATTACCAATAAAAGTATTTGCTGCACTCTTGGCGTGATGGTCTTTTAAGGGTTCCATAACCAGGTATCGTGAAAAGGCGTCAATTATCGTTGGATAAAATTGTGGCCAGTATCGCTCCTCGTGAACCGGCCCAGGACATCCAAATATACTCTCTGGAAGGGTGCAGTGGTCTCAGGCAAGGGTTGTAACTTTTCTCGATTTTTAGTTTCACCTACACGAGCTTTACAGATGTGACAACTCTGTATATAATCTTAAATATCTCGCTTTCGTGAAGGCCACCAGCATTGTTTGGCGATGATTCGGTCGGTCGCTTTATAACCACAATGACTGCCAAATACCCTGTCATGATGTAATTTCATTACAGTCTCGCGAAGCGACTTAGGTACAGCGACACGCTCCCCTTGCCGCGTGAGCCTGTAGAGGGCACTGTCCCGCACGACAAAGCGCTGATGCTTCCGCCAGCGTTCGCATTCCATGTCTTTCGATTGCTCGATCGGCAGTTGCGCTAAAGTAGGTTGTTGCGCCTCCAATACCCTCACCTTCCGACTTAAACTATCTGCGTTGTCCAAATCCTTCCGCCGACGATATGTGACGGTATAGTCGTATTCCGACAAAAGTATAGCGCAACGCATCAACCGGCTTGAGGGGTCCTTAAGATTTAACAGCCATCTTAACAAGAAGTGATCTGTCACCACTTCGAAGTCCCTCCCTCATAAATAGCAATTAAAATACTTGATTCCCCACACTAAAGTCAAGAGTAGAGATGGGCAAAACAGCTTTTTTCCAGTAATAAGTTATTCAGTTATTGCTTCTTTTATCTAACCGCTTTTTTTAACCGTTAGAAATAACGTATAGTTATTTTGTTCTGAAGTAATATCTGTGGTGACGCTACTAAAATCTCTGCTCAGAAACGCTCTTCTCTTGTTGTAAAAGCCGGAAATGTCAAATAACCGGATGTGACGAATATAGCGGCCCTGACGTCACGAAAAGCCGCTTATTAGCGTTATTTAGCGTTTAACGATACGTCACGAATAGCGGCTTTCAAATAAGCGGCTTCCTAATAAGCGGCTTCCATAGTAACTGTCAGAGACTTTATATACGCCTTCGACTTGTGTTTATGTATTTGTTTAATAAGTCGCAGTGATGCCTTGATAAATTAATATAGAATTTTAACACGACCAGCTTTAGCGGTTTGTGTATAACGTGATTTACGGACGTACGATAAAAAAAAAAAAAAAAAAAAAAAAAAAATGCGAAGTGGGCAATTTTGATTACGTGTTAATATATTTTTCTGTTTGAAACTAATGAATTTGTAGTATGAGTTTTTATGAATATATGCAACAAATACAGAAGATTAACTTTGCTGAAAGTAAACAATTTTTCAGTCTGGCTATTAATTCGCATTAAGTTTTGTGTGGCTATAGTTATATGTATAGCATACTTTACATATGTTGTAAATGTGTCTCAATAACAGACCAGCTGCAATTTAAATATGTTGTTCAGACGTACATAAAAGTAATTTGAAATGTAAATATGATTTGCTGTTTTAAACTAATTGAGTTGTGGAAATACTAGCGCTTTTCGATGGTTTCTCCATCTGTTGGTAGCTATCGCAGTTAATAACGGTTAAAGGTATTAAAAAGCTGTTTACATAGGTGGTGTCCTCTAGTGATCGCTATCGAAGTTAATAACGCCTTCAACTGGCAAAGACGATATAACACATGTACACAGCTGTAACAAAATGCATAAGCAAGTGGTTTTTGATGGAAGGATGGATGCTGAAAACCAGTTTAATGGTCACTAAGTCGTAGAGAGATGATAAATTTTGGACCCTATCGCAAATAACACCTGCAAAGTAGTATTTAACGTCGTCAGCAGTAGCGACATCTGTTGGGCGCTATCGCAGTTAATAACGGTTAGAGGTTGGAAAAAGCGGTTTACATAGGTGGTGTCCTCTAGTGATCGCTATCGTAGTTAATAACTATTATTTTGCGATGGTAGTGTCATCTAGTGGTATTTATTGCAATTAATAACGGTGAGAGAGGCAATAAGCGGTGACTGATGCACTCGTAGCGGGCGGTCGACGAACAATTACAGCGCTGTCAGAGAGGGAAGTGCTGACCGTTATTTGAATAACTCCAGTTATCGTTTTGGCCGCTACTTTCTAAACGGCGTTTTTAAAATAACGGTTATTTGTAGCCGCTTAGTTATTTGTGACCCATCTCTAGTCAAGAGTTCACGTTCCATATAGTGGTAATTACATTCTGTTGGGCTTAACTCCCGCGATACGAAGGCCACTGGCCTTTCTTGACCATTAACCCTTTGAGCTTAAAGTGCGCCAATCGCGAAATCTGATGCGTCAGAAATTAATATAATTTTTTCGCAGAAATTTGTAAAACAGAGTACCGGCTGCATGGTTAGAATTCCTTGAAATATCTTCATGGCCCGTGTACACTCTGCGGACCACTCAAATTTGACACCCTTACGTATCAAAAGGGTTAGTGGCTTAGCAATCTGTGCATAATCTTTGATAAGCTTACGATAGTAGTTTGCGAGCCCCAGGAAGGATTGTAACTCTTTTACATTTAAAGGGATCGGGAATTCTTTTACCGCTGAGACTAGTCTAGGGTTTGGCCTCACCCCTTCCCTAGGAATCACGTGTCCAAGGTACTAAATCTCTGACAACACGAAATGGCATTTTTTTTAGGATAAAGTTAGGTTTGCTTTGCGTAATCTCTCTAATACCTTCTTAAGGTGTTCCAAATGCTCTTCAAATGTTTTAGAGTAAATTATGACGCATCTAGATATACCAAAGCAGCATGGTGTTTAATTCCACGTAACAAGGTGACCAGTAAGCGTTGGAAACTCGAGGGAGCGTTAGTTAGGCCAGACGCCATTTTTCTGTACTCATAATGGCCGCGAGGGACAGTAAATCCGGTCTTAGGCACGTCCTCTTTTGCTACCGGAACTTGGTGGTAACCCGATTTTAGATCCAATATAGAGAAGTACTGACAGTTCCCTAAATAGTCGACAGTCTCTGAAATATTAGCAAGTGGATATATACCACGTATGGTGACCTTATTCAACTTCCAATAATCTACGCAAAAGCGATATTTTGTCTCTCCGTCCGCCCCTCGTTTACAGATGATATTGGCGGGTGTGGACAATGGGAACGTGGATTCTTGAATCACGCCATCTCTTAGCTGCTGCTCAATTAATTCGTCTTGGATCTTTCTTTGATGGAAGGGAACTTTATAGGTCCTACATTAAATTAGGGTTGCGTGGCCTGTGGGGATCCTATGTTCGACTAAATTGGCCGTAGAGAGACCATTCTTAGGTACATACAATTTACATATTCCTCTAATAACTCTTTCATTTTCACTTGTTGCCCCGGAGGGAGGTGCCCCACCTTACTACCAAAATAAACTTTGGATTCTGTCATACTAGCTCGAACTTGTTCAACACCGTTATCAAGTAGCATGCCTTCTAAATGAGTACTATCTTGGTTCAAATCTTCATTCTTGACAATAGATACACATACTATTATACAATTCGGCGGATTCTCTACTTCACTAGTATTCAAATTCTCAAGAATGACTGGAATGCATTTCCCTCCATTATAACGTTCTAAATCGCAAATTCACCTCTTCACACAAACTCACCTCGGGTCCAAAAAATCATTTACAGGTAGAGAATCAACTACAAGCACTGATTCCGGTTCTACCTTACCCGTCGACCCTGGGATAGTACATGCAGTGTTGGACCTTACTACTGACTGTAGTACCCGTTCTGAGGGGCTAAATACGTCTATTTTCCCCCGCGAGCACGAATTTGAGTCTTTTAGCCCAAGGTAGAGGTTTTCAACGAAGTAAAACCTTAAACTGACCGAGCACTCAGCAACGTCCAAAATTGCCTTGTATTGCATTAAGAAATCAATTCCCAGAACTCCCTCGTGTTTAAGACCCAAGTCTGGAACTACATACATATTTGCTAAGAATTTCCCTTTACCAATACTTAATTCTACATCTTTAACTCCAAAGAACAGGAATTTCCTTACCGGGATCTAAACCCGTGATCCTACAGTTTGGCGGGATCAACCCTTACTTCCCGCATATATTTACATTTTGTAGAGAACAGTGGGCCTCCAACCAATCAACATCTGACAACACTTACCTTGTATGTATATTGTTAAAACCAAATCTGAATTCGTGACCCCTGAAAATTCCTGTTTGCATGCAACAGGAACGTTTTTCAAAGGAAAGGGTTTCCTGTTGATTTGCATTGTTGCGTGTCGTACTATCCGCCTTAGTTTTCCTAGGATCCGCCCCCTTCCTTCTATTGTCCTTAGTGTGGTTTTGAAAGCTCCTATTCCTATCCCAAATCCCCAATGAGCCTTTACTTATCGTGTCGTAGCGAAATCCATTGTTGTGACTACTGCTACTCCCATTTCTTCTGCTACAGTTGCGACAAGACGATACATTTTTGGAAAAACCCCCTCTACCTTGACTCCCCGTGGATCTATTTGCATTTTTAGTCGGATATTTCCCTCTATTAGCAGGATTTTTTAACGACTCACCCGCAGTAATAAAAATGAGTTGCCTTTTTCACGTGAAATACCGACATGAAAGGCCTAGACCTGTCTTCTGGTGCTGGTTTACTCTTAACCTGTTCGTACCGTAATGATAATTCAAATGCATCATTGAATGTCTTGGGTCTTTTTAAGGAAACAAATTCACACAAGTCCTTGTTAACCCCTGAAAGGAAAATATCTAGCAATCTTTGGTCACTTTCATAGGAGATAGCTAAATCATGTTCTGGTTCCCCTTTTAACTCGTAAGTTAGGCGATTTACATGCTTTAACCAATCCACGAAATTTCAATGCTTTCCCCACTCTCGTGCCTCATGTTTCTTAATTTTTCGCGGTAGAATCGAGAACTAACCCTAGGTTCAAACCTCTTAGTCAGTTCTACACGAAGCCCTTCAAAAGTGACCGAAGCCTTGCAATTTTCATCATTTTGGACGTGACGATTTGCTGTCCCTTCCAATTCACTAAATTCGCATTCTGACCTCTGTGGGTAAATCTACCAAATCAAACACATTTTGTATCTTCCCTAGAAAAAGGCAAATATTTTCCCCAGGGGTCCCGACGAAGGTGTTACCATGGGCATAAAGCATTGTGGCTAATTGTAAATTTTTTACGTTCTCCAAAGGCAAACTAGTTTGGGTTGCAAGATTTTGTACCCTTTGATTTAAATTTTCTACCGCCTCCTGGACGGATATTGAAGGTTGGTTAGTAGTTTTAGCGTTTGACATGACGTAAAGAACGAACCTTACTCAGCGATTGTTGCACCGGGGCGACTAAGTGACGAGTCGGAGGGCCGTGCCGCGGCGGCCAGCGAGGCGTGGCCCTGCTAGGACAGAAGACCAATTCCAATTGAGTCGTGCGGCTGCTGCAGCCAGGCAGGTGTAGCCGTAGTTACACCACGCGCCGCTGCCGAGCTGGAGCGTTGTTACCGGCCGCCGTCAGAGATGCTACAAAGCTGCGCCGTGTGGAGACACCAGTCGTATGACGAATAAATTCCGCCCGATATTCCCGCGATTCAGCCCTTGATTAGTTAACTTCCCGGCCTTTCTTGTAATTAAATACTCTCAACAATTTTGTAAATCTGTAAGCCCTTACAAATTTCCTTTAGGGTTCCGTGGACAAGTGGAATTGCTCACCTATTTCTTCCGGTTGCCGATTCCTTAGTTCGACTCCCAGCTTCTGATCACCAGTTTGTGACGTCCCACTTTAGGCAGTGTGGTTTCATCAGCCGGGTGGTTAGGTCTCATTGGTTCGTCCGTCAGGATTGGCAGAGTGGAGGCCGGAGGTATTATTTTTAAGTTACTTACTTGACCAGGAATTCTCTTGGTCCAGGATCTCCGCTCGTTCTCTTGGCTTCCATAATTCTGGTTAGTTTAGAGTGTTAACTAATTGCTCTGCACCAAGTACCAAGAGAAAGGCAGGTTCTAAGTTAAATGATAAGGTGCGTTGAGCTCATACCTCGGTTTATTCCAGTGACTAGTTACTGTGAGGTAGGCGCCTCTGGCAAGAGTCCAAGACTAAACTGAACAGTAACTTACAAGTGGTTGCGCTGAAGACCTTGGCTGGAAGCTGAGGGCTGGCTGGCTAGTGGGTGGCGAAGTCGCGTCCCGGGCTTCCGGCGTCTTGCACAGATTATGCGCGGTTCCCACAGCTGAGGCTGAGGCATGATTTACCGGCCTTAATATAGGGGTTTGTCACGAGGACTTGTCGTGTGTGCAGGGCGGGCGGTCACCAGCAGTCACGCGCAAGCCGCTGTGCGGCGGCTGCAGGCTGACCCATTTGAGCGGTCGGCAACGCGGCTAGGGAACATGGTATTCCCGCCGAACGTTCTGGCAAGAGCTGCACGTGAGTCACGTTTAACTGTGTGCACTTCCAGCACCATATCACATTTAAGTGACGTGTGACTCACTTAATTCTTTTATTAACTAATTCCATATTATTCAAAAGCGAGCTTTACACTGACCAACGTTTCCTGCCCAGTTAAGCAAATGTAATGCAAAAATATGTACATTTCAATTCTTCACCAAGCAATTATTTCCCCACGTAATCAACCTTTAGTTTTTTATTTGTGTATCTAATAAGATTACTCTTCATTGCGCTTATCTTCGTCCCAAGTTTGCCAATCCAACTAGATTTCCTGTCTAGATCACCCTGCAACTGTTTACAGTCCTCTACCATTTTGATTCTTTTATATAGCGTTATATCATCTGCAAACAATCTAATTTCTGATAGTAAACAATTAACACAATTATTCTTTAGAATAATGAATAGCAATGGTCCCAATACACTACCATGTGGTACTCCCATTTTTACTTTCATTTTGTATAGTATTGCATTTTCTTCCCTAACTTTCTCTTTTCTACCTTTAAAGAAGTCTTCTACCCAGAAAATCACTTTCTTATTCACTCCAATAGTTTTTACCTTATTTACTACCATTTTATGGCTCATTTTGTCAAAATCCTAGGAAAGATGTAGTTCTACACTATCAATTTGACCTCCCTTGTCCATTTCATCCGAAATATCTTGCATTTATCCCACTAACTGAGATTCACATGAATATCCTTGCCTAAAGCCATATTGCCTACTTTAAAACCACTTATGTTCCTCACATACATTTCTGATGTGGTTACATATCAATCTCTCCAAACTAATCAGGCTATAACTTTCGACTCTATTTCTCACTACTCCTTTAAGTACCAGCACTACTATCACCAGCAGCAAGTATCCAGACTCAATTTAAATGATATTTCGAGATATGGTACAATGTCACATCCAGCTATCTTTAAGATATCTGTAGTAATATGTTTCTTCAGCTTTCAAATTTTTTGGTCTGTTCATTTCTAATTGTGTCGTTAAGCTCGTTCTCCCAGTTAGACCCTCCTGTGTCTGATTCGTTGTCCCTAATGCTGTAAATAAACCAGTTACTTAAAATCTATGCTTTTTTCAAATCCTCAGTAACTTCTTCTCCATACTTATCGATAAGCGTCTCAACACCCTCCCTTACCCTCACATTTATAAAATAGCCATAGAAATTTCTACATGCTTCAGTCAATGGTCCCCCTGCACTGACAATACTCTTTATCAACTCATCTTGAGCCACCTTCTTAGCTATTATTAAGTCCTTGTTTAGTTGTTTTAAACATTCTCTGCTATGCTGCTGTCTCTTATCTCTGTTATGTTCTCTTCTTACCAACCTCTTTAATCTCATCACCTCATTATTATAGTATACAGGTACTATAATACTTCTCTTTATTTTCTATTTTGGAATAAATTTTTCTTCCCCATTTCTTAATGTCTACTTGAACTCTTCCCACCCTGACTCTACTGTACTTGTGCCTTCCTTCCATTTCCTTAAACGTTCTCTGAAATAACTCTTCAAATTCGAAGTTTGTGCCTTTTTATATTTGCACTTATTTCCCCCTTCAATTTTGGCTACTGGTTTACTGAATTCTCTAATATCCTTCAGGACTTCTTCATGATTACTTGATAACCCAGAAGGTTATCATCGGGCTTTATTAGGAATATATCCAAAATACAGAGTGTAAGGGTTTTGGAGAAACTATACCAGTCTTTTCCAACCAACCTCTCCTTCGCGTGGTGCACCCTGTTTGCACGGATGAGGCTCTGGCGACTGCAAGATTCCCAGTAAATGGCGTCATCCACTGCTTGCCAGCCTCTAAAAGGAAGGCGGAAGAGTGGCGAGCGGTACAGGAATTTTAAATGACCCCTAAAGGCGGGTGAATCAGAAATAATCAACGACGTGGGGATGCAGAATACAACGAAAAACCACTACATTAAAGACCGAAAGGTCATCCCAAGGACATGTAATTTTCTCAAATTACATTTATCATGATGGCTTCTTCCTGGGTAAAACATGCCGGAGGTAAAATAGTCCCCCAATCGGACCTCCGGGTGGAGTAATCAGAATGGATAGAAACATTCTACGAATTGGAATGTGGAATGTCAAAAGTCTGAATAGAGCAGGTAGGTTAGAAAACTTAAAAAGGGAGATGGAACAACTTAAGTTAGATATTGTTGGTGTTAGTGAGATTAAATGGGAGGACACACAGCTTTCTGATATGGGGAACATAGGATAATTAGCACACAAACTGTCAATGGAGTCACTGGTGTAAGATTTCTAATGAATAAAAGAGTAGCGAAACGGGCGAGATATTATGAACATTTTAGTGACAGGATTATTTTGATGAGGTTAGAAACAAGTGTGCATGCCAACCCACAGGAAGATGAAGAAGAAATAGAGAAAATATACGCCGAAATTGAAGAATTAATCTAATATGTGAAGGAGGAGGAAAATTTAATAATCATGGGTGATTGGAATGTGATAGTGGATGAAGGAAAAGAGGGAATACTGTAGGAAGGTTTTGTCTAGCAGAAAGAAATGAGCGAGGAAGCAGGTTTTTTAGAATTTTGTAAAAGATATAAGCTAGTCGTGGCAAATACACTCTTTAAGAACCATGCAAGAAGGATATACACCTGGAAACGTGCTGGGAATACAGGCAGATATCAGCTACATAAATTGATGGTCAAACAGAGATTCAGGAATCAAGTTCTAGGCTGTAAAGCGTACCAAGAGCAGACATAGACTCTGACCATAATTTGATAGTAATGAAGTGCAGACTGAAATCTAAACGAATAAGGAGGCAGTATAAGCAGAACAGACTGGAAGTGAATAAACTGAAACAATCTAGCACGAGAGAAAAATTTGCAGAAATGGTAGACTTAGGTCTAAGAAATAAATGTGAAAAGAGCTCAACTGTGGACGAATGGAATGCATCAAACACCAAAATAATGAAAGCTGGTAAAGAAAAATTAGGCTTTAGGGAACAAGCTGCCTGATCACAGAAGAAATTTTGGAGCTTATGGATCAGAGGAGATGGTACAAAAATGCTCAAGATGAAGCAGGAAGAGAGAAATACAGGCAATTAGAAATCAAATAAACAGGAAATACAAAAAAGCAAAAGTTTGAAGAAGTAGAAAAGGAAATGGTCATAGGTGAAGTAGATGTTGCATACAGGAAGATCAAACAGAATTTTGGAGAAATGAAGAAACGAGGTGTGGACGTTAGAGCTGCTGATGGGAATCCTTTTTTAAGCTCAGATGATAGAGCGAACAGTTGGAAGTAATAAACTGAGAAATTGTATGATGGGGGCGACTTTGACGTAATGGAAAATGAAGGCGATGTCGACATTGTTGACTTAGGAGATCCTGTTTTGAGGGCAGAATTTAATAGAGCTCTGAATGACTTGAAAGCAAGTAAGGCGGTTGAAATTGATTAGATCCCTGCAGAACTTCTTAAATACCCAGGAGAAAAAGGAATCAAAAGATTATTCAAGGTGATATCAAAAATTTATGAAACAGAAGAAATTCCAACTTGTAAAACTGTTTGCTGGAGCGGGGTTATAGCATACAGCAGCTTGTCTTAACTATGATCGATTCCTGGTACCTAGTTGTTCTTTTCTTGTGGTTGCCAATCCCCCATACAATAAAAAAAAAAGAATACCCCAAGAGATAAAGGTATGTTCTCGATAAAACTCTAGATTTCTTGATATCTTATGTATTATTCAAAGGGTCTCATGCACAAACTCGGTATCAGCGTAGACCTAATAGAAAAGCATCTGACGTCTATCTAAAATAAATTATTATAAGTTAAACCTACCTCACAGTAAGGAACTTCCTCTTAACCCCTAGATGAAAGTTAAACAGTTCATCTCGAATGAAGACTCCGCACCACTGTTGCGTCACTACTAAAATCTTTCTATATCTCCGCAACCGACCAACACGCCGCCCTCGCCGCTCAATTTCTGCTGCTCGCCTAGGCTAGCGGTGGCTCCTTATATCCATATTGGGCCAGCTGACTCAGCATTCGCTTGTTTTGACCGAGGGAAAACTTATTTTTATTCCGATCATTCTGAAATTTTGATATGTTTTGAAACACATTTTAAATGTCAATTTTAGTTATGAGAGTTTTTCTCCGAGGATTTTCGGATTTCGAGTTAAAGTTTTAAAAGCTTTAATCTGTCATCATTTCTACAATTCTTCAGTCTGTGAAATGATTCTGTTATAATAATATTCTGTAAAAATTTCCTCAACTTTAGACATATAACTGATCCAGATCCCAAATATATTTGATAGTGAAAATCGAATTTGACTATAAGTGCAAAGTCAGCTAAAACTTTGATGTCGATTATCTCCAAATATATGAGTGCTACCGATCTGTAATATATCTCAAACTTTGCTAAATTTTATTCTCTATCTGATGGTAATATTATTTCCTCGTTATCTATTTCCTGTAATGCTAATCCTTTGTTTCAAAATGATGCTTTGCAGCAGCAATTACGTTTAAAGCTTAATTTCCCTTTTATGGCTTGCGGATGCGATTTTTTGCTGATCGATGCACTTCTTTACAGGGAAGTGAGGTGCTCCGACGATTGCTTAAAAATTCAGCGCGATCTGGATGTTATTTCGGAATGGTGCCGTAAATGGCAGCTTACACTTAACTGAAAAAAGTGCAAGGCAATGCACATAGGTAATAAAAATACCCCGTTTGCTCACGAGTACAAAGTTAACAATTCAATTGTTGACACTGTGGATTCCCTGAAGTATCTAGGCGTAACAGTACAAAGCAACATGAAGTGTGACATGCACATAACTTCCGTCGTAGGCAAAGCTAATTCTAAACTACGATTCATATGTCGTATTTTGAGAAGTTGTAATGCTCACACAAAGGAAATAGCATACAAAACATTAGTGCGTCCGCATTTGGAATACTGTTGTGGAATTTGGGATCCGTATCGCAAGGGATTGGTTGACACACTAGAGAAAGTACAGAGGAGAGCCGCTCGATTCGTGACTGCTAGTTACAGTCATAAGGTAAGTGTCACAGAGCTGATACGTGGGTTGGGCTGGGATTGTTTGGCGGATAGACGACGTCGTTTTCGTTTGAATTTGTTGGAGAATATGCGAAAATCTTTAATTTACGAGTGCAACGAAATACGTCTTCCGCCAACCTATTTAGGTCGCGATGACAGGAGGGATAAGATTCGAGAATAAGATGCCGTACTGATTCATTTATGTATTCCTTCTTTCCTCGTTCTGTTCGGGATTGGAATGCTGTTCGGGATTGGAATGCACAGAATTAGGATTGGTGCTTAGCACCCTCTGCCACCCACAGTATTTGTGATTTGCAGGGTGTAGATGTAAATGTTATACATTGTTGGAATCTTTATGAAAATCATTACATGTTCCATGTGTTCAGTGGAAATTTCTCTTTAATCTAAATATCATTTTTATGCCCTCAAACCCATATGTTCGCTTAAATACTGAATTGAAAAAGTGAGCGAAATCTCTTATTTTGGCTAAAAAACATACTTTCCTGTTATCTTTTCATATGAGCCCCTTAAAGCCCAAGTGGTGTAACTCACATGAATCAAATTTCGAGAAAATTAATGTTTTACTGCAGTTTTAATAAAAAAAATCGCTTTATATATTTTGAAGTTTTTTCTCAACAATGTATCATTAAAGAGTTATTCTAACTTATGCTGGCAGTTTTAAAAACTTTTAAAATGTTTTCTTTTTGGGGGGGGGGGGCTTTGTTTGGAGTTACACCACTTGTGATATAAACAGGGAACAGATTCTCTTTAAAGAAGGGGGAAAGAATACAGTATTTTACTGCAACATATACTTTTTATTCTACTGTTTATACATTTCTTACTCTGCATCTAGTGGCCCAATACCTGCAGCATCATCTTGAGTCGATAGACTATAAAAGTAAGGATGACAGATGGGTGGAATGAATGGTAACATGTCTTGCATATCCTTTTTCTTCTCTTTTGTTACAGATCTTTGATTTCTGTACATTTATTCTTGAGATACGTTAGCAAGATTAACAGGTCTGGTCCAGGTTTGAAGTTTAGTTCTGAAAAGGGCATTTCTTTGGAAAGAGTTTCTTTGAAAAAAATTGAAAATGTTTCTTCCTTTCGATACTGGATCCACTGCATTTGTAGCAATGATAAAGGATGTTTTTCCGTATCAACCTTTCTTTTGGTGATATGTTGTAAAAGATTTCCAACAGACAAAAAGTCATCATGAGTCATCACTGTTATGTAAAAAGGATTTTTCTTCCTAGATTTTGCAACGACAGTGTACCTGTACCAATCATTGGGACGATATATCTGCTAAATACTGCTGTAGTTTGCTATTGAGGCAAAATCACAGTCGTTGGGCAAATAAGAATAACCACTTCTCATAAACTTCTGGTCAATAACTTCAATGTTATTATCTTCACTCAGAACCAGTTTCATCGCCATGCCAACATTCCAGTTTCTATTTTGCTTGGCAGAGGTGTCACTATACATTAAAACATTTTTCGCAGCTGAAGCCCTGTTTTCAATGTGCTTGATCAAACATGCACTAATTTCTTGGGAACTTTGTGATCCATTTATTTCATTACAATACATAAATCCTAATTTTGAGGAAAGCTCATGGCATCCCAAATTATAAACATTATTGCATTTGTAATAGGGCACTTGACATGATAGTTTAGGAAAAGGAAGAGTCTTTTCCAAATCATAGGAAAATGTATAGTAAGAGCTATTATTAATGGACCGTTGAGTGCCCTAGTTCATGGCATTATGAGCTTTTTCTGCTTGGCGAAGATGAATTCAGAATCTGCTGGAATACATTCATCCCTTGCTCCAATATCTGCCAAAATGCTTGACTCACTAACACTGCTCTCATCACTGCTCATAATGACACATCAAAACTTAAATCTTTTACATCTAGGTTATCAAAATGTTTTTTAGTTTACCTGGTTACAACATTTCTAGATGAGCAGCAATTTGTTTAACTGCAAACAGTTACAGGCACAGTGGTGTATCTCCAACATACACCACTTTAGCTTTTACCCAACAGATGGCTGCATTGACCGCATAAACTAGTGCTGCTAACTATAAGGTTGTTAAGGGAACTAGAATTTACACCAATTGTGCTTTAAACAGATTGCAACTTGCTGAACACTTCTGAAACATCAACTCCAAAAAAACAAAAATTGGACTTACACCACTTGGGCTTTAAGGGGCTCATATGTTGTGTATTATTTTATGCCGATAATTTTGAGCTATAAATCTTAATTGTACCTTGAAAATCAAGTGAAAACTGCTTCTTGTGTGATGTTTTCCATGAGCTTGTAATATCATCAAGTTCACGATATCTCTTTAATAGCACAATTTTCTAAAATGCAAGTGTTAGACCTCATATGAATTGTCATCTCGTTTTACACCTCTCAAAGTCAATGTGGCGAAAAGGCTTCTAAAAATTTTTTAACATTCTTTATAGTACTTTCGAAAACTTATAAAATTTCTCAAACTATCATAACTGACTCTCAAACACCTGGAAAATGCTTCTAAAACAATTTTTTTGTTGGTTTTAAGGACCCTTTTAACTGTTTTTAAAGGTATGCAGTAAACTGATTTTAATAAAAATATGATCTTCACACTTCCGAAGAAAGCACAAGCCAACAATGTGAGAATTATCACACCATTCGTCTAACATCACATGCTTCAAAATTACTAACCAGATTAATATACAGAATGGAAAGCGTAGTAGAAGACATAGTAGGTGAAGATCAGCTTGGGTTTAGTAAAAATCGTGATACAAGGGATGCCATTCTGGTTTTAAGATTGATGTTTGAAGGACGGATCAAGAAAAACAAAGATAGTTATTTGCCATTTGTTGAATTAGAAAAATTCTTTGATTATGTTAGGTGGGACAAGATGTTCAATATTTTAAAGAAGTCAGGTCTAAAATATCGAGAATTCGAGATAGAACAATATTTTATGAACTATATAAGAATCAAGAGGATATAATAAAAGTAGAGAACCATGAGAGACATGCATCAGTTAAAAATTGCGTGACACAAGGTTGTAGTATATCCTCGTTGATATTCAACTTGTACGAAGAAGAAGCAATAAAGAAAGTAAACGATCAATTTTCATGTGACATAAGTGTTCAGTGAAAAAAAAATCAGTATGGTGTGATTTGCTGATGACATTGTCTTGTTAGCAGAACAGGTTGAGGATATTGAGAAGTTACTGAATGGCATGAACAAAATACTGAATGACGATTTTGGACTAAATATAAATCAAAGCAAGACAAAAGTGATGAAACGTAGCAGAAATGATACCAATACTAGTAAATTAAATATAAAAATAGGATCTGAAGCAATAGGAGGTAAGGGAATTCTGTTGCTTGGGAAGTAAAATTACAACCGATGGCCATAGCAGGAATGATGTTAAAAGCAGAATAGCACTAGTAACAGGGCCACATTTAAGCATATGCTGTAGCATATGTTGCACCACAAAGGGGGGCCCACACTGCAAAGAGGGGGCCCCACACCACAACCCCAGACTCCAGCCTTCAAATTTAAACATCCATAGCCCACGTGTGGAGGGGCTTCCGCCTAAGCCGAGGGGGCCCACACCACTTGTATAGCCTAGGGGTTCACAGAGCCTAATTGCAGCCCTGACTAGCAAAAAGAGCCTTCATGAAAAAGAGAAATCTTTTAGTTTCAAACGTTCATCTAGGAATTAGAAAGAACTTTTTAAAACTCTAAAACATGGACTTTTGGAATACCAGAAAGAAAATTGAAGCATTTGAAATGTGGTGCTAGAAAGAATGCTGAAAATTAAGTGGACAGACAAAGTACGAAATGAATGAGTTTTGGAAATGATGGGTGAAGAAAGAAGTTTATGGAAGAAGCTTACAGAAAGAAGAGACAAGCTGAATAGGTTAATTTGTTAGTACAGTCGAAGTTAATAACTGTAGAGGAAAACAGATATTAGAATATATGAAGCAGATAATTGAGGACGTTGGTTGTAAGAGATATCTAGCGATGAAGAGGTTAGCTCAAGATAGAAAGAGACGGAGGATTGCATCAGACCAATCGAAAGACTGATGTCAGCAAAAAAAAAAAAATCCATTATATTTTATGTTCTGCTCTACCACTTGTGTAAATCCTCCTTTCCTTATTAGGGTATTTGCAAATCTCTGTTCCCTTGTGTTATTGATCTTATTTCCTACCCAGTTTATATCTGGTAAATTAAAATCCCACCAATAATGTCCATTCTATTCTAACCTCAGAAATCTTGATATGAATTTAATTTCTTCATCCTATTAACTATATTTCTCCTACAACCTGTTACCAGGTCCCAACCATCCTTCTCAACTTCCTCCCAACCACTATCTCTACTTTCTGCCTCTGCAGCATGAATCTCGACAAGACTAGCTCCCACAGGCTATACCTGCGTAGGCTGATCGTCCGTAGACTGAGCCCCAACATGCGGAGCCTCCCCAGGCGGAGCCACCACGGGACAAGCCTCCATAGGCTGAGACACCACAGGACAAGCATCAAGAACCCTGATCCTTTCACGCAACTCCCTTATCGTTTCGCCCATCTCTCTCATACTTTCATCCCTAAGGGTGCGTTTATGTTGGAACTGCGATAAACGATCATAGCAGCGATAACAGCTGAGCGAAGAGAAGTGAAACATTGTTGACAATGGAGGCGTTTATACTGGAGCAGTGCGAAGAGCAACGCATAGTAGCAGAGTAGCGATAAGAGCGACGCTAATCGCTGCGAGCATTTTCTTCGATATTATCGGGGATGGCTGTCGACAGTTTGATTGGTGAAATTTGTAGTAGGTCCCTTTTGTGGTACTGCAAATACAGAAATTACCATAATAGATTCATTATAGACAAATTGTAGGATGAAATGACCACTAAATATAATACAACACATAATTATAAACGTTTCTACTTACTACGATTTCCATAATTGAAACTCATTTTAATGTGTTTATATTATAGACTGAAGATTAAAGTAAAAAAAGAAAGATAAAATATTAATACCCCCCAAGAGGAATGGTACATGATTTACTGAAAAAATATTTTTCTAGTAAAAGTAATTTAATTTATAAATATCAAAGTAAATGCATATTATGTAGAAATTCGTATTAATTTATTTCGAATTGTAACAAATGTAGATTTTATATACCATAAGACGGGTATTTTCTGCAGCTTGGTTTCGCCTTCCAATATTTCTTGGTGTCAAATTCTTATGACTTGAAGTGCTAGTTTCTTTAAGTTGATGTTAAATACCTTCTCTGTCAATAATAACATTATGTAGCAAACAAATTGTCAGCTACGACTACAGAAGTTTCTATTGTTGTGGCTAAAATACTCCATTTAGAATAAATTATGCCAAAGACACATTTGAAGGTTCTTCATGTTCTTGACAACCTACCACTAAAATATCTGCCTGCATCTAAATATTGTCTATAGGGCAATAACAAATTATTTAAAAAGGGATAAGCTCCGTTACCTATAAAACCACGAAGTTCAGTGATTTCAGAATTTGGCAGAGGGATTTTGAATATTCAATCTTCCATCTATTAACGATACATACAGTGCAGCATATCTAACTATTATATTTAAAATTGAAATAAATGATTAAGAAACAATTATATTTAAGACTGATATAATTAATAAATATATCTTAGGATTTATGAAGCTACTTCTACATTCGATATTTTTTAAATCGATACTATCGAAGCAAAAGTCAGATATTAAGAATTATTTATTTATTAAATTTATTTTTTGTATTTCTAGCAGATTATTGTTATTTGTATCCGTTAATATAAATGAAAATAACAAACTTTTGTATTTCAGTGAAAAGAAAAGTTTAAATACGACTTAGCAACAATCTACAACAATCTGCATCTATAACACTTTTGTTTAGTTACACAAGAAAATTGAGATGTTAAATTAGATATACCTAAAAGTTTAATTGCAATTTGCAGTATTTAATCTAACTATCAAGCTTTCAGCTTATTTCTAAATAAAAAAATAAGCCACTAAGAATATGCGATGTTTGAAGCTCTATTACCGAGTGAAAAATGTATATATAAAATGACCATTGTAGCATTGTAGGCAGTCGGAAGAGAAATGATAATATAATAGGCAATATTAATTGCCAGAATGGAATCAGTCAAATTTTTCTATTTTCTTGAAAAATGACATATTATTTTTTGTGTTTTTAATTATATTTTTTGTTACTGCTGCCTTCTTCCCTTCGACTTTGACAATTCTGGGTTATTATTTTTCTTTCATTTTGACTTTTAATTGATCCTTGCAAAAAATTCTAAAATTTACAGTTTTGGCATTCTCATTATTTGCAAAATATGTTACTAATAAAAATAAAATGAAACCTATAGCTTAATCGATGACATAAGCTGTCACCATGAGCAGTTATGTTGAAATCCATTCATTATATTTTCGTGAGTTAGACACACTCTTGGAGGAATGAAATATATGGAGACGAAATGACGTTAAATCTGTGACGCCGCCTCTAAACTGTCGGCTGATACTGCGCAGACGCGGTTGCGGCAGCCATATTGCAATTCCATACAAATGCAAAGTTTATATTGTGTTTGATGCTGTGATTGCTAGCAAGTAGAATTTTCTAAAAGCTATGAAAATATCAAAGACCAGCCAAAAATCTTGTACTTCCTTGATAAGAGAACATGATTCCATTGTTTCTATAATATTTAATTCACTAAATATGCGAGAAGGCTATTCTTTTAAGAATTAACTTAATCCCTGTTTTATAAAGATTTTATTGTAGATGTACAGCTTGAGGGACTATGGTAACCAATAACAATCGGTGGGGTTGGTAATATAAGAACCATGTAGTAAACAACAATATGAGATGTCAGGTTCTATTTATTTTGTTTTGTGTATGTAGAAGAGTGATACAATGTAGCATTCAACTTACAGTATAGATATTATAAACATTAAGAGTCTGCTCAATATATAATACACTTTCAGCAGTATATTGCCAATTTCGTAAACAGGATTTCTGTATGAACTGAAAATATACTTCTAGATTTATTGTTTTGTAATGGTACAGTGCAATATGTCCCAAATGTTAATAATAACATACAAGTAAAAAATTAGCCGCATATATGTTAGTGGTCTATAGAATAAATTTTAACATTTTACTGGTTCTCAGGTTAAATAAGTCGAGAAACACTGACTGACAATTTGTACTGAAGGTAAAATATTTTACAACAGTAGCTTTGTTAATTTTACAAGTGCTGTATCTACTTATTTATATTTTTATCTCAGCTAATTCTGTTACACTTATGTAATGTTATTTGCCCTCAACCAAAACTCATCAGATATTATTTGTGACCCTTTGCACAAATGTGAAAGTGTTTAAAACATTGTATAAATTATACATCGAATACACATCAGATTTAAGTATTTTTAGTAATAACATTTAACAATATATTTTCCAACTTATTTAAATAAAAATTCCCTGTTAATTACAACCAAAGCTTATTTTATGGTTCACAAAAATAAGTTTTTTTGACAGTTGAAAATTTAAAAATCTTCCCAATGTTTTTCATCCCAAATAATTTCAGTTCAAACTCATTATTAAATACTATCACCTTGATTTATTTATTTTTTATTCATATGGTTTGAAATTGTTTAAAACTTTTGAAACTCATATCTCAGGTAATACACAACTAAATGAAAATATGCCAAAACAGCATTCATTACGGTGACACCACACTTGATGGATTATACAAAACAATAATAATAAATCCCCCTCTGTTACTTATTCTAGTAGTTAAGCTAAAAATATATTCTATTTCATATTTTGTATCAGTATAAAACGTGTTTTGCTGGAATTTTATCTCAAATGGTGAAAGGTGCTAAATTTCATTCAAAATCCTTATGCCAGGAAACCAACAAAAGTGGAAATCAAATGATGATATGAATAACATCAAATTTAGATGGAAATAAAGTTCTTAAGTTCAACAAATTTCAATATCGTGTTACTTCATACAGTGGAATGGAACATTATACTGATTTGATATCAGTGTGCTGTTTTTCTTATCTGTTTGTACTTTCTCTTAGTTGTACAAATTTGCGTAGATAGTAGAGCTGGATAGCCTTTTTTGTTGGGACAGCTTGCTGCACAAAACATTTGAAATAATACTACTTATACCTATCACACACTTTTATGCAATTCAGTTATTTGATCAAAGTAAACTAGTATATCTAAATAATGGACTAAGCAATAAAGCTTATTTCTCGTATGAATGAGAATACCTTTGTGTAACATGTTTCATAATAATACATTATATTTTTATTAATTTTATTATTTTTATATTACAAATATATTTATCACACATACAATTGTGATTTATCATTCTTTTTTTCTACAGTAAGAATGGTTTATTATTGCGAGGTACCCCAAGAGGTACAAGCAATCCAGAGATTGGCTGGGATAAATCCTTAACAACAGTAAGTGCTTGGCATGATGCAGACTGAAGACGGTCAGCAAGTCCAGCCCAAAGCGCCATTTGGCAATAGCGGAAGTTTTTCGCTGGCTTTGGGTTTCTTGTTATTTGCAGGTAGCTGTTATTTGACATGGTGAAGTGAGGCCAACTGTCTGTAACATTTGTGCTATTTACTGGAACCCTGTATATCGAGATATATTGGTAATATTTAGTAGCAGTAAATCCTAATAATCAGGCAGGTAAATATAATTAGTTATGAACCAAAATGAGAATATTGAGCATTAAATAATGTTTATAGGTTAAACAGTACAAAATTGTACAGAGAAAGAAACCATCGTTTACAAAGCAGCCATCTGGTAGTAACTTTCCATATATGTTACCTAAGCCAGTAGAATTGCTTTTTATCCACAAATCTGACTACTTCCTTCATCAACATGGAGGTTATCGTAATTACCGAGATTTGTTTCCTCTCCCTAATGGACAATTTACGACGGCCTGTGGAAAATGTGGGTATGGTGGGTAGCACCTGCGAAATTCCTGGTGGGTAAAATACGCATCCGGAATTTGAGAGTAACTGATTGTGCATAGACGAAAGAACTGGAAAAAAATAAAGAAAGAAAGAGAAGACTAGGTGAGAATAGAGTTATACAGTATATAATAGACTACTTATTCTCTTATAACCCAAGGTTCCAATACAGACAATGGAGCCACAGAGAAGATTATTACCAATCAGAGATAGATGGAATGGCATTGGTTGTATCCCCATTCCGATATTTTTCCGTAGTCAGTCAGGCATGGCCTATTATATATATATATATATCTGTTGTACAAACACATGTACACACCTTTTTGGTAGGATACAATTTTACATAATAAGGCAAGTTACACATTAAACTAGTTTTTTCAGATCCCCAATTCCACAAACCTAAAAAGTTGTCTTTTAATTTATTTTTTTACAGAGCAATGCAAAATATAATCAATTCTTTTGAATATAAAATTACAACAGGTTTTGTATGCCATTTTAAATTCTGTTCCTTCCTTTCCATGCTGCCAACCATCATCTGTAAATTTTTTTTTTATTTTTTTTATTACCTCTGATGAGAACAGGTCTCCATCAAAATTGATGAGAACATGCTCCCTTCAATCATATGCTGTTATGGTGGGAGGAGGGTCTGTGAGAGGAGCCAACAACCATGAAAATTTAAATTTCATTACATTGTTAAAGGATCGAAGTGAAGCTATGATTGAACAAAAATCACAACTGCAAAGAAATGCACACAAATGGCTTCATCATGGCTGTCGTAATGAAATTTTTGATTTGATGTTTACTACAGTATGTCAGAAATCATGATAGAAATAAGAGCAGTTGACTTTTATTATTATTATTATTGCAGTGGATGAAACAATATTTCCAGAACTGAACAAGTACCAGTTTGCCTGAGAATCGTTTCTGAAGATTTAATTCCGAGAGAATATTTTAATGTGTTGTTTTCAACTGCAAAGACCAAAGTAGAAGTCTTATTTGATATCAGCATTGACATTTTCGCCAGCACAACATGCCACTGTCAAAACTCATTAGCCAGTGTTACGATGGGAATTATAATGTTTATAGAAAAATAACGGTACCGATATTTCAGTCATGAATATGCAAAGAAGTACCCCGAGCTTTATTTGTACACTGTATGTTCATAATCTCAATATTTTAGCACAAAATGGTATTTGGGAGTGCTATTGTCGCGGTAGCTGATTTTAGTATAGAGTTTAGCGGTAATGAAGGCGGAGTGCTTCCAAGCCAACGCAGTAGTGTGCAGATTACACCGCTCATATACGACACCAGGCTCAAGGCCGCTGATCTTGCGGTCTGTACTGTGGGAAACTCAGCCAACACGGCTAGTACACGAGGCTTACACACTATGAGCATGTGAACCACACGCGTGTTCATAGTGACAAACAGCCAATGAGAGGAAGGCTTTCCCCACCTTCCGGAATCGAGGGCGCCTTTTTGCGCGCACGATTCGCCCAGTCCGGGATGTGAAATTTCGTGGGGCAGACCTGTTACCATCCAATTAGGCCGTTTTAGGCATTTTTTCCTATCATTCTCCCTCTGCTGGCTTGGAATGCATACTGCATTAATCGGATCCTATGGTCCATTATTCCAATATCGGGAAACACCGATTTCATGTACCAGCAACTTGTAACTGTACCACACGGCCGCTTTCACAATAAATCAAGTAGCCACAACTCTTCGTATCATTTCAAGGAGCCCCTACATCCTGATTTTATGCAAATTAAGTCTCTGTGCATGTACTTTTTCCTAGCCAGGAGCTTACAGATGCCGACTGGAAACCCGAAGTACCTCAGCCGACAGTAAGTAGACGCTAGGACGGACCCACAGTGGGTAAGTTCGGCTCTCGCTCGGCCAACACGCGACATACCCACATAAAATTGGTGTGCAGATCTGGGGTTTCAATTACCGCATACTAACTTGGAACAAAGTTCCACTTAGCATAGCAGAGGAAGAAATTATTTCTCTCGCTATACCTAACACAGAGACTAGTTAATCACAGAGGGAGTGATAGGCAAGAGAAGGATCAAGAAAGAAGAAGACGTTCCGGAATCATTTGGTGAGCGACGCAGATTCGCCATCGCGGGCGGCAGAGCGACCTGGACGCAGCAGAAAAGATCGCGACTCGAGAAGGGACGGCGGCATCCGCTAGAGGCGCTGACCGGGCCGGCGCGCATCGCAAAGCAGCCACGGCGTGCATCGCAGAGCAGCTACGGCAATTGCAGCAAAAAGTGAGTAAAGTGAAAAACAGTGCATAACAAGTGTTCAAAATGCCCACCGACAAGCTATCGAGTGCGGAAAGTGTGCGTGAATCAAGTAGTGTGAAAATTTCAGTCACAGATGCACTAAAATTAATTCCCTACAATTTTAGCGGAGATAAATCAGAACTGAGATCCTTTATTGATAATGTGTCAACAGCTTTCTCTTTAGTAGCTGTTAGAGGAGCATGATGTATTGTACAGTTTGTCAAAAGCAAAATAGTTTCGAACGCAAGGTCAAAAATTCTTGTCAGAGACCAGACAAAAGATTGGCCTTCGATCAAAGCTATTTTTGATAGAAAATTACGGGGAGCAGAGGTCCTTGGATTATTACGCATATCAATTATTCTTGGCCTAAGCAGAAAAGTAACGAAACAATAGCAGAATGGGCTTCTCGTGTCGACGCATTGGAACATGATTTCCGGCAAGCCACTGTAAATGAAATGAAGGCCGCGGATGTTGAGGGAAGTCTTGCATTAATAGAAAAGCTGACTAGGCGACCTTCGTTCAAGGTTTGAAAGACGAAAGAATACAGACAATTGTCAGAGCACAGGGTAAAAAGGCGACCCTGCCAAAGTCGTTGACTTAGCCCTTACGGAAGAATCAGCAATTCTATCGCAACGCGAAAAATATTCACATAACAAAACAGACACCAAAACGACACAGTTCAGACACAATAGGGGTACATTCGTGACTTGCAATTCCTGTGGAAGAATCGGGCACTAAGTAGGGAATGTCGAAGCGCCATAACTTGTCAAATTTGCAATCGTACTGGCCACAGTGCCAAAGATTGTAGAAGCAATGCAACATTCAAAAGAGTCCAGTACATTACGTGCAGCTACTGCCGAAATTCCGGCCACAAAGTAGCTGATTGTCGAACCAAAAGAAACAAATGCGCAAGGTGCAATGAGATCGGGCATTTCCCATCTAAATGTAAAGCAAATCTGGGGGAAAAACACACTCAAACAAACAGGGAAACGGTGCCCGGGTGCAGGAGTAGACAACCATCTTAGCACTCGGAATTATGGATCTGTATATGCCGTAGGTTGTCAGTATGCTAGTGATTATATAAAACTGCCTTGCCCTAGCATACTCAATCAAAATATTCCATATTTACTTGACAGTGGGGCACAATTAAGTCTTATAAATCAATCAGCTTTGAAGCCAAATACTCCTATAAACAGGCAACAGACAATCCAAATCAAGGGGATCTCACCTCAACTGGTTAGAACTCAAGGAACAGTTATGCTGAGATTGTATTTAACTCCCAACCATTACCTAACTCATAAATTTCATGTTGTATCCGGAAAGGTTGATATTAGCGAGCAAGGGTTACTAGGAAGAGATTTTATGCTCCAGCATGGAATAGTAATTAATTATAAGAACAGAACAGTTTACGTTAAAGGTCATAACATTCCCATGTTGTCAAGGAAGGAAAAGAGTTTAACAGACCAGAAGGCCAGGGTAATAAATGCAAATGCTTTCCCAAAGTACAAGGTAAGCAGAATTCATGCTAGAAATTCACAAAACAATTTCACTCAAAACACACCAAACACTCGGCATTCACACAAGGCAATTCGAAACAACAGAAAGCAAAAAACACTCATGTTTCCGCAGAAAACAATGCAGCCTAATCGGGGAGTCACTGACAGCGGAAGCGAAAATCAAAACAAACAAAATTTTCATCCAGGGCAACCTAACAAATCGAAACAAACCACTGCAGATGAAGGAGAGCAATTAATTAAAGTAGGTCCTAGAGAGGAGAGAGTTTTGCGAATAAAAGTACAAGGTAAAAGGAACACAGAAGCTATAATAGGTAAACAAGAGCTAATTTCCGGTGTCCATGTACCCGAATCAATTGTTAAAGTAAAGAACGGTGAGTGTATTATTCCTGTTTTGAATACTAGAGAGGAGGAAGTAGAATTTTACTATACAGCTTGGAAACACAACCGTACACAGAGCTGTCAGCTGATGCTGACGTGCCCAGCCCACCACGCATACGTCATGTTGATAAGCCGCCGGATCATATGGCGCAGCGGTCAACCAAAACAAAGCCACGTGCTAACTTGCTTAAAGAGAATCTGAGACTTGAACATCTTAACCCGGAGGAAAGACAGTCCATTATGGAATTATGCTTAACATACAACGATCTCTTTTTCCTTCCAGGTGACAAGCTTACACATACTGACACTGTGAACATGAAATTAAACTTAAACCTGAAGCAGCAGGAACTGTTATTAACTGTAGATCGTACCGAACACCTGAAGCTTTAAAGCCCATATTAGATGAAGAGATTAATAACATGTTAGAACAGGGAATCATTACAGAATCAACCAGTGGTTGGAATTTCCCTATACTTTTAATTCCCAAGAAAGCAGACGCCAGTGGAAAGCAAAATATCGGGTAGTAGTAGATTTTAGGAAGCTCAACGAAATTACCGTGGATCAACCTTCCCAATACCCTAATCTCAGAGATTTTAGACTCCTTAGGTAAAGCTAAGTACTTTTCTACACTCGATTTGGCGAGGGGCTATCACCAAGTGCTAATTGATGAGAAAGATAGAGAGATGACCGCCTTCAGTACAAACAAAGGAAAATTCCATTTCGCCAAAATGCCAATGGGGTTATCCACATCCGGTAGTACGTTTCAGAAATTGATGAACCAGGTTCTTTTGGGGATCAATGGTGATAAATCTCTAGTGTATCTAGATGACGTTTTAATTTACGGAAGTAGTTTGGTCGAACATCAGGAAAGGTTAGCAGAAGTCTTCTCCAGGCTCCGAAAACACAACTTAAAATTGGAGCCAGCTAAATGTGAATTCCTTCGTAAGGAGATTATCTATTTAGGCCATAAGATAACGAGTTCAGGAGTTTATCCTGACCCGCGAAAACCGAAAAGGTTAAAAATTACCCTCAGCCAGAAACCACAAAACAACTCAAAACATTTTTAGGCCTCACCGGTTATTATCGAAGATTCATTGAAAATTACAGCAGAATTGCGAAGCCATTATATGATCTTCTCAAGAAAGGCGTCAAATTCGAGTGGAACCCTAAAGCTGAACAGGCATTCCAGACCCTTAAGGAGAAATTAATTACGCCACCTGTGTTACAATACCCACGATTCGGAGAGGAATTTTTAATTACTGTCGATGCGAGCGGGGAAAGCCTCGGGGCTGTCTTATCGCAAGGGAAAATAGGAGAAGATTTACCTATAGCTTACGCGTCGAGGACGCTGAGTAAAGCAGAAAGGAGCTACTCGGTGAGCGAACGTGAGTGTCTTGCCTGCCTGTTTGGGTGCAAGGTATTTCGTCCTTATGTATTTGGGACTCATTTTAAGATAATAAGCGACCATCAGCCTCTTGTATGGATTTTTAATGTCAAGGACCCATCCTCTAGATTGTTGAAATTCCGATTAAAACTCTCTGAGTACAATTTCCAGTTGATTTATAAACGTGGAAAGGTAAACTCGAATGCTGACGCCCTCAGTCGAATCAGAGAGATTCACCCAGTCCCAGATACTCCTACCAATGGAGATAATAACGCCAGTGAAGATATGGACACCTCAGAGAACACTAATACCACACACACTCAAACACAAAAGGCCGAAGCGCAGACGCAGACTACAGAGGATGAGTTTCCTGAACTAGATGAGGCTGAAAAACAAGCAATCCTACGGGAATGCCACCAGTCACCGGTGGCTGGCCATACAGGTGTAAACAAAACAATAGAGAAGGTGAAAAGATACATTCAATGGAAGGGTATGGAACAGGATATCAGAGAATACATTAGGAAATGTCATAGCTGTCAACAAAATAAATTAACAACGCGCAACACACAAATGCCGCTTGTGCTAACCCAAACACCAGAACAAGTCTTTGAAAGATGTGCTATCGATATCGTGGGGCCGTTCCCCTTTCTCACCAAGGTAACAAATACTTACTCACCTTCCAAGATAGTCTATCGAAGTTTATGGCCGCGGTTGCTGTTCCCGCACAAGACTCGCGCACTGTTGCCAAAGCTCTTGTCGAGGAAATCATACTACGCTACGGGATCCCATCGCAAATTTTATGTGATAATGCGGGAAATTTCATTAGTGACACCCTAAAACAAGTGTGCCAACTTCTAAAGATAGAGAAAATTCACACCTCAGCATATTCACCACAGTCCAACGGTTCGCTCGAAAGACAACATCGCACTATCGCAGAATACCTTAGACATTACGTAGATAACGATCAGCTGGACTGGGATTCCTGGGTCCCATTTGCCATCTTTGTAATAAATACTAATATCCACTCAGCTACAGGTTTCTCACCTTTTGAACTATTCTTTGGACGCGTGCCTAATATACCGGGCATTCTGCAAAAGACCCTACCGAAGTTGTTTACTCGTATGAGGACTACGCTACAGAGCTAAAGGCTAGGCTACAAAGTTTGCACAAGCGAGCCAGAGAAATTAACAAAGAGGTCAAGGAGAAAAATAAGGAATACTTTGATAGAACCCAAAACGCCGTTGAATTTAAGGTCGGGGATAAGGTTCTCCTCAAGGACGAATCCATCCGCAGGGGACGAAGCCAGAAACTAGGAACCCTTTTTGTTGGCCCATATAAAATATTGGAGCTTGATCTACCGAACGTAGTTATCCAAAGGGGGCGTTATAAACGGGAAAAGGTACACGCTAATCGTTTGAAACCATATAAATAATCATTTTAGTCTTTGACCCCGCAAGCATAACCTAATAGCAGTGTCCAAGCCATGCAAATAATGGAAAACGGGACTCCGATACGATTAATAGGACAGAAGTTATTAGTAAACACAGCCACGTGGCCTGTATGTCAACAAACGCACGTGCTCGGGAGGCCCGACCTCACACGTCACAGATAACAGCGTCAAGCCAAGATGGCTGCGGGGCTCACGTTGCGTTCCGCAAGCGATAAGCGAGGCCGCCTCTGATATCACAGTACACCAGTGGGCCGGCTGAGCTCGACTCTGATAACGCTCCGCGCTCGCCCAGGCGAGCGGTAATATCACGAAACCTTTCGTCCCGAACTAACACACAGTACACGCATTTCCAACATTTCGCGTACTATACTAGTATAATATTCTATAAGGAATTTACACAAGGGAACTTCTAAGGGATTTTGTTCTATTTTTGCAGATGATTTGGCTACGCTACCTCCTGATATTCCTTCCTCCGGCCGTTGCACTCCAAGATTTTCAAGTGGAGAATTACGCGCACTCACCTGGTCTGTACTACGATTACCGTCAGCGTATACAACTATCAACGGTCTCTTGGCGGATTTTGAGCTATTTCAACTTAGGAGAACTCCAGGAGAAACTGAATGAGGTAGAACATTATTCAACGCAATCTATAGCGTTTTGCAAAAACAAATTAGCGGAACTCAACCTGTCAGTAGACGAGTGTAATGAAATGGCTTTAGAACTACTATGGCACATAAACAACATCAAACACTCCCAGAAACTAATAGGACAATTAACAAGTCATCAGCCAAGCCGCAGGAAGAGGGGGGTGCTAAATTTCATAGGCGAGATCGCTCAGGTACTTTTTGGTGTCGTAAGCGATAGCGATTTTGAGTACTACAAATCCAAGATAAACACAGTAGAGACTGAGCAAACTGCTAAAACTTAACAAAGAGCAACTCACAATTGTGAAAACATTTTTGTCGAACTTCAATCATTCAGTGGCGAGTGTAAGCCGAAATCAGGAAGTTCTAATGAATGGCATGAGAAAAATGCAGCGTTATGTCCAAAATTTTTCTAATCATACTGATATCGCCGTTCGACGGTTGTCAATAATGGTCGCAAGCAATGAACATTTAATTCGAGCAGTAGCCATTCTCCAGGGCATCCAACGGGAGTATGATCTCTTAGTCAATGCTATTGTTAATTCCCAAAGGGGATTGCTTCAACCACACCTTATTAACCCGGTACAAGTTGTTCAGTATTTGAATCTAATTAGGAACGACATCGGGGACAAGAAGTTTCCGATTCCGTTGACTGAGGAAAATGGTTACTTGCTCCTGAGAATAATTGATATCGATGTATTCTTGTACAAAAATATTTTGACTTATGTGTTAAATGTACCTTTAGCTGAAAATAATGAATTCAACCTATACAGAATACTTCCGTTACCTATAGAAGTAAGTGAACAAGGTCACTACTTGTTTTTACAAGCTGAGAAAGAATTCTTATTGATTGATCAATCCAAAAGACTTTATGCCAAACTAGACAGTGAACAATTAAAATGTAAACAAATGACAGACACTTTAAGTATTTGTAAACAAAATTTCATATTGCAAGCTTACCCAAGATGGTTCCCCTTGCGAGGTGCAACTCTTACAACCAATTCGAGCGATTCCTCCTGATTGTGTAAGGAAAGTAGTCGCTCTGAATCACAGCATCTGGACCGCCCTTGGCCATAATGAATGGATTTTTGTTTGCCCCAAGAGATGAGGGCTTAACTATTTATGCAATAACGGGCATCCCACAGACGTCATATTTAAGGGGACCGGGAAGTTAAAGTTTTTCAACAAATGCCGAGGTTATGGGGCCCAGATGCTCATTCAGTCAGAATTAACCCTCAGAACCAATGTACCCAGTCAAGATATAATTCCTAATTTTAAGTTAGAGTTAGATTGTTGTGTAGTGAATAGTGAAAAACTCAATATTACCGAGCTCCCGTTAATTGGAACATTGAACCTGTTGGTAAACACCTCAGTGATTTGACAGTAGCCGGTTACAAAATTGAGGAGCTACAGGATGAAATATCTAAACAAGAACAATTCAAAACAAATTCATACCATATGTCGACATACTCTATTATTTCTTATGTTAGCATAATTTGTATAGCTGTAATTGTCATCTTCTGCATCTGTAAACATTGCAAGACGTGCCGAGAGTGTTTCAAATATATCTGGCGCAGTACAGATCAGTGCTGTAGCAGGATTTGTATTAATAATACAGTCCTGACCCCATCTAACGTAACAGAAGTAAGGCATGTTCGGCATGTGAAGTCCAGACGACCTCTACATAGGGATGTGGAGATACAAACAGATGAAGAAGATGACATTGTAGTTTTTGAGCGTGAAGATACAGTGCCTCAGCGTAGTCTGGAGGTACCAGATCCTGAACCACGAACCTCCAGATCACGCAGGCGTTGAGCATAAGTAAGGAATTCTTACTATGGGGGTAGTATGAACTTAGCAACATATTTGGTAGATTATAAGATTGTATGATTATAAGTGTTGTAGATTTTAGTTCTTGTTAATTTTTCATTTTGAATTGACACTTGCGGAAGATTTTTCGTCTTTAAAGACAACGAAAAATCTTTTCCACGCGGCGGAGCTGTCGCGGTAGCTGATTTTAGTATAGAGTTTAGCGGTAATGAAGGCGGAGTGCTTCCAAGCCAACGCAGTAGTGTGCAGATTACACCGCTCATATACGACACCAGGCTCAAGGCCGCTGATCTTGCGGTCTGTACTGTGGGAAACTCAGCCAACACGGCTAGTACACGAGGCTTACACACTATGAGCATGTGAACCACACGCGTGTTCATAGTGACAAACAGCCAATGAGAGGAAGGCTTTCCCCACCTTCCGGAATCGAGGGCGCCTTTTTGCGCGCACGATTCGCCCAGTCCGGGATGTGAAATTTCGTGGGGCAGACCTGTTACCATCCAATTAGGCCGTTTTAGGCATTTTTCCTATCATTCTCCCTCTGCTGGCTTGGAATGCATACTGCATTAATCGGATCCTATGGTCCATTATTCCAATATCGGGAAACACCGATTTCATGTACCAGCAACTTGTAACTGTACCACACGGCCGCTTTCACAATAAATCAAGTAGCCACAACTCTTCGTATCATTTCAAGGAGCCCCTACATCCTGATTTTATGCAAATTAAGTCTCTGTGCATGTACTTTTTCCTAGCCAGGAGCTTACAGATGCCGACTGGAAACCCGAAGTACCTCAGCCGACAGTAAGTAGACGCTAGGACGGACCCACAGTGGGTAAGTTCGGCTCTCGCTCGGCCAATACACGACACTATAATACTGAGAAAATTCTTTGTAACAATAAAATATTAGATAGAATTCTTGAAATACTTGCCGAAACGACTTGAACATTTTAAGTAGCAACAAATCGGAATAGAAAAAGGAAGTAATGATGATTTTTCTTCTCTTGCAGCCTATTTGGCGATAGCGAATTTATAATGACAAAAAGTTTGAAATAATTTCTTAAATTATAGTTTTGTGTTTGTAAACATATTTATTCATTTTCTACAAATAATTAATAAGATTAAAATATCTTTAATCAGAAACAAAAAATTATCAGCAGCTAATGAATTTTTTATACGATCATGTTTCAGCCAGAGAAGTAGATAGCACTGTCCCTGCTAATGCTTCTGGCTTTTGTTACTACATGGAATCGTTTAACAATAATGATAGAAAATTTTTATCCCATAGAAATTTTGAATGCAGATCTACAGAAATCGAATCCATGTGTTATTGAATCATTTCAGAAGATATAAGATTCCACCGATGGTTCGTACTGTGCTCGAGATTCAAAATTCGAAAAAATTTGGTGGAAAAATGCCTAGTTTGAACCTAACTTCGAAGATCAACGAACCACAAACCCATATTAGCATAAAATTTCCAAGGCGAGAGCGAAAAATCTCCGATTCGAAACATCTCAGGATTTTTTTCCGAAAATCTTATTTTGAATTTTGTGATCAAGTACTTATGTTGTTAAAGAACTGATTCAACAGCGATTCCACTGCCTTCTTTTTCGAATCGTTATAATAGCTCGCTTTGGGACAGTCCACAATAAAATTATAAGTTTCTGTTACCATGACTCCTATAAAGAAAAACTGATTGAGACATGTTATTACAAATTTTGAAAAGCAGTAATTTGAGAGGGATTGTAGATTTATTACAGAAGTACAAATGGACGAGAGGAGCCATACCAAAGTTTGTGCACTTCGTTCGACTGCTCCTCCCGATTCCTGGGTCATACTGTTCAAATGAACAAAGTTTTCCTTTCTTACGCACACTGTAGAGTTGCAAGAGTAACTCAAATGCATCGTAATATTACATGTATATAGTAACCTCGCTGACAAACTTGATTTGGAAATATTTCTGCATCAGTTCATTTCCAAACAGGCTAAGTGGAGTTTTTGCCTTGCGCAATTAATACTGAGTAACAGTAAATTAAGAAAAAAATACTCATTTTTTTGTACACAAATCAAATACATTGAACAAATTACATAATATTTTTTAAAATTAATTTTGTATTTTTTTACCACTATGCATCTGTTTATATGATAATCTCTATTATTATTACTTCAGTTACGATAACATTTTCAGGGGATCCCTCTCGCATTTGCCTGACTAACCACCCAGGCCTAGGGATATTCACTAAACATTGATGTATTGTATCCATTAGATGTTTTTCATACGATGTTTTGACATAGAATTTTTCTATTTGATGCATCGATTTTTTAAAAAATAAAAACGTCGAGTCAATACAAAAACTAACTCTGGCTAATAATGAAAAAATAATGGGAATAAATGTTAAGATTAGTAAATTTATTCAAGATTAAATTAAATTATTTGAATTTAAAGTAACTGTCATTAACATGACGTGACATATGTGAGCAATTAGTGGGACATAACAACGGTGAAGATGAATTTCTCTTGCGGTTGGCTATCCTGTGCGTATGAGTTAATAAATAAAATCAATTTCGTAGGTTCACTCCTACTGTTTGCTGTGAAACAAAATAAGGATATGATACTCTAAAACAACTAAGTGTTACCTGATACTACTCAATATTTAGATAAAAACCGGGTTGGGGCAACATCTGATTGACTATTATCGGGACTTCCGTTGCATCCGAACTTTTATTTTGGAAGGTTGCTCATATAGTCAGTCAGCAAATGAACAGAATACAAGGAAAACGATTGAGTAACTTTTGTTTCTGCATTGGTGTTAAGTGATTAAAGACTTAAAATTAATATTTTTAGGCAGATTTATACTTTAGTATTTAATGTCTGTTTTTTTATTTTATTTTAATGGTATCCAGATTTGGATTTTGCATCGCTTTCCCAAACCATTCCAGTCGAATGCTTCAAAAGGCCTTGGTCGAATTCCTTCCCGTTCCTTGCCCCCAGTCTTTTCCTGCCTCTAATGACCTCGACGTCGCTGAGGCGTAAAGCCATTTACAAAAAATAAATCATAAAATTAATCACATCATTACATCCACAGCACTAAACTGCTGGTATAGTGTTCACATGGACCATACGAAAGGCAATGAACTATCTGCGTTCAACTGGAAATGGTGAATATCAAACTGTTGTCATATTTTCACGTGACGATTTTAAAGGAACAGGTAAGAGATAAATAAAACGACATTTGCAGACGAATATTTTTGGTTTGTATTTGTTGAGCTAAGAAAAAAATAAAAGTAATTCAATGTTGAAAAAACATCGATTTTTTTTAAGCGATGTATCGAATAAAAACATCGATATGGACATTCTTACCCAGGCCTAACAAGAACCGTCGGTCCTGCATTTGATTAATTTCAAAAATTTCTTGAAATTTGTAACGTGAGTTGCATAATATTTTGCCCTTTAACTAATATTATAGAACTTTTTCTGGTAATAGTGAAAGAAACTGGATAAAATTTGTCATTACTCTATTTAAGAAACCGATGAAGATGGCAAGAAGTGACTCACTTAAAATTAGTCTACTATTATTACACAGTGTTTTAGTTCACAATTACTTCAGTCATCATGTTACATGAATAATTAAATAAACAACAAATTTTTATTTGTATCCGTTTATTTATAATACACTTATTTTTTTGTATTTGAACCAATTTTAGATGTTCCTTTCTCACAATCTACACAAATTTGTCTATTTATGTTAATTCATTATAATTGTATATAGTAGTGAATGAGGATGTTGATTACTTTTCACCACTACATAGGGAAATTTCAGGAAAGCAAAATAAGAAATAGATTAGCATGGATTTGTAGCGGTCTGGTGGGTCAGTGGTTAAGAGTCTGACTGGAGGTCGAAAGGTCCCTGGTTCGAATCCCTGTCTCGGCGGGGATTTTCGAAGGCGCTTAACCCGTGCTTCACCTCTGCCACAGCTTGCTGTGTAACGTGAAGTACACCAGAACGCTTCCGTGGTTCAGATTCCTCCTTAAACTGTAGGTCCCCTGTACCCGGCAGGATTGTCGGGTTGGGTTAATGCGGCTACGATAGGGGCGGAATGCTCAGCCAGTAAAAACCCTATCTCCAGGTCATTGCGACCACACGGAATTATTATTATTATAGCATGGATCTGAATATAAATATTCCAATATATATATATTTAATATTTCTTGTCTTGCATAAAAAATTCTCAGACCTCCACTTGAACAGTATGGGTTATATAAGGGAAACTGTTATAGGAACCAAAAAATTCGTCGAGGTTGGGGAAAATCTTCAAAATGTCACATCAAATTGATTCATTTACCTGGTGGGAGACCCAAGAATTTTGTTTATAGAACTGATATACCAAGAAAGCCTCCATTCTTTCATTTTTAAATTTGCTTATGACTTATCAAATCCAAGGTTATTAGAGACGGGTACATTACTTAGAAAACTGTCATAATAAGTTTTCATTAAATTATATTGATTTTACTGAATTTTTTCGGCATTTCACTGTATACCACAGAAAAAGAAGTATGATGTATTGTGTGTATATTGTAACTAGTTGCCTTTTCTAAATGCTAACTTTTCAACATGGCACATGAGTTACAGTATAACCTTATGAATACATCAGATTATTTTCCCAGTGTTAAAATTTTATTTTATGAACCAAGGTTTTGACCTCTTGAACAAAACCATTGTTATTTTCATTGATTCATTTATGTGAGTTAACAGAAAGAAATACTTTGCTAGCTCATCATTCCTATTAAACATTCTCTTTTATTCTAAAACACATTTTTTACACTCTTAATATTTTCTTTGTGTCAATCAAAAAATAGTCCACCATAGCAATTACGAAGCTTTACATCAGCCCTATCTTAGGATCTTAAAATGCCCGAACCAATGATCACACTTTGCCTATTCAGTTATTTTCATTAATCTATAACCTCACCTACACCATTTAGAAGGGAACCTATTCCCCATAATTTATATAGTATATAACTTTTATAAATAGTTTCTTAATAATAAAGCAGTTTTGTACCCATATCCTAAACATTTTTGTAGAAGAACATAAAATTTATAAATTCTAATTTCTCAAAAGTCAATAGATTTTGCCACATCAATTTCCACTAATGAATTTGAGGCATCGTATATACAGGCTTAAAATTTTATTTATGGAGATATTTCAAAAGTAGAGAATTTGAATTATACAAGTAATAATAATAAAAAATAAAACAGCCAAGAAGATTAAAATAGGCTTAAATGAGAGAAAAATTAACTTAATTAAAATAATATAACAGTTTAACGGCACTTCCAGATTTGAAGGGAGACAAACGGAATCTTAGTGTTGAAGCTGGATGACTTCACCAAGTGTGACTTTTACTCGCGTGAATATACCATTGTTCTCGAACAAGTCACCTCAACGTTAGCCAACACCATAAATAGACAAGCAGAGATTCCATGTGGCTTAGACACTTCTTGTCGAAAGGTATAATTTCAAAATGTAACTCCTAAAAGTCTAATTCTTTAGCCTCAGAACAAGTTCGTGGAATTAATCATTCATTTTAAGAAACTTTAAATTTAATACAGAAAAAGAACTTTTTTAAAAAATAATTTAAAAGTCAATAAAAGCAGTGTTTTAAAATTATCATCAAGGTCACACTTCGTTTGGGGTGCACATTTAAATATGATTGCAAGAGTATATGCTTTTAACCAGTGTTGTGCCATGAAGGATAACCTGCATCTTTATATGTGACTAGCTCGTACCCGCGACTTCGTACGCGTGGATTAAGAATTTTTTTGCCAGAATTAAATATAGAAAGTTGTTGGTAACGAAGGATTGGTCCCAAACAATATCGAGTCGGAATAATATGACAGGAAAGCTATCACTATATCATTGTACCGTCGTACCTGTCTCTTGAAGAGAATCAATTTCCAACATATTTCTGTCACCATTCGATAAGGTCTAAAAATTTCGTGACTACAACTGTTAATCATACTGGAAAAAATATCCTGTGCCCTTCATACAGATTTCCTTATAAAATTCCATCACAACGGTATAGCCATTTAGTCGTCAAAATGTAACAAAAAGACAGAGACTTACTACCGTATTTATAATAATATTACTGTGGTTCACACTCACACGCTGACTGCGAACAACAATTGAGGGATCATTATAACCTAAAAAAGTGTACACCTACAACATTGCAAGACATTTGCCTCGCATTGCACCCCTAACTTTCTAATATCTACAGTTTAACATTCAATCCGAATAACCTACGGCCGCGGCCCAGGCCTGACTCTTACGATGAAAATTGTAAAAAAAAAAATCTAAGCCTCCACGGAGATTTTTCTCCTTGTTTCAAAGGATAAGTATGCAAAGTTTCATCGAGATCGGATGAAAACTGTGGATTTGTATGAAGAACAAACAAAAAAACATACATTCATCTTTATATATAAAGATTTCGAAGTTCGATACTGCCTTAAATTTTTTCAAGTGTAATATGATACATGTTGTGACTTCATCAAACTTTCAGAGTACACTTCAAATTCGTAAAAACTGTGACTTGCTTTCGTATATGCTTGACGTGTCAGCTATTACAGGGCAAATTAATGAAGTCGCAATCTTTCGCTGTTGTGAAGCATTGGTTGTCTCGTTTGGAAATTGAAACTTGATCATAGTTTATTGGGCAGTATGTGATTTTGGTACAATGGTGGAAAAAGTGTCATAAGTCTCTGAGAGGGTATTAGGGCTCAGAATAATTGACTGCAGACCCACAGATTAAATTCAGTGTTTTGGTTTTGAAAGGTCGTCGACCTTAACAAATTAAACATCCTAAGTCAATTTCTCTACAATAATCAAATAGACATAGCTCTATTACAAGAAGTATTAACGAAGAAATGAAATATATTTGGATTCGGTACTATTTTGAACACTGACCAAACAAACAACACCGGCACTGCAATTTTAATAAAGGAAGGTATTCCTTATAAGAATGAAGAAATACTACGTTCAGGAAGAGGGGTAGTAGTAAATACCTATGACCTTTTCATCACTAATGTATATGTACCCTCAGGTACCAATAAAAGGGCCGAAGGTTACTTATTTATTGAGAAGGAAACTGTCAAAGAACCTTGGTGGCGACTTCAATTGTGTGCTGAATAGTGATGTGCTGGATATCCGTATCCGTATCCGTATTCGCGGATATCCGAGGGGGGAAAAAGATCTGTATCCGTATCCGTTACTTTTTTAGCGGATCTTTAACGGATCTTTTGTAAAGAATTTCACTAAGCACGTATATAAAATTTTAAAGATATCTAGCTACGAAATACTATTAACTTCAATTCCACTTACTTCATATTTCTTAAAATCTCATATGTGGCAGATATTTCGAAGACTAGCTCCGCCGTCCTCTTCAGGTGTGGAGACATCTGCACTGGTCGGCTGACTCACAGATACCCTATCTGTGAAGATGCCGGAGCTAGTCGTCGAAAAATCGTGTTTTCACAACACAATCCCGCGGTACACCCGTGAAAACTTCATTGCAGTCGTATGCCGGAAAAGTCTTCGTTCTTATATTTATTTTACTAGTTTACCAAAGGTAACTGGTAACTTACCACTGTAGTAACTTTTAAGGAATTATTTTAACTATCTTTATAGTGAGAACAGGCCTCTATTTTTTGTGATTTGCTAGCTGAAATTATGTTTAAGGTACTGCTAAAGTGTTTACATCAGATAAAATAATCACTTTTAGAGAAACTTAAAAAAATAAATGTTATATTTAACATTAAGTTTGGTAAATTGTAAAAGAGTAAATTGGCAGTTTTGTCACCCAAAAGTCTATTACGATGAGCATCATAAATTATTCCTGCTGCACTGAAAAACTGCTCACTTGGAACCCTTGTTACAGGTGATGATAAATATGTGCGACCCATTTATTTACTATTATTGTTAACAGCTTTTTTTAACAATCAGGTGCAGCTGATGTGCTGCACAATCAATATTATCTACGTCAGATAAAGTGCTGGAACTGTTCATGTTGGATTCTTCAACTCTTACCACGCAGTGCACATTTTGTTTGGGATTTCCCACCCTTCAAACATATTTTGAAATATTTCCGAAATGTAATCTCCCGTTTGGCGAGTATCTCCGCTCTTAAAACGATGTTTTCCCTTATAAAATCTTTTCTAATGTTCTGGATACCAATGAAACACCTTACCAAAAAGTCTATCAGATATAGGATGTGAAGGAAACTCTCTCAAAATCCTTCAACACGTCTTTATTTTCGATCCTAAAGTTCGCTGCAGATAAATTCCGTAAAATATTTCCTGCCTTTTAGAACATAATTTGCAATAACATTATCCAGCAATCGTCGGAACCCAAAATCTTCTGCGTGTTGAGAAGGTAATCCAGAAAAAAGTTATCATTTTTGCAATTAAATAGTTTAAATAATTTTTATTATCCCACATTTTGACATTTTCTATGTATTCATTAAAAATATTTTTCTGAATTATCTTTTTACCGTTTTTAAAGACGTTCTCTGCTGAATGTGTTCGCTGGCAATCTTCTTAGCGTAGTCTTCTTTTAAGAACAACTCATATTTTTGTGGGTGTTTCGTCTGAAGATGGATTTTTAAGAAAGTTGTACATTCATGGGAATAAATTCCTTCACAGAGTTTGTATTTAGCAGATTCGTCATTTACTATAGTAAAATATTTCCATATTACACTGCTATTCTTTTTTTGTATAAATTGTTTTTTTTTTTTTAAATTTAACTTACAACTTCCCAAAAAAACATAAACGTATATAATCTACGCAATCCTATGTCATCCTAAAATATAAATATAAACACGCACAGTACAAGGTCAAAACACTTCGCGTAAGCTGGTGGATAATATATCGTAGTAGACTTTTCCACTGTCGGTCCAAGTTGAGAAAGTTGAGATCCGTATCCGTATCCGTATTCGCGGATCTAGACACTAATGATCCGTATCTGTATCCGTATCCGCGGATATACATTTTTAACGATCCGGCACATCACTAGTGCTGAATAACAACGATCAATCCCCTAATCCCAACTTAAACCCGGAACTAGAAATGCTTGTAGCTGGTAATAGATTCTTTCTGTGGTTTTTGAATATAAACCGCAAAGGTTTCACTTATTTGACTTCAAATTCAAAAAGTAGACTGGACAGAATCTATGTAACCAAACATTCGAATTAAGTAGTGATGACATAATACCCTTAAGTTTTTCTGATCATTGTGCTTACTTGTGTCGCCTGTGTATGACCCCTCCAAATATATATCTACGGAAAGGGATATTGGGAAATGAACACATCGCTCTTGAAGGACAATGAATGTGAAGAAATTGCGCAAACACCTGGGCTGCTTGTATGAGAACATGCAAGTACATATCAAACATGGAATGATGGCTCTTATGAGCTAAACTGAACCTCAGGTAGGCAATTATTGCTTATTCTAGAAGGAAAAATTTCTGTACAAATGATAAATTGTTTTCTTTTTACACAATTCACGACACTATTATGATCAAGAAATACAAAGCAAAAATTAATAAACTGCAAGCTTCAAAAATGGAAACGCTTTTGGAGAATTCTAAGCCTACAGACATTGTAGAAGAGGAGAAAGCTTCCCTCTTCCATTTGTAAGAGCCACCAAAACTCAAGTAATTACTAAAATTAAATCTCCAGTAGGAAAGAGCTTAATCAATCAAAATGACATTTGAAGGACGATTTCGAACCATTATTCTGGATTTTATAACGCTGATCCAGCAATAACAGAAGACACAGATGAAATCTTAAATGAGGTAAGTTCCACTGTTACGGATGACGGTAAAGAGCTTTTCTGTCAATGCTTCACTCACGAAGAAATGGAACAAGCATCGAAGACTGGCTTATTAAGAAAAGCCCCGGGAATCGATGGATTTCCTTTGGAATTTTATAGACGTTTTTGGAATAACATCAAAAAGAAAGTATTTGAAATTTTTAATGAAGTCTGGACTCTAGATAGTTTACCTTCGGTTTTTACTGAAGGAGTAATAATTTTGGCCCAAAAGGCTCCTGGAACTCACCAAATTCAGAAACTAATACATTTAACTCTATTAAATTCTGATTATAAAATTCTTGCGCGCATCCTCCAAAGAAGTGTAACAAAGCTATTATCAAAAGAACTGGGATCATACCAATCAGTTATTTCGGAGCGGGGAATTTCACATTCCGCTGTAGAATATAGAGCCGTAATTTGTTTAGCAGCACAAAAGTCTATGAAGGCAGGAATTCTTTTCATAGATTAGAAGGCCTATGATCAAGTTGAACACCTACTGAGAACTATGACAAAAATAATGGCAGGACAAGGGTTTGCGAAAGCTATCAAGAAACTTATATCGAATGTCAGTTCAAGGATTATAGTAAATGGAGTAATATCACAAAATTTCCACATACACAGAGCGGTGAGTCAAGGATGCACTCTTTCTGTGATTCTGTTCGGAATTTATATAGAACCTCTATTATGTGAAATTCATAACACTACCCGTGGTATCATTTTCAGTGGCAAACGTTACACTTGCGTGCCTATGCAGATGATTTAAACATCTATATTACAAGGAACGAAGACGTGGATACTAACAGACATCACTTAAAAAATTCGTAAATGCAAGTGGAGTAACAGATAACATTAATAAAGCTTGTCACCTACATATTGGGCTAAGACTCCAATGTAACATGACAGTGCATGGAATCATGCAAATAAATAAACACAAATCTCTAGACGTATGGCTTGAAGTCAACCTTCACAAAACGAGTGCAAATATTAGGATATTTGACTATTTTTTGTAAATGGTTTTAAATTGTGTATTGATAGACGTCATTCACCTGATACTATTTATTTTTTGACGAAAGTGCTTATTTTAAGTTAAATTTAAAGTATTTAAAAGCATGCCAAAACGTTCCTTAGCTGCCTGGTGCAAGCCAACGATGCCTGTGACGTCACATGCCAGCAAGCGCTCTCTAGATAAGTAACGTCTGGTTAATCTGTGAATAAACTGTTGGACATATGGTTTGTATATAGTGTGTAGTACACCAATCTACAACCACAACAACAAAAAACGAAAGATGAAGTTTTCCCGAGAAAGAGAAACGAAAGTTTTCCCACAATACCTGAAATATGAATCAATGTAACTTGCTCGTATAAAACCAGACGATATTGCGACGAAGTCACATATCATTTTCTGTGAAAAATATTTACACTATAAATTTGTTAAGTCTAGTACGTTGTTTAAGACGAATATCAGTAAGGTTAGGAGGGTCCTTAGGTTCTATCCTCACTTCGGAATATGTTTTATTTGTTTTCTGTGGGCGTTTTTCTTTTGATACTGGTTGCTGTTTGTAGCATCGCATATTCATTTTTTTCGAAACTCTATGAAAACATTAATTTGGTTTCTTTTCGAAGGCTTCATAAATTTTTGGATAACAGGTGTATTTGGATAAGGGATTAGAAACGAGAGTGGTGAAAGACTAATTAACTTTTGTAAAGAAAAATTCACTAGTGGTGGGTAACAGCCTATTTGAAAATAATAAAAGGAGACATAATACATGGATCTCTAACTTAAATGGAGAAAGGTACCAGCTGGACTATATTCTGATACAAAAAAGGTTTAGGAACTGTATGAAGAATGCTAAAGCTTATCCAGAGCAGATATAAATTCAGATCACAATCTAGTAGCAAGAGAAATACAAGTACAATTGAAAAAAGTGAAGAGAGGAAAAGAAAGAGAAAGACTGGACTTAGAAAAACTAAAGGAGGAAGGTAAGGCTTTGGAGCTAGAAGAAAGGTTTTTGCAAAACTACGAAGGAAGAAAATTTGGAGAATACATAAATGAAATTGATAAAAATGAGGGAAGAACAGCACATGACAGCCACCAAAGAAACTCTAGGAATTAGAGAGTCCAAAGGAATCAGGAAAGAACGGGTAACAGAAAAAATGCTGGAAAATATGGAGGAACGGAGGAAGAGGAATAATGAAGTAGGGAGAAAGAGTTACAGGAAACTGAACAATGAACTAAGAAGAGAAACTGAACAAGCAAGAGAAAGATGGATGAAAGGGAAATGTGAGGAAATAGAAAAGCTGGATAAAGAGGGAAAATATGAAATGATGTACAAAATGGTTTCTGAGATAGCCTTTGGAAGTAAGAGAAACAAGAACAGCATGGAAACAGAAAGAGAGGATGGCACATTAGTCAAAGAACCACATGAGGTGCTGAAGAGGTGGCAAGAATATATTGAATGCTTATATAAGGGAGATCAAATACCAAGAAAAATTGAAGAGGCACAGGTAACAGAAAATGGAAAGGGGTATGAGATCCTAGAGACAGAGGTAGGAAAAGCTCTGAAGGAGATGAAGAATCGGAAGGCATGCGGAATCGATAATTTACCTGCAGAATTGTTGAAGAGTTTAGAAAACAAAGGAAGACGGGAGATAGTACACCTTTGTAATAACTAATAAGATATATGGCAAAGGGGAATGGCCAGATGACTTTCTTGCAGCGGTAATGATACCAATTCAGAAAAAAAGAATACTAACAAATGTGAAGAGCATAGGACTATCAGCCTAATTTCGCATGCAACTAGAGTGTTGTTGAGAGTGCTGAAGAGAAGGCTATATGGAAAGTTAGAAAGATTGATTGGAGAAGAACAGTTTGGATTTAGGAAAGGAAAAGGAACAAGAGATGCTATTGGCCTGTTAATTATCATAGGGGACAGATATATTGAGAAAGGAAGAAACATCTATGGCGTCTTCATTGACTTGGAAAAAGCTTATGGTAGGGTGCAATGAAAGAAGCTGATGGATATCTTGAAGAGGAAAAGCGTAGATTGTAAGGAGAGAAGGTTGATACAGAAAGTACCAATAAAGATCGGAAACGAGATGTCGGGTAAAGCAGCATAGGGAGAGGCGTAAGACAAGGTTGTTGCCTTTCCCCATTATTGTTCAATTTATATCTAGAAGAAATTATTGCAAAAGGCTTAAATGGAAAAAGAGTAGTGCATATTGGTGGCAAGAGAATAGAGTGCATACGATTTTCTGATGATATGATATTGTTGGCATAAAGCGAACAAACTCTAAACAGAATGCTGAAAGATCTAGACGAAGCTTGCCAAGAGTTTGGAATGAACATCAATGCAGCAAAAACTAAGAGTTTGGTGATTGGAAAAGGAAGGAAAATAATAAATATTAAGTTAGGAAGAGCTGATATCAGGCAAGTAAGATCGTTCAAATATCTTGGGAGTATGATCACCGAAGATTTGAGGTATCATACAGAGATAAAATCTCGCATTGCCGTAGTGAAGGAAGCATTTAATAGGAAAAGAAGGATACTAACTGGAAAAATAGACAAAACACTTAGGAAAAGACTCGGTAAATGTTTTGTATGGAGTGTGACTCTTTATGGGTCGCAGACATCGACACTGAGACGAGAGGATGAAAAGCGGTTAGAAGCATTTGAGATGTGGATGTGGAGGAGGATGGAGAAAATAAGCTGGGTGGATAACATAAGTAATGTTGAAGTGCGGGACAGGGTCAGCGAAAACAGAAAAATTCTCCAAGTAATAAAAGAGAGAAAGAAAAACTGGATAGGACACTTGTTGAGAAAGGAGTGCCTGATAAAAGACGCCTTGGAAGGTCTACTCCGTGGGAGGAGAATAACAGGAAGAAGGAGGTACAAAATTATAGAAAACATCAAGGAAGACGGCAACTACATGGTCCTTAAGAGAAAGGCAGAAAATAGAAGAGCATGGAGAGCAGCCAAGTGAAAACCTGCCCGAGGGCAGACAACTGATGATGAGATGTAATACAAACATTAGAAACATAACCACAGAAGACTTCAAAAACAAAACTGAAAGTTATTTGCACACCGAAAAAGGCTGTTGTTTTTAGAAACTAAAAATTACTTGCACATTAAAAGTAAATACCACCTAAATTGATGCATTTATGTCAGAAAGGCTACATGCAGTTGGATAGTAATGTAAAAATTGCAACAAAAGAGATTCAAAGCGTCTCGGAACTGATGCAAGAATGGCCTGAAATTTCTTCAAGTGATGTTACTGTCATGCACTTGCATTTTTGCCATGATAATATATCCCTGCCATGTTTCAAAATCAAAAGATAAAATATATCTTTTCATAAAAGTTTTTTTGTATGGTAACAATTTATGTATCAATCGGTTGATGACATTTAACAACCAAATATTTATGAATTCTTTGAATAAAAACATGATTCCGTAATGCAACAAACAGCAAACGGAAACGAAAAAATTGCACACACACAAAAATATCCCAATGTAGGTTCGATACTAGGACCTTCTCCATTCCGCCAGCACTCTTTAACCACGCAACCACACTTAGGTGTAGTTGCTTCTTTTCACGTTAACAGAGAATATAGCCATAATCATGGAGGAAGGAATATATGGAGACGAAATAACGCTAAATCCGTGAAACCTCATGAAAAAACTGCTCTCCTACTGCGCATGCGCGGCGGACATTGTAGGAGTACCAAAACATTGGACTGTTTGCATTGTGTCAGCTGCTGAGAATATTTCATTTTCTAATATTCTAAAGTTTTCTATAATGCCAAGTTGTGCTGCATATGGTTGCACAAACATACGAGACTAACTTCTAGCCCGTCAAAAATGACGGTTTGAACGCCATATTCTGGCAGTTCATTTTTTTAATTATTATTATTATTTTGCAGTTGGTTAATTATACGGGATTGTTATTAGATAATGCTAGTGGCCGTGATTTGATAATGTTCTACACAGCAATACAGTAGTAACTTCTACTGAATTAATGAGGGCGGATGTATAGAACCAATAAAATGAAAAATAAATTAGGAATCCAGAAACTTTTGCTATCCATATAATGTCAGTTTTATTCCTAGTCCAGGCACACTTCAGCACGATAGGTACGAACTACGTTCACCCACATTTATTAATCCCTTCGGTAACTTGGCGCATATGAAAGCAGTTTAATTGGTTTGTAAAACTCATTTCAGAGTGAATTACGCTGTAATCAAATGTGTCGGCGGGCTTTCTGGTCAACTTAACCACAACCCTCCACTAATATTACTTTCGAAAATCATAACTTCTACTACTCTCAAATGCTGTAGTCAATCGCAAGACATATTGTTTTTAAGCAGTCATTCCATTGTAATACAGCCTGTAGACTACCATTATTTTCAAGCAGAAATTAGGTTGTAATACATCCTGGACGGGCATAATACAGTTAAATGTACTAAGGAAAATATTTCTAGAGGATTCTTGTATTTTACCACAGCAATTCCTGGCAGAATCGCGATCTCCAGTAATACCGATTTATTTATATTATTTTACTTTAAATGACGGGAAGTATAATATCAAAAACGGATAACTGCCATTTATCTGAATGATATATTTCGTGATTTGTACATTTCGTGTAAACTTCCTTTGAGTTTTTAATAAACTTCATCGTTTCTTATCTCCGGCCAAAAAAAAATAATAAAAAAATCAATAAAAAAAATCGTAGGTTGTGTTTTAACCTAGTACTCATTATTGATACAGGTAATATAACGTACACATACAATATCCTTCTCCTTAAATGAATATTTGCATCTGGTTGTCGTAGATAAATAAAAAGCAATATGTAAATTTAAACGAACATACTAATTATAACTTTGTGACACATAATTGCCTCGCATTAATTTTTTCCCCTGCTCTCCGTATTTCTAATATCTTTGCTCACTGCTATTTTGCGGCAATAATATCGTTGTTGTATTCAGAGTGTCATATCGCTTATACTGTAAATAGTCACATCCTTGACTGTTTAAATCTAATCAAAAGTTTATATTAAATCTCATTTAATAGTTAACACATATATAAAAAACTAATGGTATCATATATAATGGTAGTAAGAATTTATTCTGGAAAAGCTTATAAGGAGAAACGAATTAGTCATTTCTAATGATATCTTTTGTTATATGAATACGTTACTCTGGTCAGATTATCAGTGTATTTGGTTATGATTTTGCATAAATAAATTCATTTTACTTAAGATCACGTAGACTATAATTTCGAAAACGGATAACTGTTATTTATTTGACCAATACATCATTACGTTTCTCCGAGTTTTAAATATACTTCACAGTTTCTTACCGTCTGCCGAAAAAATCTTAGGTTATGGTTTAACCTATGGCTTATAACTGACACAGATAAAATTGCGTAAATATTGAATCCCTTCTCCTTACATGAATTTTGGCGTATAACTGATACAAATAAGATAACATAAACATGGAACACCATTCTCCTTACACGAGTTTCTGCATCTAACTGTAGTAAATAAGAAAAATGCGACATGAAGGAAGGAATGCAATATGGTGGCTGTTGATTGGCGAGTGACGGCTGTCACGTGACCGTTCTGTAGCCAATACGAGTAGCAGCTATAGACGACGCATGCAGACGCCCCGTTAGCGTTTTATATAATAGGATAGGAAAAAAACTGGAATAGCGTTTCATAAGTAAGTCACATTGTAACTATCATTCTTGAAGTATCTGACAGGTAACTCCAACATTAGAGCCATTCGCTATAAATTTATTCATTCCATTAACAAGGAGCATGATGGAAAAGAAATCTGTTTTTTTTCTAACAGTCACCACTTTCTAGCTGTCTAGAACCCTCCATCACATAAAAAATGTATCCATTTCTCAGTGTTTGCAAGTCTGTAGCTCCTAGTACTTTTGAAAGTGTTGCAATTGTAGAGAGTGCTTGATAAAATAAAATACATGTAAATTGCATGAAATATAATGACTGTATAAAGGACTGAAGGAAATGAATACTTACCCACTTCTAGCAAAATTTGCTATGTAACTGGACATCAAATTTTGTACAGAAATATCATCTGGATCAGTTAGCTTGAAACTGTTCCCAGGACTGTTATTGCCATCAAGTGGCAATGCATCGAATAAAAATGGCAAATCATCTCCATGGCCAACACCTAAAATGAAGTATGTTTTCAAAACAGACTTTATGAAATCAAGCTATGTGAAATAAAACAGCACTGGGTTGACCATTGCAAAGATATTTTTTGTTAAAAATGATTGAATATATAAGGCTAATATTTTGTATGGAAAGGGGGGGGGGAACACAGTATTTCATATTCATGAAAATAGAAACATGTCACTGAGCTCACACCTGCAATCTTATCAGTCACTAGAATGGTGGTTCTGACCATTACAATTGGAGTGTAGGAGGTGAGATTATGGGAGCTAAATTAATTAAAATAAAATAAAAAAGAGTACACGTAAACAAGGTGAGAATTATTTTTAAAAATATTAATGATAAACAAGAAAGCAAAATTTTGAAATAAAATCTATAAATTGATACTTAAATTAATTACACTTGCACGTGATGGGTATAACAAGGAGGGGGCCAATTTCCATGGAGCTGAAATTCCTAACTCTGCTCAAGACATCACCTTAGGAGCATGATGTTTTGCCAGAGCTTTGAAGTATAAGGGGGTGTGTCGTATTGTGGACATTTGATTAATACATCATTTAAACTATACTAACATGCCTTGATGTGATGCTGGCTGTATGTCTAACAACGGTAAAAACAAAAGTTATTGATATTATGTGTTAATCATTTCCAAAGGAGCTACAACTTAAGAAAATATGGATTCATTAATTCTATCAAAAGGGCAATTTCAGTATAAGAAACAGCAACTGTGTGTTCTCAAGAGTTTATTCCAGAGGATTATATTAGTGACTTTCAAACAGAATTACTGAATTTACTGCCCTTCAAAATAGTAATTAAAAAAGATTCTGTGTTGGTTTAATCTTCCTGGAATGACTGACAAAGTTGTTATTAATTAATTCTATGGAGAACATATCTCAACAGCAATTTCTCTACACACCAACCTATAGTTCATACTTATTTCTAACTTAAATTCCTTCACAGTCTGTGGTAAATTGTTCATTACCTTTTAAGGAAATTTTTCTCCTGTTTACAAATCACAAAATTTCCTATCCATTATGTCAGAAGTCAATTTCTAATTTATTTTCATGGTCCTCTCTTCTCTTCCACATACTTCTTCTAAATATTGCAACAATAACATCCAATTATCATTGCTAGTATATGCTGTTTGCTTGCTCACAATACTTTTCACCCTGTTTTTATCCTGTAACGACTCCCAATCCAAATCTTTTATCATTTCAATCCTGAGTGCCTCAACCTATCTAAAATGACATATGATAAATCTTGAAGCCAAAATAAAAATAACTGTAAATAACTGTAACTTAACTCTGAAGATCACGAACAAATTTCTGCAAAAGGAATTGAAAGCAAGTTCCAGAAAACAATCTATACCTACAAATCACAAGTCTGGGACATGATGTAGTGATGTCACACTGTGATGTTGCACTATCACAATGTGATGTTGCACTATGACATCACAATTTTCACCTTCATTGCTCAGCTTATGACCAGAGATGTTATTCTGGGTTATGCATGTGATTTAATAACATCTACATCCATACTCTGCAAATCACAAATATTGTGGGTGGCAGAAAGTGCTAAGCACCAAATCCTAAACTCATGCATTCCAATCCCGAATAGCACGAGGAAAGAAGGAATACATAAGAGCATCAGTATGGCATTTTATTTCTCAAATCTTATCCCTCTGGTCATTGCGACCTAAATAGGTTGATGGAAGAAGTATTTCATTGCACTTGTAATTTAAAGATTTTCACATATTCTCCAATAAATTCAAATGCAAACTACGTCATCTGTCTTCAAAACTATCCCAGCCCAATCTATGTATCAATTCTGTGATGCTTTCATAAGGGCTGTAGCAACCAGTCACGAATCGAATGGCTCTCCTCTGCACCCTCTCCACTGACTTGATCAGGCCCTTGCGATACAGATCCCGAACTCCACAACAGTAATCCAGATGCAGACGCACTAGTGTTTTATATGCTATTTCCTTTGTATGAGCATTACAGTTCCTCAAAATATAACCAATGAATCGCAATTTAGAATTAGCTTTGCCTACGATGGAAGTTGTGTGCAAGTCCCATTTCATGTTGCTTTGTACTGTCACCCCCAGATACTTCAGGGAATCAATCATGTCAACAGCTGAATTGTTTATTTTGTACTTGTGAGCAAACAGATTCATTTATGTTACTTATTTGCAATGCCTCACACTTTTTGCAATTAAACGTAAGCTGCAATTTACGGCACCAATTGGAAATAGAATCCAAATCACGCTGAACTTCTAAGCAATCGTTGTAGCACCTTATTTCCCTATAGATAAGTGGATCATCAGCAAACAATTGCAACCAGCATCTGACGTGGTCACCAAGATCGTTTATATATATTAAGAAAAGAAGTGGTCCTATTACACTTCCTTGAGGAACCCCCAAAGTATTATCTATCTTAGAAGAGGCTTCTCCACCAACAATGACATACTGTTGGAGGTTCAGATCCACAAGAACCAAAGTCCATACAGTAGGTGACCAAGTACCTCAAGCCTTGGTAATCTGGGAAAGAAAGTACAAGGTTGTGCAGACATTCAGTGGAGTTATGAGGGACAAGGACTTGGGGGAAAGATCTTGTAATGGGCATTGGTAGCCTAGGTAAGTGTGTACTACTTGACAAAATGAAGTAGCATTATCTTTAAGATGTGGATGGTATGTACCAATGTCTAGAGCTGCTTCAAAGCCTCAGCCTAATGGTCATTGTGTTGTTGAGTCCTTGTAAGCTGGGAGAATAATGTTGTTTTTATTCTTTGGTAGCTCTCCCATGGGCAGGTTTCAATGGCTCTAAGATTAGATTGTTCAAGTGGTGAATGGAAATCAGGAAAGAGATAAACTACAGGTTTGATGTTAAGAATTTCTGGAATATAGGGAGGAGATGGTTTTGTGGAAAGAGAGGTGTGACTATTTGGGATGGAGGTTGTAACCACTTTAGCCTGGACTCTGTCCCATTATGCTAATTGTCATTCTCCTACCTGATCATACCGTCATTTGACAGTATGGCAGACTGCTAAAGAGGCTTGGACCAAAGTGGAATGGTTGAAATTCGGTGTCAGGGTCTGGACGATATTTCCACTCCTTGTCCATATAGTGTCTAATATTTCACTAAAATTTCCTTAATTTGTTATCAAACGATTCATTCCTGCTCTCTTTCCATTTCCTCACTTTATTCTTCATCAAACTGCATTCTTATGCAATCTTTCTTCAATCCTCTCCATACCTCAGTATACTTGCAAATGGATTAACTATAAAATTTTCCATCTCTGGCTGCCACCTGCAAATCTACCTACCCATCTAGTCATTTTGTTTTATCCATTCCCTCAGCTTCAAGAAGTTAGTCCTCAAGTTTCTATAAAAGCTAACTGGCATTCTGCTCAACTTATTTCCTAACATAACATACTTTACCTGTCCACTCCTAACGTAACAATCAGGTACAGCAGATGCTAAGGGAATATAGACAGATCCAAGCAAACACGCACAAAATCATCTGGGCAAGACTTCTGTGCTACCAAGAAGCTATCTGGTTATAGGTCTTTCCCTACCCTATCAACACAACAACCATACTCAGCATATATCAATTCCTCTTTTGATAACCAAAACCACACATCTAGCCAACATTTTCAACTTTCCCCATCCAACATCTCTACCACCCACTTCAAAATCCCTTACCCTATCTCCTACTAAACCACAGCAGTCTATGGTTAACTTTTCATCTACTCCTCCACCAGAATCCCAACTGTCTGGAACTATCATTTTCCCTGTCCCTAAGTTCAACCATACTACTTTGGGCCAAGCCCTTTTTAGCAATCTGTTGCACATTTAAATGGTTCTATCACCATGCCAACATGAAAGAGAATGACAATCAGCATGACGAGTCCAGCCTTGAATGGTTCAAACCTCTATTCCAAACAGACCAACTTCTCCTTCCCCATGTAGATGTAAAACCATGAGCTACCTATGTTCCAGGAATTCCTAACATCAAATATATTGTCAGATTCTTCGGTGGTTTAATTAATATAGTAATTAATTAAATAGTCCACCATAAAGTTCAGTTTAACTTTTTTTGTTTATTTTCAAAACAATATCAGCGATATTGTCTACATGCAAAGATACAATCCAGAGATACTACTGACGCAATCTTTGGCAGTTGCAATGTGAATCTGTATAAACTAACTGTAAACTAACTAACTCTGTCCTTCTGCTGATTTCTTTATATAGGCTCTATAGAAATTTCGAGAATTCTTCAAAAGCTTCCGCCAGATATTTCTTGAACATTAACAATTACTCAAACAATTAAACATATTAAAAACAATAAGAATTAATACATAATCACTTAACATCATTACAAAATGGTCAGAAATGGAAATTAAAGATACTTAAATACAAAATTATTTACAAAAATCATTTTAAACTGTACAAAATTAACTGTAGACATCGTAACTTGCATTAATACTTGGAATTACACAAATTTAAGCAATTCTCTTCGACAATTCGGTTCTTAAACATTTAAATTGCCTTTAAATAATTTCCTTTCATAAAACAAAGTCAATATACACTGATTTACAAGAAATTACAAAACAAACATACCAGATCATATTCAAGCAAACTTTAGCCCACTACAGATACTTCATTAAATATAATTATATTTAAAGTTCAGGCATGAGGGCTGTTACAATGTCCTCTATCTCTTTCCTGAACTCCATTCAAATGATACTAGTTCCATTGAAATCTAGGCAAAGAGAGAACTATAAAGGAATAAAAACATCATTATCCTCCTGGCTGACAAGGGTTCAACCATTGTAGTCATGGACAGCAGTGACTATTAGACTGAAGCTCTGAGACATCTCTTGACACCAGTACAAACCATCCACATCTTATAGTTAATACTATATCATTTCACCAAGTACTACATACTTTCATTACCTTCTAGGGCCACTTATAATGGCTCTCATCCAAATAATTGACTCTCCTTACTCCACAGAATCTGGGTACCCCCACCTTGTACCTTGTTCCTGTAATCCACAAGGCTGACAAATGCTGGGTGCCCTATATTTGCAGTTTATGGATCACCTAATGAACCTCTAACCTTTTGTAAAGAACCTCTCTTCATTCATAATTGATATCCCACACTTTCTTGAACATCTTTCCACAGTATCCAATACTTTATCACCATACATTTTCCTTGTTGTATATTAATATCCCCCACTGTGAGTGTCTTAATGCCATGGAACATTTCCCTGAGATGTGACACCCAGCAGCTAAATTAGCACATCCTCCCTTATTCTTTACACACCTTTAACTCTCAAGTTTATCACTAGATGGGCAACTTCCTCTTTGTGGGTCATCTCGAGCAGCAATTCCTGAACAAAATCTTACTCACACCTATTGCATGGCTCAGATATATACATTCTATTTTATGATATAGACCCACAATGAAAACAATCTACTAGACTACCTCAACTCCCTAAACAATACCTGCTCTATCAGTTTTACCTGGACTTACTCCCTCACCCATGTCACCCTTCCTCATGTTGACATTTCTTAACAGAAGGGGTGCTACATAACACTGTTCACATTTAAAAATAGACAACAATATCATCACTTAAACAATTACCATTGCTCCAATACCCATAGGACATTCACATACAATAGACCCTGCTGCAAAATGTGCAGTTTGCACTCAGTTACCATCACCTACTTCAATCTGACCACAGAGGAAACTGTAGAAGAGAAGATGCTTGTTGGGGGTTGGTATAGAAACATGCATACTCTCTAACTCTTACAATGGATTGTTTTTATTGCTGATACCATATTCCAAACTTTCACTTTACTTTGCATTATTCGGTGACTACCCCTTTATTTGGCTGCCACTCTTTTATGAAGGAATAATCATAAACAAAGAACATGGAAGTGGGAAGGTCACTACTTATTATAAAATGATGTCCATGGAATCATTGAAAATGAACATATTCTGTTTTCAATACCATAAAATTCTGGTATCAGTTATAAAAGTTCTTGCACATTTAGGCTTTAATCTGTAATAAGATTGCAGGTTTCAGTAGCGGTAATAGTTCCAAAACTCCAACCAACAGTGAGATTGGCTAATCCCCAAAAGATTTAAAGTTCACTAAAATTTGGTTAACACATTGTCACTTTATCTTCCCTACTCATTGAAATGTTCTTTTAATTTTCAAACTTCCTAATGTTCACATCTAATTTATAGATCAAAGTGATTCCATAAGTTTATGATTGTAGCAAATGTATCTTGTAACTTCTTGCAACTTAGAATTGAAAATCATAAACCCTTCTGCAAGGGCACACTGACACACACACACACACACACACACACACACACACACACACACACAGTTCAAGATTCAAAGATATACAGCCCTCCAACCACGTGATGCAATCGCTTTTGTTGAATTCGCTCAAAATCAGTCCAATAATGCATCCATACCTACTTCATAGTCTTTTCTTTGAATAAATCTTTTAAACTTCCAGATTTTAATAAGTTTCATCTTAAATTGTTTTATGTATTTTAGTACTTTTAAGTCTTCAAATGAGTGTTTATTTAATTTTTTCTCCTTTATTTTGACTTTGCCCATGTTTTCTCATTGCTATGGCAAACTACTAAAATTTGATGAGAAATTAAACTTTTACTCATTTCCTCTAAATTTTACAAGTCTGTTGATCTAAATTATATATATATGTATATATATATGCATTCATCCTTAATGTTTTTCTGAAAATAATTCATACTTTTGCCATAATTAAGCCCTGAAGTCAGCACATGTCCAGAGCTTTCATTTTTTAGTTTGTTTCTAAATCATGACTCTTTGTTCATAATTTTACTTATACTTTGTTCCTTGCAACTATCTCTGTCTTATTTTGTTTCCATATTATGGCTTACATCCTTTTCTTCACTTTATATTGCAATTAAAAGGTTGGCAATTAATGAACATCTACCGCTGAATTATCTAACTAATTAAAAATCAATATCTTCTTAAAATTAGGTAACAATGAAAGGAAAGAAATGCCATGAGGCAATATTTATATGGAAAGGACAGATGAAATACACCCAACACTCAGTAAAGTTGAACGAAGGAGGGCAGCAGCAACAAAAATCAACACACAAACAAAGAAAATACAATATTTCATGTTAAAACCCTTGAAAAAAAACTTGAAAAAGAGTTTTAACCCAAAATATTGTATTTTCTTTGTTTGTGTGTTGATTTTTGTTGCTGCTCCCCTCCTCCCTTCAACTTTGGTGAGTGTTGGGTGTATTTAATCTGTCCTTTCCATATAAATATCTTCTTAAAATTAGTTATTTATATGTTTTTCTCCTTTTTGGACTCTAATTTGTAAATCTTTCTTCGATTTATTGCTGATTTAGTAGTTTATTTTGCTGTTAAATATATTTGTTTAAAATTGAAGGGATTATTTTCACTACACCATACTATTTATATCTCAATTCCTGTTGAGATTTTTATTTCCCAGATTATCCCATATACTCATTGCAATGCTGTAAATTCCTCAATGTATGTATATAAATGTTTTTTCTTTTTTTCAAAAAATATGTCTTTCTTTTTTCCATCAAACTATACTATTATTGTGAAAAATCATAAAGGTCTATCAAATTCTTTACTTTCATGTTAAAAATGGTGTTAATTCTTTCTATTCTCCTATTTTTCTATCTCATCTTTACTCTTTCCCCCGTTAACTTATTTTATCTATATTTTAATGAATTGACAGTGTAGCCTCTTTTAGAAATTCAAAAACTTTTATTCCAATCATTATTAAATCTTCTTTACTGTTTTTTTTTTTTTTTTTTTAAAAAAAAAAAAAAAACGTTGCACCATCTAGACTTTGTTCATTTAATCCTGTTTACATTTCTTAACTTGCTTTTGTAAGGAACTTGGCCGACACCGGGGTAGAGTATCGCCTATGTGCCTTAACTTCCTCTCTTGATCACACCTCCCAATCCGATGAAAACTTGTTGAATACTTTAATTTAATTTGACCATGTTGCCAGGATACAACTAGAACGCTACAGGTCGCCACAATATTTGAAGACCCCAAATATTGAAAAGGTATTACAGCAGCTACAGAAATAAAACAGTTCACTTTTCCGAAAATTCTCCAAGTTTATTTAAAATGAAATTCAAAGTTCAAACAGCATTCTTAAGTTGCTTAGGCAATCGAACAATCGTTCCAAAAATTACAGATTATGGAGAGAAGTAGAGACCGACCAAACCCCGATGAGAATTACCAGTTCATGTTAAGTAAACAAATGCCACGCCCCCCCCGCCAATGTTCCATAATGGCCGACCCCGGTAGTGCCAACCGATAACCTGAGCTACCAACCTAAAGTCGGAGTTGCCAACCTACCAGCACACACGCTTATAACATCTTATTAGCACGACTTCAAACCCGGAAAAGACCCCGTCTTCACCACGCGTCATGTTTTTATACCTTCGCTGACGTCAGAGCCAAAATACAACTTTCTGCTAACACATAGACGATTTAGATCGGAAATATCTCAGTAACTAAACAGTTATCCAAAACTTTAGGTGTGACAGTGTTTCTACTTATTTAATTGTGAAATGATGGATATTTAGTGATTAACTTTAAGTGTTTGGTTTAAAAGATCCTAGCGTAGGAGTGAACTACTTTCCTACTCTGGGGAATTACTATTGTGCGAGAGGCTTCTTTATTTCGTCATTTTATTAACGCCACAATTTATGCAAATATTATTATTATCACCGTGTTCCATTAAAATTCCTGAGTTTATTGGTGTAACTTTTATTAAGATTGGTGCAGGGAAAGTTTAACTACGACAACGACGTAACCAAAGTGCGATTTCAGTTTTAATTTTATAACTTTATTTCTATTACTTTTATTGCAAATATAAAATCACCACGAGATTCTCTGAATTAAATTACATATTCTGAAAGTTATCTCATCTCTGTATCTACTTTAGATCGGTTGAAAAATATTTCTAAGTTGCCCACATGGCTGCAATGAAAAATAAATTTTAAGATCTCTATAAGATCGGTTCTATTACTTGGAATTACTTGAAATTATTATATGTGATATTAGATTTTTAGTTCTTTCCGGAAATCTACTTTTTATTTCGAATGTTCTCTAGGATTTTGAGATAAAAAATTATTAAAAGTGAAGTGCAACTGGCGAAGTATTAAAAATTGATTTAAGTTATTTAAACGTTCTGAAACTACGAAGTTTTAGTGAATTATATTTTAATTGCATGATTACTTCCCTACAATTACTTTATTTTGTTCGAAAGTGTGTGAAAACAGTGAAATGCCAAATATTGTGTACTAAACTGGATTATTTTGGATTATCATATTTAAGGTTAGTAAAAGGTGTTAATATCATTACAGAAAATTAGTATAGTTGGATTATTAACTATTGAGTTACTTTCTTGCTTGTAAATCGGTCTAAAAATGTCAAAGTACTTCCAAATTAGAGGTTCATAATTCCAAGGTAATATTATTACTGATTATTTAATTTTCGGTTGATTTAAGGTTTGTTTATTATTATTTAAAGTAAATATCCGTTATTTAGCAACTACTGAAAGTCTTTACTGCATTCAAATTGGTTTAGAAACTGCAAAGTTAACCTATATCAAAATCTATTATTTGAAACTGAACTTGGGGGAATTTAACCTATTTCCTCCCAAACTGATGTTTTCTTTTTGTTATCAAAGGTTTATTTAGAGCATTTATTTAATTTTGAATACTTTTATTATCCCTAAAGGGTTTTATTTAGTGTGTTTGGTTACAGTATTTCTATGCTATACAAAGCTTTACTCCCATAACCTGTACATGAACTGAAAACTATCTTTTACTACAGAGTAAACTTTCCCTCTAATGCCTAAAGGTGAGAGGCTAGAATTTACCAAAATTCTAAGATGCTTACACTTTGCTCTGTGATGCAATACTGATGTTAACTTTCATGCATGTATAGAAAGCTGCTTCACTACAAAACTTTCCACAGTTATTGAAAATGCTACATCAACTCACCTTCTCAACTGTACCAATTCATATATTGACCTTATCACTAATCCAGTTTCCATCAGAATTAACAGCTACAGGCAAACAGTTTATACCAGCAACTAATCCCATCCAGTGGCAGAACATTCCAATACCCACAAATCGAACAATTTAAACAGCTATTTTACAGTGATGGTTATTGGATTTTTCCTCTTCTGAATTCTGCAGATGGGAACTTGCTTACCAACATATCATTGACACGAGACATACTCCTGACCTCAATATATGATAAGACCCTTCCAGGAGATCTAGCATTTATTATAACTATTTATTCACATTCTATAAATCTTAAATTTAATATTTTCTACTAAAAGTTTTCCACTAATATTAATATCCGCTCACATTAATTACTGTTGTGGCATCCCGCTAGTTCCTACAATTATATTTCTACAGAATTATTGATTCAGTTTTTTCTTGCCCCCTCCACCACCACCCCAGCCACCAATATAGTGCTACTAGGGTTCTCCAGGCACTCAGCAGGTATCAGCGTGCTCACATCTGCCTTCATTAAGACTCTCATCAACTTGCAAGAATAAGGTTCAGGTTCAATTTTGTTACACGCATTCATCTTATTTGTGTTCGTTGTTCCAACTACCATCATCTTTGGAAAATGGTGGGGTTGAATTTCCCTATCATTTCTTAGTTTCATCCCACAGAACTGGTCAACTTTGTATGTGCCCATGCCAAGTTTGGAGGAATTACATGACTCAGCTGACTGTTTGAAGAGGTGTGAAAAGGTTCACTGCATGGAGGTGGATGTGATTGCTATTAGGCAGCAGTTTCATGTCTGTTGAATGTAAAAAGGAATATTACAGTCTGAATTTAAACATTTAAATTCTCTCTTAAGCTCATAAGTGGTCACGTATGAGAGAAGAGAAGCATTTCTCAGAACGTGACAGGTATGAGACATTTCTTTGGCCAATAACAGTTTTCACCCTTCAAAAGACACTAATGTTTACTTGATTTTGTTTATATGTAACCACCAGTGAGGGAACCAGAGAGCTTCTGAGATGCATCACTGGGCAGAATGGTGGGGAGTGACTTAAAGGCATGAAAACTTGATGCCTGATGGTCAAGGAGTGAGTTGTTGCATCGTGGCTAGGGTCAGCTGTTTTCCCACCCTGCCAGAACTGCCAACAGGGACATAATGGTTACCTGCTCAATGAAAATGAATGATTCGTCAAGGAAAGGAATTTTATCGGTGGTTGAGGCCGGGTGGTTGTCTGGTATCTAGGATATTTTGGAATGCAAATTCCCATCTCCGAAGTTCTGAACTTTTGGGGCAAACTCTGATTGCTCCCCCGATGAAACATTAATTGAAGTTGTTGGAATTGTAGTAGTTGGCATGTTCAGGTATTGGCAGATATAAATTGCGGGTGTGGACTGTTTGTCTGTGGCCATTCATTCTGGTTGGAAGATGTTGTGTAGTCAGGCCTATATAGGAACTTGTGCATTGGCGGCAAGTTAGCTGGTATATGATCTGGGTTGTGGAGCAGGTGGCATGTCCAGTGATGGCGAAGGTTGGCGGTCATGAGCATGGGTTTTGGCAGACTTTTAAACCTAATAAATAAATAAGCCTTATTTGGTTTTAAACAAGAGATACGATTAATAGAAGCTCTATAAATCTCACTCAGACCTTCTACCACTTCTACTTTTCCAAAATTTATGGCACTAGGTTACACAGCAGAAGATTACACGAGTAGAAAGACTAGGACCATATAGGGAGTGGACGTGGCGTCTTGGGCCAGTAGGGGTCAGAATCTCAAGGTGGGAGGTCGTGTCACTCGGTGTAGCGTTAACTGTGCTAAGCGTTGAAAGAGCCGGAAGTATGCAGTTGAAACCATGCTTGGTGTCGGCCATGATGGTTTTTGAGTCGAGTGGTTCATTGTGAACAACTAAGACGTAACTTTTGAAAAATAAATAAGGGGTACTTGGTCGATCGGTCTCATTTCATAACCCGCATTCTTTTGGAATTGAAATGTCTGATTGCCTTTCAACTGTAAAACTGTATTTTATTCCAAGAATATAGTGATTGTTTATTTTGGAAATTGAACAGTGATTTTGATTTTATAGTTACTACCCAACCTTTTCTTTGTTAAGGGCAAATCAAGAAAGTGGTGGCCATCTTTAACCATTACAGTTGATTTATTCCTAGGTACTATTTTCACGGTTTAACAGTTTGAATTTTAGCTAAACTTTGTCAGAGATGGAAGTAAGTGGTGAGGTGATTAACTATATTACAAACCCGATATCGGTTAAGTTCCTTACAATTGTTTATTAATGTTTAAGTAAATAAACTGACTATTTTCATCAACTGTTTGAGAGGTCAATAAATATTGTCGAGTGATGCTTTTGGTTAATTCATTAACACACATTCATTTTGGATGGTCATGTAGCTCAGGCAGTAAAGCGTCAGACCATGGGCTGGATGAATGGGATGTGATCGCTGACAAAGCTGAACATCCGGAACAGTCCCCCGGGTCCACTCAGCCTGCTATCAAATGACTACAGTGGAGGAAAGGTAAAGAAAAAGGACCGGACTGTGTCTCTAACCATGGCATGTCCACTCTAGTGCCTATGGTCAGGAAATAGGTATGTGGAGCTCTACATCCATCAATTCTATGGGAATATGGCTTGAAAGCTGTGAAAACCCACTGCCGTTACCTTTACCTTACCATTCATTTTACAATGATTCTGAAATGCAAAATGTCATGTTGATCGATGATATTGATTAAAAAGGTAATTAGTTTAAATACTCAGCCAACAATGTTTTGGAAGAATGAAATAGAAATTAAGTGTCTAGCATCTGCTATCCCATTCTTGCATGTGCTTAGAAAAGAAATTCTCTATCAGTTAAATCACTGCTTTATTGAATATTTATCTAGTTGTGGCAATTTTGTAGCTCAAAGCTACAATTTCCATTATTTTTTCTGATGTCAAAACTTGTGTTTTCTACTCACTGGTTGTTAATATAAATATGAATCAATTTAGATACTTCAGTTATTTCCAATGCATTTCCTGATGTATTCTTCTTCTTTTTCTTCTTCCTATCCTATCATAACAGGGCTGATGGCCTGTTGCAGTCTCAGTCCATTTTTTTGCTGGACTTCCTACATCTTTCTTGCCTCTGGATTGGTATTAGATGATTTTTAATAATATCCAGCCATTCTTCATCTTTAGTGCATGGTCTGTCCACGAGGTTCTGCGGTTCTGCACAGTTTAAAGAAATGGTTTAATATTGAATTCCTAAAGGATGTCATCTGATATCTTTCTCTCCAGTAATGATTAACCAGCATCTTGAATCACATTCTGGCACTCATTAATATCTGTTCATCATCTTTGCAGAGAGTCCAGGCCTTGCTGCTTTATAGGATGGTAGGTTTAACTAGGATGTTATATAGCTTGATTCTTGTGTGTTGTTGAACAAGAAATGGTCTGAAGGTTCAATATAATCTTTCTGTAACTTTCATGAAGTTCGTAATTTTTTGTTTCATATCATTTTATAGACTGTAGGTGACACTATAACCTAGGTATTTAAATGCTGATACTTGCTCTATGGGTGTGTGGGCTGAAATTTTGGTTCTCTTCTGATCTTTACTGATGAAGACCACAATTAATTTATTTAGGGAAACTCTCCTCTGATTCATTCTTTCCCATCACAGGATAATTGACCCTAGTTTTCTCACTTAACCAGTCACTCAATATCTCTGCAATTTTAAAATCCTCAGTGACTTTGACTCCGTTCTTATCTACAATAGTCTGAATACCTTCACTCTCCCTCAGTTTTCTAATATAGCCATAAAAATTTCTAGATGCATCATTCAATAGTCCTCCTGCACCAATAACATTCTTCATAAACCCATGTTGTATGATTTTGCTGTATTACAAAGGATTTTAGCAATAATATGTCCTCATTAGATGTCTGCAGATACTCACAAAAAAAAGGATAAATAAATAAATCAAAGTTACCAAATGGCAGATACAAGCAGAATGCAAATCACTTATATTAAACTTTTCATGAATAACTACATTATTATCATTTGTGCAAGTATATTTGAAAGTTACTAGTCAATAATGGTTAATGAAGCAATAAATTGCAGTATGTTACCTTTCTATTAATAATGATATTAATTAACATAATCATATCTCATCATATCTTATAAAAACATACCTTCATTTGGGGATGGTACAAGTGACTGTTGGACTAGTGGAAGGCCTGTCAAAAACTCTGGTCCACCTTTTTGCTTACCCTTATGTTCAAAACTATACAAGAATGTTTTTGATTTTTGGGACCATAACTGTGAAGTCTGGAATGCGGGGAGACTGAAGAAGGCATCTCCAGTTGCCTATTTCAAGGATTTAAATGATATAAGCAACAACAGAAAATACAAAACCTTACAGTATTTAATAATTATGAACTAAGGTAAAATAACATGAGACAGTTTAGTCCTCAGGTAAAATATTGCTAAAATAAAATATTACTCAATACCAGTTACTAAATTGATGAGGATCTGAGAATTATGGCATGCAAAAGAACATTAAAAGTAGTCATTTAAGTTGCTTAAATCAAATATAGTGAGATTTTAAAGAACTATACAGTATTTTGGCAACTTAAAACTAAAAATTGACCAGGTGGAATATGTGGGGACAATGAAATGGTTTTAAATATTAATTCTCAGATACAGAGCTCTGGAATGATGATGATGATAATAATGGAACAGAAAACAATTTTACAAGCTGATAATAAAAATAAACTGGCATGGAAAACAAACCCATCAGTTTTTGGAACTGAGGATAAGGGGATTGTGCTCATAAAACACAGGCATGAGTATACACTATTTTGCACCTACCTGTACCTGTGACTTTTCCCATGCAAAAACTGAGTTTTGTCTTATTACATCAATGATAAACAGAAACATTGACTGCATAGGAAAAAACAGAGGAGCAGACCTGTCCCCCCCCCCCCCCTATTCATCATATCGTCCTTTCCTTGTTACTTCAGGATTTATGTAAATGTTTTCAACTCATTTGTTAGCATAATTATTTTTCTGCCACCCCTAGAAACTACCACTCCTTTGGAAGATTTTACAGTTATGGATGATCAACATGCCCACTTCAGTATTGTTCATTAAAATTCTGTGTAAGCAATATCTGAAATTTGATTTAATTGTGATGGAACTCTGATGGCAATTTCCCAGCATTCCCATTTTCCCCCTTTCTTGTACCCACCTACTTTTGCTCTTTACAAACTTTAATTTTAAATTCTTTCAGTGTTTTTCATTAATTATTCATCACTTCCCTTTGTAATTTATTCGAATTCCTACAAAAGAAAATTTTCTCACTCCCTTTTACCTGAAATTGAGTGCCGGTTTATTGTAATGGTAACATTTTTCATTCCATGGACCACTCTTAATTCTTCCATCAATATATTTCCATGTCTCATCACTAATATATGCCTTGCACATTCCCTGCACTCTCTTCACCATCCTTCTGTCTATTGACACATCCTAAAGCCCGAAATACAACAACAACATCCTTCTGTCTACCAGTGAATCCTATTCCAGATCATTTATCAAACTAATTACTGATTGTGTTCTGCAGTAATTTCCATAGATAAATCTAGCAGCCCTTCTTTGTGTTCCCTCCAACTCCTGATACCCAAAATGTGGGTCCCATACTACACTAACATATTCAAGCAATGGTCTGGGTATTATTTGTTGGTATATAAAACCTCAGTGTAGTACATTTCATTAAAACCCATACAACGTTTTCCGGTATGTGGATTTATTAAAGTTTTCTTCACAACTATTAAATTTATTGTGATAAAAAGTATGTTGCAGGTTAACACATGCCATTAGATATCAGAATGTGCAGTTTCATTCAAATGTGATGGGCAAAAATTCTATGTTAAACCATGACTTAAGCCACTGTTACGTACAGTTCGATTACAACAGTTCGATTACAATCTACCCATTACCATCTTTTTTTTTTTTTTTTTTTTTTTTTTTGTAAAATCAGGAACAACCAATTTCAATCAAAGTATCCTATGTTTTAACCTATGATAGAAGCTGTCATGAAGTTTTGCTAAAAATCTGTCCATTTGTTTATACATGACAGAAGGAAACACAATCAGATGGAAAGACCAATATACAGACCAAAACAAATTATGGTTTTGAAATGTCTACCATTATTTTTTTAAATTTCATTTTATTTTGATATAAATTTCATGTATAGACACAACTTTTCTATAGTTTTATCATATAGATATACAGTATGTTACCGTTTAATGATGTTTGAGAATAAGTGAGGTGCATGGAGAGTTTTCCAATGATACACAAAGCAAAGAATGTAGCACAAAGCTGCTGGGAATTGTAAAGTGCTGACAAATATAACCAGGGAAACAAAGATGAACCAGCACTTACCACAGTAGATGAATACAGATACATATGATTGAATAATACTGGTAACCATAAATGGAAAAAAAGGGGATAGGTGATGGGGTGGGAAGTGGGCGGGGTGTGGGGGGGGGGGAAGGAAGACATACAGTTTTTATTTCGTGACTTGTTAGTTAATGATGCACACACCAATCTACCTACATTTGCAGGGTGACAGAGTTGCTTTCCAGTCTCTTTGCTATACAGTTCTTAAATATCAATAGTTGTTGAAACATGGACACATGAGAGTTTTGCATGCTATCTCATTTGTATGGGTGTTGTAATTCTTTAAATTTCACACTATAAATTGCAGCCTAGAATTAGCTCTAACTATAATAGAAGTTAAGTGCAGATGCCAATTTATATTGCTTTGTACTTTTACACCCAAATACTTTGGGGAATTAACTATTTCGATAACTGTATGCTTACATTGTACTCCTGAACAAATAGATTATTTTTGTTCGATATGCACATTTCCTTGCACTTTACCTATTTAGCATAAGTTGCCATTCGTCACACCATATTGAAGTACCATCCAGGTCAAGCTGAATTTCTAAGCAATTGTCAGAATTCAGACATTACTCGCAGACATTAATCTAGAAAATTGCTGAAGGAATTTCAGATTAAAAGTAGATGGGTGGAGGAATTTAACACTCAAAGTATATAAAAAAAATAAATAAGAATGAGGGTAGTAAGATTCTATTGAAGTTACACCAGATCATGTACTCCTTCACAGTTCAATTTGATTCAGTTCAATTCCACAATCTCAAACTGCTACTACTGTTGTCTCCAAGATTGCTTATAAGAATTAAGAAAAGAAATGATCCTGCTTCACTTCTTTGTATGACACCCAATGTAACATCTAGATTAGAATAAGGCTCTCTGTCGACCATAACTTACTATGACTGAATAGTTTGCAAAAATCTGTATCCATTCAAAAATGATCTTGAATCTTTGCTGAAAGGAGGTTGTGTGGTACAGAGTCGAAGTCATACTGAAAAAATCACCAAAAAATTGCATCTATGAGAATATAGGGCCACCTGTGTTTCACCTGGTACATTCTTCCAAAATCCATATTGGTTTGATATAAACAATTCTTTTCCTTCTAGAAACTTCGTAAGATTTGAGTATATAACATACTATAGAACTCTACTGTTAACAGATGTTAAAGAGTTTCTATGATCTTCTTCCTAAAAGTGGGAATTATCTATGCAGTTTTTCAGTTGGAAGGTACTTTTTCAGTATCGATTTCCTTCAGATACTCTGAAAATACTTTTACTGGAATGCATTTGGGAGCCAGTGCATTCCCCCACATCAGGGGCTCTAATTGTTTTATAATACCTGCAGTATCTGATCATAATGAACCTATCGCTAATTCCACATGCTGTGAAAAAAATGGGTTTGCTATACATTTTTTTTTATTGTGAAATTTTTAAATTTCCCTAATACCCATCTTCCCCTTTTCCTGCACTTACCTTTGCCCTCCACAAATTTTAACTTTAAATTCTTTCTATGTTTTTTGTAAATTATTCATCATTTCCCTTGGTAACTTATTCCAATCCCTGACACCCTTTCCTAAAAAAGAGAATCTTCCCACACCCTTGTGCCTGAAATCCAGTGCTAGCTTGTAGTCATGGTCATCTTTACCCTTCCATGCACAACTTTTCATACATACACCAATAACTTTTTTAAGTTCAATGTTAAATGTGTTAGCCTTGTCAAAGTTTTCATTAACCTCGCATCAGTCATGTATTATTATTGGCATTTTGTTATTACAGCTGACCTTTTTTTATGTACAGTTAAAAATTCTTTGGGTTTTCAATGAGGTCCTTAATGAATTGCAATGGAACTCATAAAGGGCCTCATGCATCACATTTTAACACAAACCCTTTTAACAAAGACTCCTCTGCTTTTTGAATAATCTTTTAACTTACAAGAATACAATAATGTATCTTTTCCTTTCTTAATTGTCAGTTTCAGTATATGTGTGTCAATACAATCCGAATATACGTATAAATCAATGCCACATTTCTTCAATGGTGTCTCTTGGTACTTTGAATGGGTGATAATTACCATTTAGTTTAATTCTAAAACATTTCGTTGAGAGTTTCTTGAATATGTAAACAATTACCGCCAAAACGCTTCTTTGCTGCCTGGCGCAGGTAACAACACTCATGATGTCACACATCAGTAAAAGCTGCTGCTGCGAATGGAGCGTTTCCTATTATCGAAGCTTTCAACTATTTTTATTGTTTGTTGCTGGTTATTTCTTGTTATTAATGAAAGTTTGTTTTAAATATAATATTGAGAACAATTTGTAAAAGCCTACAGCAGAAAAATATTGAAAGTAGACGGCTTATTTATGGGGCTAGCTATATAGGCTACACAACCACTGAGTTTTATTCCATGGAGCTTAAAAATGTAACAACTTCAATTTGATATTATGACAAAGTCACTTACGATTTTCTGTGAAGCTCATTAACACCACAATTTCGTAGAGTTAAATGTTAGATCTGTAAAAGTAATGAGAAATTCTGTACCCGTATGTATTCTTTACTAAAATAATCAATACCCATTACTTTCGGATCATTACTAGTTACTTTTGGTACAACCAAACAATAGCATGAAGCAATGTATCGAGTCACACCGCATACGGGATAACTTCGTTACTATCGTATCGTTTCGTTACTCGTTACTTTCGGCATGAGTGCTGGCAGGATTACTTTAAGGGGGGTGCATCTGGTTTTTTTTTATACATTATATATAACACTTGTTAACTAAGGATGCTGAATTTATTGACAAGGTGTTGAAGAAATTTTGGCGCCTTCAGTTATTAATCAAACAACGAATTTAATAATAAAATTTTTGTTTCTTAATCTTTTTCTGTGTATTCTCTTTCATAGTAGGGGAGTGCAAGTGCACCCCCTTGAACCCCCCTCCCGGCGCCCATGACTTTCGGTACAATCGAACACTAGCATGAAGCATCAAAGTTTAAGTAAATCGTTTATTTAGTAAAATAAGTTTAGGTAGTTGTTTAGATAAAACTTAGAGTAAAGTAATTAGCACATCAATCTTACGGCGGGAAAACCTCTAAATGTACACTTGATTTGCTGTAATGAATTATATATTTGCAAGAATAATCTAATTTCAAAACAAACACATGTTTACACACACAAGAAAAAAGACCTGACATTTCACCTGACTGTGGCATATCCAGTGGCAATATCTAATGGCGGTTATCTTTAAAAGTAGCCTACTCAAAACCCTGCATACAAGCCTGAAATGATAATGGGACATGTATTTAACAAATATTATAATCTCATCAAAGTATTTCATTTTAAAATAGGAGGTTTCACCACTGTCTTCCTTTACTATTTTCATTTATTTTGTAAATTCTTCGTCTTTTGTGATAGATTTGTTAAAATAAATGTTGAAATACCTTCAAGTCGGGCCTACAGGCAGAGTGTTAATTGTTTCATTTTAAAAATATCAATATTCTAAACATTTAAATCAATAACAAAGGTACAGGAAAAACATGCGATTAGATTCGCAATTGTTGTTGCGTCGCGGTTACAACAAGCATTCAATATCAAAGCCAGTACCGCATTGCTCACATGGAACCTGTGGCAATACTACAATAAGTAACACCATTCAAAAGGAATAAAGTCATTGTACATTGTTGTTTCTTTATGGAATTTAGGAACTGCAAAAGAGGACTGCTAGATATGTTTCTGGAAATTATCGCAGAACATAATCAGTATCAGATATGATAAAAGAGCTGGAATGGGATTCATTGGAAGACAGGAGTAGGGTGAAGAGAGTCATGGGCGTATATTGATGATGAGCATGGAAAGATATGGTGTAAGAATTAAAAGCAAGGCTTGGAAAGGAAAAGTTGAGCATGACCACAAGCTGGCACTCTATTTCAGCCACAAGGGTGTAGGTAGATTCTCTTTTTTAGGTAAGGATGTCAGGGATTGGAATAAGTTACCAAGAGAAATTATTAATAATTTACCAAAAATGTTGAAAGAATTTAAAGTTAAAATTTGTAGAGGGCATACGTAGGTGGATGCACGAAAGAGAGGAAGATGATACCGAGTGTGGTGGTGTAACGGTTAGCGTTGTAACCTCGCATTCGTGAGGACGGCGGTTCGAATTCCCGTCCGGGCATCGAGATTTGGGTTTTCCATGGTTTCCCAAATCCCTCCAGGCAAATTCCTGGATGCTTCCTTCAAAAGGCCATTGCCAAATTCCTTCCCATTCCATATCCCCTAGCCTTTCCCGTCTCTAAAGACCTCGCTGTTAACAGACGTTAAGCAGTTAAAAAAAAAAAAAGTAAGATGAGTGTGTAGGGAAATTGCCTCTGGAGCGTGGGCTCCATTGCAATTTAATTAATTATTATTAGAACAAAACAAGTGCAGAGATGTATATCACAAACTATTAGACAACACTTTTATGTTGGAAATTACACTATAAAATAAAACAGAAGGTATCAAATCTTAAATTAACACATTTCATAAATGTTTGAAATCAATAATCCTCAGTAATGAACGATCAATGAAAAAACAGCAACTATCTCAAATTATCCATACAAATTTTCTATTTACAAATTATGCACTGTAAATTTTAATGTTAAACAAAATAAAAACTACAAAATTAGTTTTCACATTGACAAAATTAGTTAGGGGGGCCTACCTGTGGGAGCTGGAACGTGTTCGTATCTATACAACAAATGCGAGTAACGAAATGAATTTGTGAGTAACGATTTGGTACTTTGTGTCAGGTGACGTACCAGTTACTCAGTAACGAATACATCATTATTTTTACAGCTCTATTAAATGTAATACATTGTTAAAGGTGAGTATTATTAGGATTAGGGTCCAGCAATCCTCGCTCCAGAATTAGTTTAGTTTGTTTTCTTTTGTCATTTTCTTTGGATACTAGGTGCTGTTGGTTTCATCCCATGATCATTTTCCCCTGAAAATCCACCAAAACATGAATTTAATTTTTCTTTTCATTTTTCTGAAGGCTTCACAACTTTTTGGATAACAAACGAATTACAACCATTTGAAACAACCAAAGAAGATTTCAAAAAGGAAATTATACATTACTTGCACACCAAGAAACAGGTTTAAAAAAAAAAAAAAAAAAAAAAAAATGAAAATTGCTTGCCCATTAAAAGTAAATACTGCCTAAATAGACGCATTTATGTCAGGAAGGTAACCTGCAGTTGTATCATTACGTAAAAATTCCAACAAAAAGGACACAAAGCGTTCCAGACCTGTTGCAAGATTAGCTTGAAATTTCTACAAGTGATCTCACTTCTAAAATAAATTCCATTATTCACTGCCGTGCACCTGTATTTTTTGCATGATATTCTATCTCTGGTAAGTTTAAATATTAAGTTTTCTTGTATGGTAGCAATTTATTACAAATGCTTGCATGTCTCTTAGCAACAATTATGAATTGTTCAAATAAAAACATGGTTCTGTAGTGCAAAAAACAGCAAACACAAACGGAAAAAAGGCACGCAAAAAAATATTAACCCAACTAAGGTTCGAACTAGGATATTCTGAATTCGATTACCACTCTTCAAGCAGCTACCTGGACACTACTTCTTAGTTGCTTCTCTTTATGTTAATAGTGAACACTTAAACATCACAGTTCCTTCATTTGAGATGAAATGAAACGAGGTAGGTAAACAAACAATTTATATTCAAAGTAGATAAACCATATTACTCGGAACAATGGGTTTATTTTCCACGAATTCGCACCTAACAATAGAAAAAATAGTTTGAACAATGAGCTTCCTGTGATCAAGCGCTCCAGTCGGCTGCACCATTTGACTGAGCTTGGTCGATGATTATGCTGTGTTTCTGCGTGCTAGTAGTGATTTGTGTGTTGCTATTGCTTTTGGCGAGCCTTAAGGTAGGTTTATGCATGATTTTTCCACAATAGATTTTTCAACTTAATCATTAGCATCATTAAAACAGAGCGAGATTATTTTAATTAAAAAAAAACTACTGAACCAATTTCATGTTGAGTTTTAGTTCATTATACCACATTATACCGATCCCTTACTATGGTTATTTGAAAGGGCTACTTATTAGCTCAAGAAATACCTTCATTTGTTTGCGCATGTTTGTGACACCCATACAACTTTTTTATTTTCAGCATGACTGCACAAATTTCGCGTACATAATTTTTCGCCTTTTGGTTTGCTAACACAAAACAATCAATCTCTAATTTTTGATTTAAATATAAATGATTCTCAAATTGAAGCTGTTACATTTTTAAGCTCAGCAGAATAAAAGTCAGTTCCCCCCCCCCCCCCCCCCCCCCTATAGCTAGCCCCACAAATAAGGCATCTATTTTAGATATTTTGCCGCTGTAGGCTTTTACAAATTGTTCTCGATTTTGTGTTCAAAATGAAATTTCATTAATAGCAAGAAATGACCAGCAACAAACAATAAAAAATAGTTGAAAACTTGGATAACATTAAACGCTCAGTTCGCAACCTCAGCGGTTACAGACGTGTGACGTCACCAATCCTAGAGCATTTCTGTCATGTGGCCAGAGATGAGAAAAGTCTATTTTTTATTTCGATTTTTTATTAAAAATAATCCACTTTTCTTTTCAAAATTCAAAAAATTAGCTTCCTGAAGCATTAATCAACAAGAATGACTACAATTTATAATATATGTTTAATACTGTCAAATAACGTAATAGGCTTTCACAATATTACTCCTGCTAGATCACGAAAGTGTATGTTCAAGAGCCATACTTATGTTGATTGAAGCTTGTTGCTGTGGCATTGCATGGAACTTTTCCTTCGTCATGGAGATCAAGTTCATCTCATGTATGAGGTGTGTTCAAAAAATAGCTTGAATTTTATTTTTTCGGAAAGAATTTTTTGTGTTATCCCCTTGAGAATAGTCCCAATTAGATATTTTACACTTATTCCAGCACTTCTGTTAATTGGCAAAACACTTCTGGAATTCAGATCTTTGGGATAGCTTTGAGCTATTTCAGCAATGCACTTTTAATCTCATCTATGCTTGTAAAATGATGGCCATTCATGGTTCTCTCTTTTTTAAAGGGGGAGGGGACAGAAAAGTCACATGGGGTCATTCTGGTGAATATAGAGGCCAGGTGCTTTTTTTTTTCAAAAATTCATGAACAAACAACGATTATTGTGATGCAAAAGCCATGAACTGTTTTGCCGCAAATTTGAGCATTTTCTTTGGACTGCTTCATTGTGTCTGAAATCTTAAAGAAGCTGTTTCAAAAAAGACTCATAAACTTTTTAGAAATGAATTTTTCTCAGATATTCAGCATTGATTTAGGAACTAATACAGCAATTTTTTCACATTGCATGTAAATCTTACAAAAACTTGTTATGAAAGTCATGCATATGGAATATGCCTAGTTTTTCTCATTGACTTTTGATGTTGTTAAAAAATGTATATTTTGTTCACTAAACTAGAACTACTTTGAGTTAGAGGTGCGCGGGTATCCAGATATAATTAACGGTGGAACTGCATTGATTAAGTTCTACAGTCTGTTGAATTATATTGATGTGGTATGTATTAGGTTGCTGGAGTATAACGTGTATGGCTAAAGAGCGAAGTGAATCAGTGAGTATTAGTATACTTCACCATAAAAAATCTTCTTGCGTATATAGGAGCCTGGCCTGGTGATTCATTTAAGGCACCAGAATGGGGATTAGAAGGCTCCTGGTTCAAATCCCAGCCTCGGACTGAATTTTTATGGGCTCTTAACATGACCTTTGCTTTGTTTGTGTGCAATGGCTTCCGTCAAGTAGATTGGTAGATGTGCTGGAAGGTGAAACCTTTGAGCATTTTGTGTCTCAGGGCAGTAGAATGCACAGTCTACCCTACCTGTCGAAGGTATCTTTGACCCATTGGTGTACATTTGAACTGAAGTTGGCCATTTAAAAGATAAATATTCCTGGCAAAGGTGTTGAACTAGTTGGCCGGATCATGGCTACACTGGTAGGCAGCTTAGTGCCAAAGGGGTACACATTGTTGATTAGGTATGTCATATATAGTTGCCGTTTCCTGTAAGGGAGGAGTGTTGACAGGTACTCAAGACTTTGCTGCAGCGGATACCTTTAGACAAATAGACACTGTTCTCTCTATGCTGGAGAATTGGTGAATTTCTGGAATAAGCACGTGTCAATAAGAATATATTTGAGAGAAGTTGGGAGTGAATACTCAATGGCATTTCTGCTGCTTCCAAAAGAAGTGCATTCATAGGTGTGGATGTCATAGCTCCTGGGCAAATGTGAACGCTCTGATACTGAAAGCAATCCAGTTTATTTAGTAGATGTTTGCTGCCACTGAAGTAAAATGCACATCCATAGTCTAGTTTTTATCTGAGTAGGGTGCTATAGAGTATCAACAATGTAGATGGATGAGCTCCCCACCAAACTTGAGTAAGCATGCATAGAATATTAAGACCTTTTTCCAATTTTGGGATGAGTTAATGTATGTAAGCTGACCAGGTGAGATGAGAATCATATACCAGTCCAAGGAATTTAATGTGAGATTTAACAAGCACATTATGGGGACCCAAAATGAAGTTGTGTATTGGAGGGTGGATTCTCCTTCTCATAAATATCACTGCTGAGGATTTACTTGCTGAAACGTCCAGGCCATGTTGGAAGAGCCACTGGCTTATGCGAAGTATAGCCAGTAGAAGAAGACTCTTAGTTGCTGTTACCAGTGTCGCTGAGGTGAAAATGCTTAGGTCATCAGTGTACTGAATAATGATCACAGCAAGAAGCAAAATGCTCTCCAGTTCTCACATGTAAATTGTGTACAGGAGGGATCTTGAGGAAGACATTGATGGGTGCATCAAGGCCCAAACAGGATGCATTTGAACTGAAAATATAACAGTCTTGTTTGCAGAAGTTGATAGATGTTAGACATAAGGTGTTGAGGAAGACCTAGCGTGATGAGTTTTTCAATGAGAATTGCTATTAATACATAATCATAAACCACAGATATGTCCAAAAACAATGCAGTGAGATACTGATTTTCCAGATAGGATTCTTGAATCACTGTGACTAATGTGGCATGGCTGTTGTAGGTCCCTCGGCCCTTGCAGAATCCGTTTGGTGAGTTGGGTAACAAGGATTGTGATTCTAGCCACCATTCCAATCTATGTTTAATCATTCTTTCCATCGTCTTGTCAATGCAGGCAGAAAGGGTGTTAGCACAATAGGATATGGCATCACCTAGTTCTTTTTCAGGCTTCAGAAGAGAAAGAACTATTATTTGTGTTGTCCAGGCTTCAGGAATTCATTTCTTAGACCATAGCCCACTAGCGATGCTAAGGAGAAGTTTGAGGGCTTCATCTGGAAGGTGCTGTAGCATATGGTAGTGGATTTCATCTATGCCAGTGATGTATTGGTGGAGTTCTTGAGTGACATTCGGAGTTAATTGAAGGTTAAAGGTGTGCACAGAAAATGGTTAGAATCTTCTTCCATGAAATTATATGGAGGAGGACTTGGAGAAGGTGGAGCTATTCTATCTGCATAATCCTCTAGCCAAGTGGTATCATTGGAGTATTATCACAGACTGTAGATTCTGTTTCAAAGGACTTTTATACATTTGATTTGCCTTTTGATAGTGTGATTCAGTGGATGTGGAGAAGCATGTGGAATAGTTCAGAAATTTCCAGTTCTTTACAACCAAATATTGTTCTCATGTTATTGATTGCCTTAAAAAAAAAGAGTATCATTTCTGCAACCTCACTTTCATGTTCATCTGATGATCATAAAATGTAGATTGTGTCAATCTAAAACATTCATAAAATTTAGTTTTATCATCCATTAAATGCTGCGACAAAGGTTGCACCACATATTTTATGTTTAGGGATAGCAAAAAGAAAGTAGATTGTATAGAAGAAGAGTATGTTTATTTTATTATGTTTGAATACATATTTTTCATTACTTTTAGATTTGTACTAATGGCTCAGATGGCTATGACATGCAATTTGGATATGGAAGATCTCTGGTTAAAATTCCGGCCTCAGTTGCAATTATACCTCTGACAAACCTTTTACTTGTTAATGCAAAGTTGCTAGGATGAACTGTGGTTGTAATTTCACTTTAAACTGGAGGTCTCCTTCCCTTGGTAAGATTATCAGGTAATGTTCAGCTGGTAAGAAACTCAGTGCCTAGGTCTTTGAAACCACAAGAAATTATCATACAGCATCTTTACTGTTCATATTTAAATTAACATATGTAATGACCTCATTCTTTACTAACAAAAAATATCAAATAAAATGAGAGTAAAAAAAAAAAATGTACATCAAGTATGAAGTGAATACTGTATGACATTTAATTGTGATTGCATTCAGAAATGAGATAATCTTTCAATCCAGCATAGTGTGCGACACACTTTTTTTTTATTATTTAATTTAATTGCAATGGAGCACATGCTCCAGTGGCAATTTCCCTACACACCCATCTTCCCCCTATCCTACACTCACCTACATTTACCCTCTACAAATTTTAACTTTAAATTCTTTTAACGTTTTCGGTAGGTTATTCATCATTCCCCTTGGTAACTCATTCCAATCCCTGACACCCTTACCTAAAAAAGAAAATCTTCCCACACCCTTGTGCCTGATGTTCAATGATGTTTGTTAAGACTGCATTTGGAAACCACTTTAGTATGTAGAAGATCAAGCAAAGAGGTGATAACGTTAGTCAGGTTAAAAAAATATATTTTTACATACTTAATTACTTTTGTAGAATATAAAGTACACCTAACCAAGATAAAAAACAATATTCTATTACAGAGTACAGTTGGCAACCCCAGCTGTGAACACAACTCACTTTTACAGAAATTTTTTAAAATGGATTCCATGAAACAACCATGTGGAAAACCTTAAACGAGACGGAGTAGGAACACATCCATCACACAGACAAGTGTGAACATGAGAGAGGTGAGCCATCACTCGGTGCAACTGTTGGTGAGGTGACAGTGCGGACCAGTATTGGTCAAGTGTGGCACGAATTTATAGCTTCTAGAAAAATAAGTGTTAGTTGACAAGAGTTGTTGAATGAAATGAAACACGGGGATTCCCCAAGTACAAATTGCAAATATGACGAAAGTAACAAACAGAGGGTAAAAGTGAGTTTTCTAATACATGAGGCATGAGATTCAAGTACTGTAATAATGAATAATTGAATTATGTTTTACTGTCATATTGCAAAAATATTATTATTTACGGTTAAATTAATTAATTTTGTTACCATTAATCTTACTTTTCATATGAGTGTGACTTTAAATAAATTTAAATGATAAATTTTATTTAGGCATTTATTACTATTAATATACATATTCTATGAATTAACCAACTTTATTTTATTTTTATAACTAATAGCTAAGGATAAAATAAAAGGGTTTAAATATAGTTTTTTTTTTTACTCAAGCTGTTGTGCAGGGCCATTCCAAAAGCAAGGACACTGCAAGAGTGTGGCCCTGGGCGATTTCCCTGCTTGCCACCCCCTCAGGTCTCCACTGGCAAAGACTATTACATTTCACTGGTGTTCTGAGATCATGGCTGTGGGTTATGTGGGGTAGAATATTGGGGTGATAGAAAAAGTCAGAATGTTGACTCCATACTGGAGTGGAAGAATGAATGGTAAATAATGATGCTATTCGGGATAAACTAAATTCAGAGTGTAGAAGGTGGGGATTTAATCTTTCCAGGTGTCAACTGGGTAGGAAATGTGATTAATATCACAAGTGATTTACACATACCTTAGTACTTACTTACTTTACTTTTTCATGCTCATACATCATAATCATTTTGCCCAATGTTGGCAAAAGTTGTCAATCTCTCTTCCTGTCCATAGATCTTTGAATTTTCTTGAAAACTGGCACTGCTTGCAAGCATAGAGGTGATCCATGATCTGCTTTTCTCCACATCAATTGCCTGTTGTCAGACCTTATTTATACATCTTAGCTTTTGCTGGAGCCACTCCTGTTCTTATATGGTTGAGGGTTTTCTATTTTACCCAGTCCAGTTTTATACCAGAAGGTTCTTCTTCAGATATTGGATACTAGTTAGGAGGATCAATATTTGTGTGATTTAGAAAAACAGTCCTAGAGATTAGCCATCTAGGTGAAGAACTTGAAATCCCTAACCTTACATGCCTCTCGTCAAATGTTTACTTGAATTGCTTTGTGTACCTATGCGAGTTACAGTTTATTTTTGGTTCAGCGAATCCAGCTGTTTTCTACAGCATGTGTATTGGGGTTGGTTTCATGCAGCTAGTCACTATCCAACAAGTTCCGTTCAAGGCTATATCTACTTTCTTTGAATGTACAGATTGGTTCCAAACAGGGGTTGCATACTAAGCAGTGGAAAAGCAGAGTGTTTCAGCAGTTGTGAGTAATACCACTGGATTTGTTGCCCATTTACTGCAACAAAACTTTTTTAGGATATTGTTTCTCATGTTTACCTTAGCTGCAGTTATATGGAAGTGCTTCTTACAAGAAGGGAATATGGGAATCCCACAGTGTAGTGTATGGCGACTATTGCTATTGGTTATTCTAATGAATGATTGTGTTGATGGTTTACTATCAAAAGTTAGATTGTTTGCAGATGACATAATGTCATATAATACAATCAAAATGGTAGAAGATTGTAAACAGATGCAGAGTGATCTAGACATGATATCTAGTCAACATGGGATGAAGATAAATGCAAAGAAGAGTCACCTTTTTAGGTACACAGATAAAAAGATAAAGGTTGATTTTGATTATAAAGTGGAGAAGGAATTGCTTATTGAAGACTCAAACAAACTTAACTGAGCACAACGCATTTTATAGGTAGTAGGAAAAGGGTTTAGAATCCTTTACCTGTTGGAAAGGGTGATGAGAAGATGCACCAAAGAAGTAAGAAAATGGGTTACAGAACTTTGGTCAGAATATTGCTTGAATATGGTGGTGTAATATGGGATGCACATTTTGGGTTTCAAATAAGGAATTGGAGGGGGCGCAGTGAAAAGTTCCTAATTTGTCTTTGAAAATTACCACTGAACACAATCAGTAACTACTATGATAAAGGAGCAGGAATGGGATTCATTGGAAGACAGATGGAGGGTGAAGAGAGTCATGGGAATGTACAAGATATTGGTAATGAAGCATGGAAGGATATTGGTGGGAGAATTAAGAGAGGTGCATTGAAGGGTAAGATGACCATGACCACAAGCTGGCTTTTGATTTTAGGCATAAAAGTGTGGGAAAATTTTCTTTGGCAGGAAAGGGTATCAGTCAGGTATTGGAATAAATCACCAACAGAAATGATAAATAATTTACCAAAACCACTTAAAGAATTTAAAGCTCAAATTAGTGTAGGGCAATTGTAGATGGGAGAGAAAGGAGAAAAATGGGTGTGTAGGTAAATTGCCACTGGAGTGTGTGCTTCATCACATTCTTTGTTATATTAAATAAATAAAATTAAATGAGTGATACTAGTCGATCTGCAAACAATCCTTGTTTTTAGCTTTTATTCTAAGCTATAGGCTAGAGTTTACAGTTGCAATTACTGCTTTATGATTGTTTATTCCTTTAGTTGTTAAAATATCTTTAAATAAGTCTCTCTTGTTTGTAACAATAATATTTAATAAGTTTTGATTATATTAAGACATCTTGTTTATTCAGTAAGCAGCTGTTCAAGATGATAATCAAAGAACATATTGAGAATCATTTCACAGGTTGTTTTAACTCTACTGTGAGTTTTATGAGCAGGTTGAATTCACCTTCTAGTACACTAATGTCTTATTGCATTATCTAGAATTGTTGGACTACATTATTCTCTGCACCCCAGCAACATTTATATCGGCATCTGCTGAATGGCAGAAGGAGCCTATCACCATATCTGTTTTCGGTTCTTTCAGTATAGCCACATTATTTTGAAAACCAAATTGATTTGTATTTGATAACATAGGAAGTTTTCTCTTATAGTTTCAAATATGACAGCAGATTTCAATCTGTCCTTTCGGAAAACGTTGATGCTATTTTTAAAAATTTGTGTGGAATTTATGTCCCACTTTAACCAGGATTCTCTGCCAGATAAAATATCCACTTTTGTTGTCGTAATAATGGTGTCTTGTTTTGACTGTTTGTTACAAATACTTCACCAATCAATTAGAAGACATTCCCTTAGTTTATGGCTGACACACATTGGTCTATTTATTTTAGTTCCCCCCAACTACATCCTTTATGACAGGCCTTTCACACTCAAGCTCTTTCTTGATAACCTTCAATCTAATCATCATCAGTCTTCTATCAGTATACGTGATTTAATCATGTTAATATAAAGTATTTTCCTACTATTCTACCTGCTCAGTTATATCCGTTTTTTTGTCATCTCCAGAATAAAGTAAATGATTTCCTTCACTTACCAGTTTCCCATTTCTCCCCATCTTATATCAAACATACCCACCATGTCTAATTTGTTAAGGGACCGTGCACAAACTACGTGGCTCGGTCCGGGGGGGGGGGGGGGAGGGGTTAGCTGGAAGGCTACGCTGGGCTACGTGGGAGGAGGGGGGTGGGTTCCAAGCCAGGCCACTTAACTTTCCATTCATAACATTTTTCACACTGAACTCACAACAGCATGTGAATACTTATTTCCCTCAGTTAATTATCTCCTTATGTAATTTACAATAGTCCGACAAGAGAAAACAGTAAAAAAATGTCTTCTGGAATCAATAGGGAAAAAAGCTATATGGGGGGGAGAGGGGGGTAGAGGCAAAAGCCATGTAGGGCTATGTGGGAGGAGGCCAAAATGGAGCTAATGATGATCTCTTGCTTTACATTTTCTAGTTTTTATAAGTGAAAACATCAAAGGTTCCAATCCATTGTTTATCCCCCTCCTTTTTTCCTATCTACCTTATACAAATTTCTACCTCTCTGCTGTCAATACTTCATCAAAATGTTACCTCATTCTGTAGATATAACAAAGGGGAAGTTTTACCTCTTAAGCATTTTCCACAAAGAGATCCATATTATGAATATCCAGGGGTGTTGTGATGTGGTAGTTTTCTATTACATCTCACAAGGGCAGAAAGATACCCACTTTGATTAACACTTGAAATTTAATTTAATTGCAATGGAGAACAGGCTCTGGTGGCAATTTCCCTACACACCCATCTTTCCCCTATCCTGCACCTATCTACATTTGCCCTCTACAAATTTTATCTTTAAATTCCTTCAAAGTTTTCGGTAAATTATTCCTCATTTCTCTTGGTAACTCATTCCAATCCCTGACACCCTTACCTAAAAAAGAGAATCTTCCCACACCCTTGTGCCTGAAATCGAGTGCCAGCTTGTGGTCATGGTCATCTTTTCCCTTCCATGCACTACTTTTCATACCTATTGCAATATCTTTCCATGCCTCATCGCCAGTATATGCCCTGTACACTCCCATGACCCTCCTCATCCTCCTTCTGTCTTGCAATGAATCCCATTCCAGCTCCTTTATCATTATATAATGTTTATGGAATGCTATGTATGTAACATGTTTATAACAGTGACAATATAATTGTTGTTAGGCAATGAAAATAAGGAAGTATGTTGAAAACAACTCATCACTGGAGCCTGCATTCATCTGTGGTGATATGTGATTTTACCTATCTTTCCTAATTTTTATGTATGTGGAATGATTTCATATTCATGTTCTGTTCCTTATCTCCATATTTTCTCATTCATTCAGTATGAACTGCATTAAGTACATGAGTAAAGCTCCCTATATGTCATATTTAATTTAATTTACTTGCAATGTTGCACATCTCCAGTGGCAATTTCAGGCAGTATGATTGAATATAACCAAAAATGTTGTATATTTGTTTTCATTTTGTTTTATTAATTACAGCCATCCTGTTGTCAACTTAATTAAGTGATATATTTCTTTTCTCTATCCATTTAATTCTGTAGGGTAGAAGAATAATGTATTTATGGGACAGGAAGCAAATTAAATGTAAATACAAAACCTGAGGAAATGAACACATAATATTTACACAATGTGGCTGAATGCATCACTAAAAATATAAAAACTTCTATGGCTACATAAAAAATACAACACGTTTTAGCCTGAACACTTTAGCAATCTCTTTTTGTTACTGTTCAACTCTACTGTTTTCATCACTGAAATGTACACCTAAATTATACTGATCCGACTCTTCAGATTCCACACACTTCAGATTAAATAGTATATGAAGGTTTGAGGAGCTGATAAATATTACATGAATATTTTAATATTTTCATTCATTCATTACATAACAATGAAAATGAAAGTGTAATGAAATTTTAATGAAAATAAGGATGGATTAGGAAATTAACCCATCATTTACCACAGATGAAGGTAGTAGGGCCATATGAACATAAAAATACAAAAACATGTACACAATTTACAATATTTCAGTTTGAAAACCTTATTCATATGTGTAGAAATGGGCCATTTGGCAAGGAGATGTGTGCACATACCATTGCCTACTGCATGAGTAGCCAATGCTTCCTCCTCACCAGATGTACCAATTCTAAGTACATAAATAAGGTATTTAAACTGAAATATTGTGAAGTGTGTACATGTTTTTGTGTTGTTATATTCATCTGGTTCCCCTGCCTTCATCTGTAGTAAGTGATGGGTTAATTTTCATTATTCTTCCTTATTTCCATTCATTCATTAAATGTATATGAATATGAAAGTAATTTCTACAAGCAAATAAAAGGAGATTAGGAATGAACTTCACTCTTTTGTGAATTTCATCATGTTTCTTAAATGTAAGGATGGAAGCAACCTCACTGAAGGGTAACTTAGTTATGTGAAGAGTTCTGTAAACTAAATATGAAATTTTAGTTACACTGTTTGTATCCATCTTGGTGTAAGCAAATAAAGTGTATCATTTTCAATTTTGTTTTCCCTTGAGTGTATTTTATGTTAATATATTCCAAAAACTTAAGTGGAATCCAGACATAAAGCTATGCTGGAGTATGTTACCTATAAATATTGTTTATGGTGTCCTTAGAGATCATATTTTAGTTATATTGACTACCTATAATTTAACATCCACTAAGCATAACTACTAATTGTGATTTTTATCTTACTTGCATATTCATCAGATCAGGAAGTACATATTGGAATTACCTCAATCAACTTTTGAATACCCTTCTCTGGCATACTCAGTATTCCAGAATCGAAATATAGCGAAGAAAAATATTTTAATTGGTTTGTAGCATTTTTCACTGCAAACAGAATAAAATCAGATTAAATCATAAGAACTTATGAAGTTCTTTGTATTTAATAAAATTATATTTTTGTGCAGTATGTATAGAATTTTATGTGTGTCCTCCCCTTTTTAGGTCATACAAAGTTTACAAAATGCTGTGGTACAATAAAATGCTTGATTATTTTTATAAGTTTGTTTTTGATTTATTTAAATAACTTGCTTTATTTCTGAGTTAAATATATGTTTAATTATGTGTTTGTTGTATAAAAATGTTTTTATACAATCTCATAATCATTATTTCACTTTAATGAAATTATGCTAAAATAAATAATCTTCCTCACTCACCTGTGGAAGTTACAATTCCACCAAGAACATTGTTGAGGTAATTGGGAATTGTTGATAATTTGCCCAGAATGTCATTTTGATAATCACCTGTCAAAACATGAGACATCTTAACTGCTGGTGTTATAACTAATAATTGTTATAACTTTAATTGAAGAAATATCCATTGACAGTCCAATAGATAGTTTTCATAAATTTATGGACTGCTAAATGAAAATGTGAAGCTTTTATTTACTGCTGTTAAGGACATATGTAAAGCGTGATGTGAAAAGTAAAACTGAAAGTATTTAGTATCTTCACATGGAACTTAACTTAATCACAATAATAATGAATGAATTTGAAGAAAGAACAAAAGCAGTTCTTACCTTTTACATTACCAGTTTTGAAATTCAGTAATGTTAAACTTATCATAGGAACAGTAGATAAACAGACAGCATCAACAAGCATGTAACACAGTTGACAGATCATGAAAATAGTAAGAGTATAATATTTTACTAACTTATTCAGTGTAGGGGAGGGCAGGAGAAATACATGCATGTGGGTAGTCACACGCAAGCTGAATTATGCAATGTGAATGCCACAGGCTGTGCTCAGTTGGTGCTGCACCCTTTTGGTAGGTGTAACAACTACAGTGCCATTCACTCCAACCATTTTCCAGTTGCATTGTGGCAGTAGTAAAGTAAAGTTTGTTTTCAATGTGTTTGATGTAATTTTTGTCAGCTGTATTTTGAAAGGTAAGTGCTACTATAAGCTGCTTTAATGTAATGTTTTGCATATCAACTATTTGCCCTAGATGTAACCATTCATTTAATTGTAAATTTGTCTAGGTATTTCAACTAAGAGCCGAATTCTGCTTAGGTTAGTCAGCGAACTCACTTTGGGGTATTGACACAAGGCTTTCAAGTGTGTGGTATTTATTACCCCTTCATAATAAAAGTAGTAGGTTATGTTTTCAATTCCAATGAACTTTTTAAAGATTATAAAGATCATAAAAGAAAAATGGAGAAAGCAAAATGGACCCAAGAGGAACTTCATAAGGGTCTTGATGCCATAAAATTAGGAAGAAAAATTAGAGGAGTATCAAGAACTTTTGGGATCATGAAGCTACTCTGCATACGGGAATGAAAACAAAAAATACAAAGGGTTCAAAATTTGGAAGAAACCCCTACATTTTCAATTGGACAGGCCAATGAGATTAGGGATCATGTTATTACAATGACCAAGCTGTTTTATGGCATTTCAAAAAAAAAAAAACCCCTGAGTATTAGCCTGAGAAAACCTGAAGCAACCAGCATTAATAGAATAAAGGCATTTAATGAGGAACAGGATAATGCATATTTTAAATATGTTGAAAAATATAAATTTAAAGAGGGGCAAGTGTCGATGAAACAGGCATAAATAACGTACAAAAGCCTGAGAAAATTTTGGGTCCAAAGGTGTTAAGCATATAGCGGGGGGTGGGAGGGGGGGTGGCAGGCTAGCTCTTGGGAAGCAAGGAAACATATTACAGCAATATGTTGTTTCAGTGCTGCTGGTAAGTACATTCCACCTATGTTCATCTTCCTCAGGAAATTTCTTAAGTAAAGGTGGTCCAGCTAAAGCAATATATAGTTGTTTCATCAATGTCTGGTCCAATGAGTCATTATTTTCAAAATGGATCCAGCATTTGCAGGAGAATGTAAAATTTCATGTTGACAAACCGGTGCTGATTTTAGATGTTCATAGCAACCACATTTCACTTGATATTTTTTAATACTGTAATAAATATTCTATTGTCATTGTAACCATACCTCCACACACTTCTCACAAGCTTCAACCATTTGACATTGCATTCTTATCTTCTTTGAAATCAGCCTGCAGTCAAGGGTGTGATCTGTATATGAAGTCAAGGGTGTATGAAAAAATAACACCTTATAAGTTAGCTGAAATTTTTAATAAGGCATATATTAGGGTTGCTACTATGCACAAAGGACAGTAGGGGGTTTAAGACAAGTGGCATTTGTCCTTTCAATCCATAAAAATCTCAACGTATTGACTTAGAACAATGTGAGACTTTCAGAGACATTTTCCTTGTAGATGAAGAGCTCCCAAATGCAAGAAATGGAAATGATGTGGTAGCTTCTACAAAGGAACCAGATAATAGAGTCAAGAACAGTTTCCTGGATCATTAGCAGAAGAAGTTCCATTTTTGGTAGAAGATAGAAAGCTTAGGGATGAAGGAGATAAGTGCACAAATCCACTACTTAAAAAAGGCTCAAAGAAGAAACAAGTATCACACAATAAGAAACTGAAATTAGAAAGTGAAAGTAGTATCGAAGATGTCCTAAATCTTGACTGAAATGACACTTGTTATGAAATAGATGATATTGATCCAACGACATTTTCAGAAGATGTCTATTTAGTTTGCGGAGAGTTTGGGTACTATGGTACTGATGTGTTTCGTGTAGTAGGTGAAGAAAGTAGTGGCTGGAACACTCCAAAGGATTACAAGTGTGATGTTTCCTATACAAGAAAAAGAACTCTTTACAAACCTATAAAAAATATTTAAAATTGTTTACTAAACATTATTTGTTCAGTAATTTACTAATTCATATATGTAATTATTAAACTAAACAAATAAAAAGTAAAAATAACATGTATTTTCTATTGTTATGCATTGTTTGTTTTGCATGTTATTGCCTCAAACCATACATGTCATTACCCTAAGGGGTGGGGAATACCATACATTGGCACTTTTTTATTTTAATGTTATAAATTAAGATAATGTTCATAATTATTTTCAATCAGTTGGAATATGTTGAGAAATGTCCATAGTATGGTATGCATTTGTTTTTGTAGATGTTTAACAATATAATGAACAATTTAAATCAATTTTTCCTTACGTGCGTGTATTTTCTCCACCCTCCCCTACCATATAACATATACATATTTTTTAACTGAATTAGTAAATAAACCTCCCAATGTACCAAGAATAGCAGTAGAAGTTTCTTCTTTAGTTATTCCAGTAAGCAAAGGAATATCTGGAAACAGCCCAGATTTTAGAATTGTTTGTGGATCATCATGTAAGAAAGTAGGCAGAGACCTTTCATCAGAAGGTCCATCAACAACAGGAGCAGGTCCCAGAAGGCCTTTTAATCCAGCAACAAAACCCTTTGCCAAAAGTCGTGCTTCCTGAAATAAGATATACTTTTTATTATTAGATATCAGCTAAATAGGGTGTAAGGGTTTGGGAGAGAATATATTAGCCTTTTCCAACCAAATGTCAACCTCTCCTTCACATGTTGCACCCCGTTTGCACGGACGAAGCTCTGGTGCTAAAAGATTCCCCGTATAAGGAGTCATCCATTGCTTGCCAACAGCCTCTGAAAGGAGGGCGGAAGAGCGGGGAATGTTCCAGAGCACCCTCTTGTCCTTGGGATTGGAAATTGCACCTAAGGGAGGATGAATTAAAAAGAATCAAATGTATAGGAATGCAGAAGGCAACAGGAAACCACTGAATTAAAGACCCAAAGGGTATCCCGAGGACATGTAATTCTCTCAAATTACATATATCATGATGGCTTCTTTCTGGGTAAAATATTCCGGAGGTAAAATAGTCCCCCAATCAGATCTCCGGATGGGGACTACTCCGGGAAGAGTCATCAGAATGGATAGGAACATTCTATGAGTGGAGTGTGGAATGTTAGAAGTCTGAATAGGGCAGGTAGGTTAGAAAACTTAAAAAGGGAGATGGAACGACTTAAGTTACATGTTGTTGGGATTAGTTAGATTAAATGGAAGGACACACAGGATTTCTGTGGAACACAGGATAATTAGCACACCAGCTGTCAATGGAGTCACTGGTGTAGGATTCGTAATGAATAAGAGAGTAGGGAAACATGAGACTTATTATGAATAGCTTAGTGACAGTATTATTTTAATGAGGTTAGAAACTAAGCCCACCCCAACCACATTAGTACAAGTGTATAAGCCAATGTCACAGGAGGATGACAAAGAAATAGAGAAAATATATGGTGAAATTGAAGAACTAATCCAATATGTGAAGAGGGAGGAAAATCTAATAATCATGGGTGATTGGAATGCAATAGTGGGAGAAGGAAAAGAGGGAAATACTGTAGGATCTTTTGGTCTAGGAGAAAAAAATGAGCGAGGAAGCAGGTTGTTAGAATTTTGTGAAAGATATAAGCTAGTTGTGGCAAACACACTGTTTAAGAACCATGCAAGAAGGATATACACCTGGAAATTTCCAGGGAATACAGGCAGATATCAGCTTGATTAGAAAGGGTTAACATTTACTGGAGCTTCCTTATTCAATGTCTTACCAACAGAAATTAAATGTTATCTACAAAAACCCAACTACTTTAAGTCCAAACTGAAAGAGTTTCTGCTTCAGAATCAATTTTACTCTGTAAAAGAATTTTCTTCTTGGAATTTGGTAACTACGAATGACTGATAAAATAGTATATATGGTGTATGGAAGGGAAAGGTGACAAAGTTGTCCACAATTACTAAAATGATATATGGTTTTTCTTTCTGTTGAAACTTTTGACAAATGAAGTAATTACACTGTTTACAAAATTTCACTCGTATATAGTAACTAACATGGGATAGCATGCACTCAAAAACTGCTGTGAAAAATTATGATACTAACAGGTTTTTAAGTAATTGACTGCTTATGAGTTGTGGTAACTGGTTGGTAAGAAAATAACTGGTTGTTAGATGCTGGTAACAAGTTTATACACTGTTCCACATAATAAGTATTAACTAACTCGGGATTGTATTTGTAGATTACAGGAAATATTGGTTATACTAATGGGTCATAACTAACTTCTTGTCAATATATAATATTATCAATTATATAGTAATATTGACATTACTAATAAGTGTATGTACTGTTCCACATCCCCGAGATTATTCTCACATGGGATCAAAGTGAACATATCTATCTATCTATCTATCTATATCATGGTCAAACAGAGATTCAGGGATCAAGTTCTAAACTGTAAAGCATACCCAGGAGCAGACACAGACTCTGACCATAATTTGATAGTAATGAAGTGCAGGCTGAATTTCAAGCAAATAAGGAAGCAGCTTAAGCAGAACAGGCTGGAAGTGAATAAACTGAAACAATCTAGTACAAGAGAAATTTGCAGAAATGGAAGACTTAGGTCTAAGAAGTAATTTGGAAAGTAGCTCTACTGAGGACGAATGGAATGCATTAAAGACCAAAATAATAAAAGCTGGTACAGAAACATTAGGCTATAGGGAACAAGCCACCCAAAAACCTTGGATTGCAGAGGAAATTTTGAAACTGATGGATCAGAGGGGAAGGCACAAAAATGCTCAGGATGAAGCAGAAAGAGAGCAATACAGGCAATTTAGAAATCAAATAAACAGGAAAAGCAAAACAAAACTGGCTACAAGAAAAGTGCGAAGAAGTAGAAAAGGATATTGTTATAGGTAAAGTAGAAGTTGCATACAGGAAGTTCAAACAGTTTTTTTGCAGAAATGAAGAAAAGAGGTGTAAACATTAAAGCTGCCGATGGAAAACCTCTTTTAATCTTAGAGGATAGAGCTAACCGATGTAAGGAATACATTGAAAAACTTTATGATGGGGATGACTTGAACAATAGCAAAATTGAAAAGGAAAGTGTTGTCATCATTGATGATTTAAGAGATCCTATTTTGAGGACATAATTTAATAGAGCTCTGAATGACTTGGAAGCAAATAAGGCAGTTGGAATTGATGAGATCCATGCAGCACTTCTTAAATCCCTAGGAGAAGAAGGAATCGAAAGATTATTCAAGCGGATATCAAAAAGTTATGAAACAGGAGAAAATCCAACTGATTTTAATAAACATATCATCTTCACACTCCCGAAGAAAGCACAAGCCGACAAATGTGAGAATTATCGCACCATTAGTCTAACATCACATGCTTCTAAATTACTAACCAGAATAATATACAGAAGAATGGAAAGGGTAGTAGAAGACATACTAGGTGAAGATCAGTTTGGGTTTAGGAAAAATTGCGGTACAAGCGAAACAATTCTGGCTTTAAGATGAATACTTGAAGGGCAGATCAAGAAAAAACAGAGATACTTTTTTGGTATTTATTAATTTAGAAAAAGCTTTTGATAATGTTAGGTGGGAAAAGATGATCAAAATTATAAAGAATTCAGGCCTAAAGTATCGAAATAGAAGAAACTATATAAGAATCAAGTGGCTGTTATAAAAGCAGAGAATCATGAGAGACAAGCATCAGTTAAAAAAGTTGTGAGACAAGGTTGTAGTCTATTCCCGTTAATATTCAATTTGTATCTAGAGGAAGCAATGAAGAAAGTCAAATAAAAATTTCCATGTGTCACAAACGTTCAGGGAGAAATAAAATCAGTATGTTACAATTTGCTGATGACATTGTCTTGTTAGCAGAAAGGGCTGAGGATATGAGAAATTACTGAATGGCATGAACAAAATACTGGAGGAAGATTTTTGACTGAATATAAATCAAAGCAAGACTAAAGTGATGACATGTAGCAGAAATGACACAAATACTAGGAGATTAAATATAAAAATAGGATCGAATGCAATTGGGGAAGTAAGTGAATTCTGTTATTTGGGAAGCAAAATTACAACTGATGGCCAAAGCAGGATTGATGTTAAAAGCAGAATAGCACTAGCAAAAAGAGCCTTCATGAAAAAGAGAAATCTTTTAGTTTCAAATATTGATTTAGGAATTAGAAAAAACTTTTTAAAACTCTATGTGTAGAGCACAGCACTTTATGGTAGTGAAACTTGGACTTTAGGAATACCGGAAAGAAGGAAAATTGAAGCTTTTGAAATGTTGTGCTACAGAAGAATGCTGAAAATTAAGTGGACAGACAAAGTAAGAAATGAACGAGTTTTGGAAATAACGGGTGAGGAAAGAAGTTTGTGGAAGATGCTTACAGAAAGAAGAGACAGGATGGTAGGTCATATTTTGAGACATGCTGGATTGGTTAATTTGCTGGTGGAGGGGACGGTCAAAGGTAAGACAGAGATTAGAATATATGAAGCAGATAATTGAGGACGTGGGTTGTAAGGGATATGTAGAGATGAAGAGGTTAGCGCAAGATAGGAAAGGATGGAGGATTGCATCAAGCCAGTCGAAAAACTGATGAAAAAAATAAAATAAAATGAAAATAAAAAAAAATATGTTAATCTAGAAATATATAAATAGAATCATATTACATCTTTTCAAACATTAATAAATAAAATAGTTGTGCTACTTTACCAATGAATCATGATTTGAACACAATTAAGTTACATGTTAGTTTATTTCTCCTTTTGAGAAACATAGTTTGTAAATAATGGCAAATACGTTTAGTTTAGATACCCAGATACAATATTACGGATCTTCTGATATATCTCTGTATCACTGATTATTCATTAGGATTTATGTTTATCTAGTAATACATTTTACAAACAATGACAAATAATGCAGGAAAAAACTGCCGAATGAAGTTTCAAATGTTTACCTGAAGTCCAGTATCAGCATTTATGAGTGATTCTACTGGCAATTCTTGCAAACAGCGAACCATCGCAAGTATAGGTTGCACTGGACAGCCATTTCTGGCTGCTAAGTCTCTTGTGGTACCCAGTGGATCATTATCTACAGCAAATGTCGAGAGAGCAGATCCACTAAGGGCTATCACTCCACTGAGAAATCCTAAAACCATGTTCTACTTACAAAATGTTCTGAATAAAACAGAATATTACATTTTTGTTCTTTTGAACTTTATTTTAATTATTAATTAATTGTTTGTGCCACATGCCCCATTATCAATTTCTATACTTGTTTTTGGACTACTTCAAATAAAAAAGAAATATTCATCCCATCTTCTTCTACAGCCATCCATAATAGCGAAAGTGTGGCAGTTCAGGACATTATGAACAAACTGGACTGAGCATGGTGGGTGAACAGTTAACGCTCTGGCCTCACATTTGGGAGGATGTCGATTTGAATCCCTGTACAGGCATCCAGATTTAGGTTTTCAATGGTTTCCCCAAATCACTCCAGGCAAATGCTGGGACAGTTCCTACAAAAGGCCATGGCCAAATTCCTTCCTGTTCCTTGTCCCCAGTCCAGTCCCACTTCTAATGACCTCAGCGTTGATGAGGCAAAAAGCCATAATTAAAAAATAACATAAAAAAGAACAAACTTACCTTTTTTTTATTAAATCTCAGATATGTTCGATTACTTTCATGTCTGGTGACCTAAGTGGTCAAACCAGTCACTGAAGTTGTCCAGAATGCCCCTGAAACTAATCATGAATAATTTTGGACTAGTGACATGGTGCACTGTTGGCTTGTCCATCATTGTTTAGGAACATGAGGGCCATGAATGGTTGCCTTGGGGTGAGGCCAAACTTCAGTCTTAGCTATAACCGTAGTTTACTTTGGATAATGTTCAGCTGTGGTTTTACTAATATGAATAGGTCATCACTTAGCTTGTTTTACCCCAAACTAAGCAACGGTGGTAAAAGTAATGTTCACAAGTCTATTGTTGGTTAAAGTTATTACATAATTGAAAGATCTGCAAAGTCATAAACTGAACTGGCATCAGAAAAATTCTCAGAAGATATATTTGCAAGTTCGATTAACCGATTCGAGCCTGACCACACCCCATAGTTCAGAAGTACAATTAATGGTCACTTGAAAGTATAAAAAAGTTTATCACACGCTTATACTGCACAACTGGTTTTTAAACAATTGACACTTAAGTAATCCCAAGGCCCCACATGGCGTAATACTTCTACATTGTAATAAAACTTAAATATGCAAACCAACATGGTGGCAAAATAAAAGCTTGCACAGTAGTGCTTGATATGAAACTTGCTAGCCTACTGAGCCACATTTTGTTGCATTCGCAATCTCTTGAAAACTAGGCACACGTCTTGTCCCGCTCACAGTTTCTGTATGTCTGACTGAGCTAGGTGCTACTGCGAACAAGGAAAGTTCTGGTACTCATAGACTGTGAGAAGCTCCAAAAGTTCCATGTCACGTGAGACACTTCTGGAAAGCTAATCAGGTATAAAATCTCACACCTGAAAGGCTTGCATCATCCCTGTAACCTTGACAACTAAAATGATCCTATTTTCTTGAAGTTTTGGGAATCCCTAGATATTAGGAAAAATGTCACATTCAATTCTTATAAAAAAAAATCTGTAACTTTAATAGTTTCTTCATAAAAAAATCATTTTAATGTGATTCCTAAAAACTCTTAATAACTTTCGCAATTTTATTGTTATTAAACTGAAACACATTTTATTTTTCTCCCAAATGGTTATTCTTTTGTTTACTATTATTGAAAATATGAAATAAAATTCATAATCTAGAAACAGAATCTAACTAACTCATATTTCAGAAGCTATTAAAGTTATACTCCAGGCAAAAGCTCAAGAATATTGCAACATAAAGTACTATCTTAAAACTGTGAAAATCTGCTTTCTAGCTTGAATTAGCATAATAACTGACTGAAATGATATGCAATACTATTCAATCTAACTCATGGTTCTGAGAACAAATTTTGTCACATAGTTACAAAATTTATAAGATACCTGACAATGGCCACATATTGCAGCTGAAAATAACCATTTCCAGTCAGTGGACAGTTCAGTTTTGCCAGAGTCTCAGTGCGGGTAAACACAGCCAATACTGTGATCGAGCCACCACCAACTTACATAGTGCCTTATTGACAACCTAGGCCTTGTAAGGTCTGTGCAACACTTGAATCCTATTATAACCTCTTACCAACTGGAATCATAACTCATCTGACAATATAACTTTTATCTTTCAGCTGGGGTACAACTGATATGTTCTTCAGCCCAGGAGATACATTGCAGCCAATGGTGTTTTGTTAGCAGACACACTCGCATCAGTCTTCTACTGCCATATCCCATCAATGCTAAATTTGCTGCACTGACCACATAAACACATCTGTCATGCTGCCCACAGTGATTGTTGTTGTTCTTTAATGGAGTATTGGCTTTCTGTCAACACTGAAACCTCTATACTGGTGTCATTGGTCTCTGTCATTAAGTGGATGTGGTAAGCCACTGTATTGTAATTGGCAGAAATTACATATTCATGGCTCACTCTTGACAATGTGGATTGAGAAATGTTGAATGCATGTTGTGACAACTACCATTCCATATTTAAAGTATGAAAATTTGTGTCATGCATACATAATCACTCCAGAAAACCTTTCAAATGAGAGCCCCAACATTGTAGGCACATTTAAATATTTTTTCTGCAGTGTTTCTACAATATGGATTTCATATCCTATGGCTTGTGGTACTTCAGTGTATATACTATAGACAGGATGCAACATTGAGGAAATGTTGAATAAACTTATAAGATGCCCAAAAAACAATGACTTCAGCAAATCAGGTGTATCACAGCATAAAGTTAACTGTGGTAATGCTATTTCACTGAATGTGAACTGCATTACAGCTATAAAAAGTGAATGGTGCCAAATGTGATTCAGAAAAGCACTGACAATTCAAAAAATAATAATAATAATAATTAAATAAAAATGGTAATATGAACTGATAATGGCTTTCAACTTCATAATATTTGCTCGCATGTGTTCAAAAATAAAATCCAATAAAGGGCGTTGACCTCACAGAGTCCACCTTAATAAGGTCACAGCATGGTGGCTGAAATCTCAATAATTTAATATGACTCAGCCCAGAGAAACCCAAAGACTGAAGAATATTTCCGAATAGATTTTGTTTACGTTTTTCGTGCTTTTATGCTTCTTAGATAACTTCGTGATTTTATTTGGAAGTGGAGCTATTTATTTTATTTTCTGGACGTGCAGCTAAACTAAATAAATAAACTGATATTTTTTTATATTCAGTTTAACTTAGTTTTAATAACTCCAAATACATCACTTGAATTACATAATCGGACTTATTTGCAGGTTCTCCTTAGCGCTAACAACCTAGGCAATTTCCTAGTTATATCTGTCTTTCTTGTTACTATAGAAACCTTTTAAAATACTAACAGGCCATGGAACTCCAACATTACAAAGATATAGAATGACATTAAAATATGTATTCTGGGATAACCGGTCTGTTAACCTACAATGGCAAATATAACTATTGCAAAACGATAAACAACAATGACTAAACTGCAGAAAACATGATGTGCTGAAATAAGTAAAATATAGTGAAACCATATGATGATAAAAACTATGTGTCGTATGCACAAAGCATATTTATAAAATTATCAGTCATGTACACTTTTTTTGGTTTGTGGAGGTACATCCTAACTAAAATGGTAAATTAGTTATTTAAACTATTGAGTTTATGGAATTATATGTTACATATATTATATATAATTTCTTGGTAACTTTTCCATTCTTCATTAGGGGGCATCCATTAGTTAAACGAGGTGTTTTTTCCGGAAATGGGAATCTGGAAACAACTCCTCCCCCCATGTTGAGATTTGGTGAGATCTGGTAGGGACCCCCCTCCCCTCCTATGGTAAGGAAAGATCTCTTAAAATTTTTAATACCTTATTTTTTTTTTTTTTTAGTTGATTCTTGGCTGTCCAAGTGATGCCATGTCATGATTTGTCACCTGGACAGCCAAGAATCAACTGACTCTGACCATGGAAGCCTACGACTACACCTTTTTCTTTTAGCTCCCCTGTCTTCAAAGGGCAGCGAGATTCCCATAACATTGGGATTGACATCATTATAGACATGTTCTGGCCTCACATTCAGGAGAATGAGGGTTCAAATCCCTGTCTGGGCATCCAGATTTGGGGTTTGCCCCCAAATCACTCCAGACGAATGCCGGGATGCTTCCTTCAAAAAGGCCATGGCTGAATTCTTCCCATTCCTTGTCCCCAATCCCATCCCACCTCTAATGACCTTAGCTGTTGATGAGGTGTAAAGCAATAAATAAAAAAAAGTTGTAGACCTTTTTTTTCAGCTTTACTCTTTTTCATGGAATTAAAAAAATTACGTGAGATTTCAATTTATCCCCCTTGGTGAGATTTTGCTTGTCCTCCCCTCCCCCCTCCCCCATACATATTTATTTTATATAATTTAATTGTAATGTAGTGCATGCTCCATTGGCAATTTCTCTACACACCCATTTCCTCCCTCTCCTGTACCCATCTACTACAAATTTCAACTTTAAATTGTTTCAACTGTTTTGGCTAAATACTCATCAATTTTCTTGTAACTTTTCCAATACCTTACCTCTCATAATTAATGGATGCTCTCCTAGAATCAAGTTCATGTTTAACACTCTTAGTGAAGTAACTTTGTCCAGATATGAGATCATTGATGCTACATTTCCTTTTTTAATCATTATTATTATTCTCCTTTCCAGTATTAGGCCCAGTGGCCTGTAATGGTCACTCTTCATTTTTTAATTGGTCTTCCAGGCATTTGTTTCATATGGGGATGTAATTTAGTAATTGCTATGATATTCTGCATTTGTCCATACTTTTCAAACGTTGAAACCATCTTTCACTACACTGCTGGATATGTTCAATTACTGGTGTTACTTTCAATTTATCTGTTACTGTTTTATTTTTAATATGATCTAGAAGTGTATATCCTGCATCTCTTCTCCAGGAACTTCATTTATACTGCAGTTAGTGTCCATTTATCTTATGCTTTTATTTTTCATGGTTCAAAGCCATAAGTAATATATGATCTTACTATAACTTTATATGCATTACATCTGATTTGGTTATGAATTTTAATCACATTAAAGACTTGATTCATAATTGTCAGTACTCAGTTGTAATTTAATATTTTGAAATGCAATCTTTGTCTTCAGAATTTGTTAGGTGACTTCCCAAATATTCAAATGCATTAAACAATCCTAAAATTTTGATATATAGGATTATATTGATTTGAATTTGTTCCTTTCCTTGAAATGCCATGAATTTTTATTTCATAGTTGAAATATCCATGTTAAAAATTTTAACATATAGGTTCCGGCTATATACTTTGGATTGTATATCATCTTCATGTCAGCTAATAATACAAAGTTTTTGGCGTAAAGCTTAGTTTCAATATAGTCATTTCTGTGAAGCATTATACTTCCACGTATTTTTAATCTGAAGTGTTGGATGAAGGAAGAGATGAAGGACAACCTTGTTTAATACCACAGTTGATAATGTTCTGCTCAGGTGTTTCAGTTTGAGTTTCACAGGTACCAAACTGCATTTGTAATGACTGTGTATTGCTAATCTTATCTGATTAGGTCTTTTGAATAACTGCATTAAATTCTTCACCACATTCACTATGATTTATTTTGCTTAGGAAATTAAGTTTAAATTTCATAGACATCTTTTTTTAGAAGGCTTATAATTTCATCATTTGTGGCAATAGAACCATTTTGTTTTAATGCAACTGCATTGCCTATAATCTGAGCAACCTATAGTTTCAACTTTTTTTATTATTATTATTTATTGATACCGCATAGGTGCTGTGTGGCAATTTATTGTCATATCATCACATGCATGACTCTTGAAGCTTCCTTCAACATCTGATTTCTTATAGATCCAGCACTTTACTACAATTCTAATTGATTTTGTAGTTCATAGTTCACTAATATTTACTGCTATGAGTGCTGTACTTCAAATAGATATGATTTTTAAAGAGATTATCTGTTTTAAAATTAATATCAGCATAACCTCTAGCTCCAGTCTGTCATTTATTCTCATCCCAATTCTTTTATCATTTCACATTTATACCATATTTTATGTTACCCAATATCTTCATTTACCTGGTACAATGTCTTGTCCCCTTTCCACTTCCTCCTGGCACTTAGAAACCTCTTACTTCACTTCTTAACAGCATGCTGCCTAGCAAATTTCTTTACTAGATGATTTATCAAGACATTTCAATTCTTACTTTCTTCCTCTTCATGGATAGGCCAAAACCCTGTTCCGACCTCATTACATTCAATTACATTTCAATTCTTTTGTCTAAAATAAGCTATTCCCTCTCCATCATTCAAACTCTTACTAATTTTTCGTTTGCCTAATAAGCTGACTGATCTTTGTCTACATTCCATGTTCACCTACCCAACTAGATATACCATGTTAAACTGTATGTAACAGAGGAAATGTAGTGGCTGTCCTATCTCTGACACAATGGCTAAGAATGATCCTTTCTGCAATATCCGACTAACCTGTAGGTTGTGAACTAAGTTTTTTTATTCATTTTATTTTATATGTTATTATCTGCATAGAACTTACCTTCCAATTGTAAGCCAATAATGGAATAATAGGTTCAATATACTTCACTGTTGTTGCTTTTGATGTCACTTCAAATCTTTATGATACTGAATTTACAACGTTCACTCTTTTGTCCCTACCTCTTCATAACTTTTCACCTAGCAAAACACTTTCTACTTTACCCCAATGATTTTAAATTTCTTCAACACCCTTCTATAGGCCATTCTGCACAAATAGTGGCAATATGTATTGCTATACCTTCAATTGCCCTCTAAATTATCCTTCTCACAGAGATTCAAACAAGTAACCTCCCCTGTTGTTATGTCAACTGCTTTGTTACCTAACAGACAGCCTGATGTGATTAGTATCACGCACTCCATCAACCTGACTACTATTGAGGTCAAATTAATTACTATGTAGTTACTGAGCATTTTGGATGAGCAGTAACACTCTGGCCTTGCTTTTAAGAGTATATGGGTTTGAATCCCCGTCCAGCCATCCAGATTTGTGTTTTCAATGGTTTCCCCAAATCACTCCAGGCAAATGCTGGGAAGGTTCCCTCTAAAAGCTGTGGCTGAATTCCTTCACATTGCTTTCCTCCATTCTTTTCCCACCTCTAATGACCTTGAACTAGGCATAGAACAATAAGAAAAAAAAAACTTATGTATTTCTCAACCCTTTCCGTCTCTTTTCTTTTGCAAACTAGCACTACTGTGGCACAAATACTGTTTCCTGATATGTCTTTATATTATCTATAGGAATGGTATGGTATAATATCCACCTATCATCAAAACATTTGTTGTAATGTTATCCATAGCTGCCTTTCTGTCCATAGGAATTTAGTTAATAAACAGATTAAGCAGCAACTGCATATTATGAGTTGCTCTTTAACAATATATAACATCATTTAAAATTTTGTAAAACTATATTATTCAGGCCCAATGAGTTTTTTCAATACCATGGCTTGTGGGGTATTATTGGTTAAAGCTCATCAAGTAGAGAAGTAGATTCTTTTTTCCCCAGTTATACCTAAAACAATTCTGCCATCACAGAACTTAGAATTTTCCTCCGACATCAATCATTCATTGTGTTTTAGTTTGAGATTCTTAAAATTCTTTGTTTAGTAGAGTTTATAAGTTGCAAGCAAACAAAGCGAAAGTTTTTAGTTTGCAGTTATTTGCCATATTATAATATTTATTTCAGAAAGTGTTCTTAATTCAGATTGCATTGCATAACAAAGTAATAAATTTTATTACAACTATAAGGTTGTGACACAACTGGTAATGTGACAAATAAATGGAATGGCATAACGTGGAGCAAAATTGGCAAGTTCATATACTGAGTGTTGCCTATTGAAAAACACTCAGTGAGGGTGCTCTATGCTGAATTAGCATGACAATAAATAAATTAAAAAAATCCATCTCAATTTCAAACAGTTTGGTGATATAAATTATAGAACTGGCCCATCTATATTCCATTTAAATTATATTTGTTATATCTGTCAGGTGTATCTTTGTTCACTTGATTTTTACAAAGATTTATGAGATGAAAAAATGCCTTCTGCTGAAGTTACTCAAATGGTTGATGTGACCTTATTTGCACTGTTAATTATGTCACAAGTCAAGTGAGAAATTCAATGGAGTCCTCACTCTCAGAATTGAGTTAAATAACTGTTGTTTGATTTGCTGTCACAAAAAAGGAATGTGACTTTCTATTGAAAGTGCTGGTAAATCTGCATTTTCTAACAGCTGCCTTTACCTGTACCTTTGCTAGCAGGAGCAGATAGCTTTTAAATTTGATTATAACTAAATAACAATAATTTAATCTTGATTACCTAGTTGCAGACTTTCTTATCAAATCCTCAATCCTACTTTTTCTTCTAAACTCACCCAGTAATCCTACAATGTAACATTGACTTACAGTTTAATGTGGAACCCAAATCACAGGGTAGTTATCAGTGTTTATTCAGCATAATTTCATTTCAATTCTGAATAATACAATGTTGTTGGTACATATCCTGGGTAACATTTCAGTAGTGTGAAAATTTTGCCTTTTAATCTTATCCATAAATGAGCAATGCTTGTGAATATTTGCAATCTGGGCAACAGCTGTAACAATTTTAACGAAATTTCGTATTTAGATAATGTTTTGTTTTTTAAGATTACCTAAATAGTTGTCTTCCCTGCAAAAACACAATTTTACAAAATACAAACAATTTTTGCAGTTGGTATCTCAAAAACGTGTCTAACGCCATCTCATAGATGATTCAGGTACCAGAAAGCCTACTAATACTTTTATTTTTTATTATTTTATTTGTCAATCTTGTTTCATGGAGCCCTGCTGAGGAGGGACCTCTGGGATGTGAAAAATGTCATTGTTAATACACATATATACCATATGAGTCATAATCATAATGAAAACAATCATATGTTACAAAGACAAATAAAGAGAATAAAAATAAACATTAATTTTTACAACTGAGTTTTGCAAAAGGTCATATTGAATACAATTACTTATTTTGATCAAGTTCTTGAATGGAGTAGATGCATTTGCCAATAAGATAAATTCTATGTTTGTCTTTAAATATATCTTTATAATCTGCAAACTGTTTTATACCCCTGGTAACTTTATTAAACAGATGTATCCCAGAATAATTAACTCCTCTATGTACTAATGACAGAAATGTTTGTGTTTTGTGCAAGTTATTTTTGTTTCTTGTATTGTGTACCTGTGAATTAGAAGTAAACAGGTTAAAATGATCTATAACAAAGCACATAAGAGAATATATATACTGAGAAGTCATTATAAGTATATTGAGTTTTTTAAAAAGTTGTCTACAAGAAGTTCTTGCTTTTATCCTACACAACAACCTAATAGCTTTTTTCTGTGCTATGAAAACTTTTTTACTTTGTGAAGAGTTTCCCCCAAAAATTATGGCATTTGACATCACGGAATGAAAATATGAGGACCACACCTGTTTCGTTAATTCTATATCTGCTGTTAGAGAAAGTGTTCGTATTGCAAAGGTGGCACTATTTAACTTCTTCAGTAGTGAAGTGATATGTTCATGCAAACAGTGTTTCTCATCTATTTTAATTCCAAGGAGTTTTATACTCTTTGTTTCTAAGATTGTGTTATTTTTATAGCTTACTTGTAAATCTGGCTGTGCATAATTTTTTGTTTTAAACCTAATATAAAGTGTTTTTTTTTTTTTTTCAAAATTTAATTTTAACCAATTTCCCATAAACCAATTTGTTACTTCACCAAGTACTTCATTTACATTAAATTCTAGATTACTGTTTGGTGTTTTTCTCACAGTCAGGTTAGTGTCCTCTGCAAATAAAAAACTCTGAACTTTGTCAGATAAAATTCCAGAAAGCTTATTGATATATATCAAAAAGAGGAGAGGTTCTAGGACAGAGCCCTGTGGAATTCCATGTTTTACTTTCTCCCAGTCTGATGAGGTGTCTTTACTAATTTTTGAATAAAAAATTGAAATTTTTTGCATTTGACTCTCCATGTATGATTTAAACGATTTGTCTGCAGTTCTATAAATACCATAGTATTCCATTTTTGTCAAAAGTAATTCATGACTTGCACAGTCAATTGCTTTTGCAAGATCACAAAATATTCCTAGTTTCTGTTTATTTTCAACAAGGAACTCTTATATACTTAAACGAACAGTTCTTGTATACTAACTGGCCTGTGGGTATACTAACACTACATGTTTAATTATAAAACATTTAAAAAGAAGATATTTACAAAATAGATATTTGCTTTGCTGGAAGTGATACTTTACTTCATAAAACTTCTTTGAAAATAATATTAGCTGTTATAATGTAATCATTGTTTACTTTTTGACCATATGTGTCTTTGACACAAACATCAATATTACTGAACTGTAAAAAGTGGTTATCAGTAAATACTACTAGTTTAACTATAAAACATTACTAAGCCAATATAAAAAAATAGATACAGGCTTTGTTAGATGTGATTTTTTTAAAAACTTCTTTATCTTACAAAACTTCTTTGATAATAATTATTAACATAATAGCAGCATTTTTATCATTTGGAAACGGCTGTAGTAGCAGCTTCAGGTAATGCCTCTGATGATATTTAAATTTCTCTTTCATTTGAACAAGAAAATGTGCACTACAAAATGCCCAGGAAGCAATTAAGAAAAACTTTTAACTACCTCCAAGAAAAAAATTAATAACATACGTTACAGCCTAAAAACATTACAAGCTCATATTAAAAAATTTCTAACACCATACGCTGTCGAAGAATTTTGAGGCACCTGTGAGTCTACTGTTTTTATCTTTGAGCTTCAAAATGCATAGGAATATTTTTAACTACAATCAAACTTCACACAGTCAAGACTCATCTCAAGGAAACCTAAAAGAAAATAATCTCAACCAAGTTACATGAACTTTGCCCAGTGAAGACTCAATTCAAGAAAATCCTGACAAAATTTGGCTTAAGCAGGTTTCTGATGATGAAATGCTGCCATTAAAATAAAATGTTGAACTATTATTCACGATTTTTATTTAACTGACTGCAGTTCATATGTAACTGGGAAAGAAATATGTTGAATGTATAACAAATATGGAATGGTCTGGCAGCAAAACTGTAATTAGTGGAGAATAAAGTGGTTACTGTGCTAGCTCTCAAAAAATTGTGGCTACAATTCTGGGTTCAAATCCTGATGGGGGCAGGAATTTTTAAGATTTGTATTTGATCATATGAACTATGCTGGGGCATTCTAATGGTTTGGATTCTATGCTAAATTATAGGTCCCAGATGATAGGAACTGGCCATGCTACCTCTGATATAATGGGTTAGTATGCCTCCTTTTGGAGGATCCAATCAACCTTCAGGTTAGGTTTTTATACTGTCTATATATTTAATCTATCCAATCTAATGTTATTATATGAGCAAATCTTGTTAATAGATAAAATTAAATTCTCACAAGCTTCTCTAAGGATTTTGATGAAATCTTGCATACTGAACAGAAATCGAAAGATGCCGAGTGTAGATCAGTCACCCAGGTACTGGATACGAATTTGTGTACACATTTATTTTAAGTTCTCAGCTTTTGGCACCACACCAAAATCATATGTAACTTATTTTACTTATTTTTATATAGAGCGCAACACCACAGCTGGCTGTCAGTCACTCTCTTTCGTAGCACTGGTACTTTGGTGCTGCCGCCTGCAGGCCCGGCTTCAGGTGAAACTCGCTAACCAGGAAAATGTCCACATCTCCGTACCATATAAATTTCGAAACTCCAATAGTCATGCATGAATGATGTTGGCATTCCCATACAGAAAGTGTATGGGAATGGAGTGTATGGCCTCCTATTCATGTCTGCGTTGTAGGGTTTCTGTGGCGTTGGCAAGTGTGACATCACTGTGGCAGTGAGGTTATCCAGCCTTTTTAGGGGACTTACTATCATGCTGAGCATATTCTGAAACATGTCGAGTTAGCTCATGAAGTTGGCCCTGTTCTTCTCTGCTGTTTCTCTTGGATGCTGCCATGATAGATTTTCCTTTGCTGGAGGTTTGGTGATGCGGTCTGCTTCATCGTCAGTTGATTAGACTGCGCTGGGCTTTGCTTCTCAGGCCTTGGCGAACTATGTAGGTGTTGTGGCTGGGGCAAGAAACAATCACACCTTTGCTCACCTTGGTGAAGGAGTATAATTTCATTTTGGAAGATGTCAGTTTCTTTCCCTATATATTGTTACTTCGATTTTGTCAGTTGCAGTGGATTCGATTCCATGGAGTTGTAATTTGGCATTCTATTTTTCACCAACGTCTGCTGTTTGTTTAATTTTTGTTTATTTAGATACCTTCTGAGGAGCTTCTGTCCCCATTCAGTTTGATAATCATGGGCTCTCTTATAGACAGTCTCCAAAGCCAGTACTGTTGTTGCTGTGACAGTTTCCACTGACTGGTTAGTCACAGCCATTTTGTGCTTGGCAGTTTTTGTGCCATGATGCACCACATACATAACATGTACAGGCCACATTTTTTAGTAGTTTGCATCATGTCCAAACAACTGACAGTTGAAGCACTGCATTAGTCCAAGCAATGATCAGTTTCTATATCAATTCTCCAAGGTGACAGAGTGTGTCAGCCATAAAGACACTGTGTTTCCCCAGCACGTTTGGTAACACAACTAGGAACTGTGGCATTATTTGATTACCTACGAGGGTGAATCAAATATAAACAAGACTTTCGGCCGTTCGGGCGCAATAGTGGTGGGAGAACGTTCCTGCTTCGTTTGGCGATAGGTAGGTTTGTCAGGAGTGGGGGAAGACCGTTAGCCCCCCCCCCTCGACTCGCTCAGTGCCAACCGTCACGATGTCAGAGCAAGAGGTACACTCGTCGATTGCGCAACGTGTTATAATCAAGTTTCTCGCTGCAGAAGGCGTAAAACCGGCAGAAATCTTGAGGAGATTGACTGCCCAGTTCGGGAAAGAGACACTGTCGCGAGCCAGAGTGTTTGCATGGCATAAACAGTTTGTGGATGGTCGTCATCATGTTGAAAATGAGAGCCATAATCGCAGACCCCGCACCAGCATTGCAGAGAACAACATCAGCTGTGTTAGACTGCTTATTGAAGATGACAAGCGTCTTACCACATCTGAAATTGCAAGTAAGGTCGGAATAAGTTATGGGAGCACTTACTCCATACTCACAGAGGAGCTTGGGTACCGTAAGGTGTGCGCCAGGTGGGTTCCTCGCCTTCTCACAGCAGAACAGAAATTGAATCGACTTCAGGTGTGTGAGCGTCTTCTGGCACGATTTCGGGAAGAAGGGGACCCATTTCTGACTCACATCATCACCTGTGATGAAACTTGGGTGTACCACTACACCCCTGAGTCCAAACAAGCGAGTATGGAGTGGAGAAAAAAAGGAGAACCTGGACCAGTGATAGCCAAGTCACGACTATCGGCTGGCAAGATTTTGGCTACGGTTTTTTTAGACCAGCGTGGTTTGCTGCACCTCGATTTTTTGCATGAGCGCAGGACAATCAATGCGGCCTACTACTGCGACATTTTGAGTGAGGTCCAACTTGCATATGGCCGCAAAAGACGAGACCTACCGATGAGGAAAGTGGTTATTCTCCATGACAATGCTCGCCCCCACACAGCAGCCTTAACCAGGGAAAAATTGGAGAAACTGGGGTGGGAGACACTGGACCACCCTCCTTACAGTCCAGACCTGTCACCCTGTGACTTTCATGTGTTTGGTCCTCTCAAGGAAGCTTTGGGAGGCCAAAAATTCAACAGTGATGCTGAGGTGGAAGCCTACGTGCGCAATTGGCTGCAGACACGACCTGCATCTTTCTACATGGAAGGAATTGGGAAGCTGCCTATCCGCTGGGAAAAATGTGTTTCTAAAGCAGGAGATTACGTAGAAAAATAAGATATGTACTTTTTTGCACTTAAAATAAAAATAATATTTTTAAAAATAAAGTCTTGTTTATATTTGATTCACCCTCGTAGTATGTAAAAGTTGTGCCATATCATAGCACATTTCCATTAGCTCTTCTTGAAGTGTCTCAGGATCAATGAATGCATTTTATGCTTCGCCAGTTTCATCCAACATATTTCTTGAGATCTATTGAAGAAATTCCTCCTTTGGATTAAGACCACTTGCACCTCAACTACTTTACTGTGGGAACAATTTTAATTGAGTTAGACCTTAGGATTCTATATTCTAAAATGGCATAACTCTGTAGGTATTTGATAACTTTCTAAATAAGTAACCATGCTGGTGTATTTTTATGAATTCACAAACAACTTTTTAAATTGTAGCATCATATTCCAAACATAGATTTTTAAACCAATTAACTGCTATATGCATTTGGGTTGAAGTCATTAATATATGGAATTCTTATTCCAAAAGTCTTGAATCCTATTCAGCTGGTTCTTCTTATGAACCTAATACTCTCATAATACCTTCAGACTTAATTTCTAGTATTCTATTCTGATTATGTGAAGCAGCTGCTGCACTTATATTTCCCTTACTATCGTTCCATGGCAGTCCATAATGGTCTCATCAATCTACTTATTTTACATAAAAACCTTTTTGAAATCTATGGTAACTTCTTTCCCATCTTTTTTCCATAATTGTTTGAATACTCTCTTTTCCCTTTATTTTCCTAACATAGTTAGGGAAGTTTCAGAGATCCCCTTCCCGCAATGATATTGCCCATAAATTGATTTTTAGCTCTCCTTTTTACTGCTATTAATAACTTTTTTAATGGCTTCATGTATTTTCCATTGCTATAGTGCTTGCTCCCACACTCTATTACACTCTTTTATTGTTCTCAATTCAGCCATCTCACGTTATTGAAGGCTGTAGGTTAATGCCCATTATTGTTATTATTATTATTTTGTATTAGTCACTTCTTTCCTTGTTCTTACTATGTCTTACTCTCCACTTACTGTGTAAGCACCTTAGAATTTGGGTAAGTTCTAGTTTTCATAGCTACAGAGCATAAGGGAGGTAGTAAGATTATCAGTAAACATTAAATTTTTCATTTCATAACTACAGGATATGAGAAACCTGTTTCATGCAGAAGCCGATACTGCAACCTAATTCAATGTATAAGCCGATTTTGAAACAATAAAGCCACTCAGCACACAATATAAGCTCTAAATAAACGTTTTATAATAGTAAAGAACCTTTAAACTAACCTGGAATATGGTAATCCATTATTATCCAATTTGTAAACAATCGATTTTTGTTAATTTCACTAATTCTCGACACGTTTAGATGCTGAAAGTAATTTCATAATAATAATAACCCGAAAGGAACTTAAATTCGCTAAAATTCAGTAGTTTCAAGCCGTATAAATAAAGTAGATAAAAATTTTAAACATTTCGTTAGACTCACTTGCATTTTTAACATTTTTAATCACACATTTTCGATAATTTCACTAACTAAAAAGTAAATTTCTAAAAAGAACGAAAAATCTAGTATAACATTCTAAAATTTCAAAATATTCCATGCAGTAAAACTAATATTAAGTCAATTTTAAAGTTATTTTGTCGTAAACCACAACGTGGTAGTTTCCGAAATTAAACTGTGATTAATCTAAGCCACTTCCGTAAATAAAACTACTGTTAAAACAAGTAACTTAGTTCAAAGAAAAATCACATAACATCACTTTTTCGGTATAAACAACACTTGAATAATTATTAAAAGGAAACAGGTTTTTAGGATATGGCGTTTCGATAATCTCAAGCACAATTTTTGACAAACTAATAACTTTGCTATTACACCACCGATCATAATAAAATTTATACCATTGAAATCAGGAGCAAACATAGAACACGTTGACACTAATTTTAACAAGATAATTTGCAATCCAGCAGGGACGACTAATTACTTTTCAGAAACTCATTACCATTGCGCACTCACAATTAATTCATTTACAAGAAAGCTAATTATTTTAGAATTTTGCTAAATACTTTTTATAAACTTTAAAAGCCAGGCTACACACAATTAAATTTTGAATATAATCTATAATCACATCTTTTTAGACTATTTTTTGGTAAGCAGTAGAATACACATATCATGCGGCTGTGGGTATGTAGGTAGAGACCCAGGCCGTCTGTTTGTCTTTATCTGGGAACCGTGTGCATAGTAGATCTGTGCTAGTATGTTTTGTCGTGTAGTGACAGTGACGGTTAGACCTAGATGTTTGCCGGAAGCAGTTGAACCATACTATGGTTGCCTTCTCGGCCATGTTGATTTTTCTTACCAGTGACTTTCGTTAGTAATGACTTTGCACTTATAAACATTCCAACGGGGTTAGGTTGGTGAATTCTTCCTCTTCACGACTTTTAATTTTTGGAGATGATTTAATCTGATTCGCCTAATTGACTGTAAATGTATTTTTCAAATGTGACTGTGAAATAAACTTAAACAAATTTTTTCATCAAGTTGATTTCCAAATACTTTTGTAGTGAACAATAACCTGTACTCAGCTTTTGGTTTTTTAAATAAGCTTTGTGGTGGCCAATAAGCTTTACAGTTGAATCCTCCAGGCAGGCACATGGTCATTTAAATTTATTAAAGCAAATTTAGCAGAACTTTCTACAAGATAACATTCAGTTAAGGTGACGAAACCTATACTACACTCCGGTATACTGGTTTCATCCCTTACAACTGCTGTCTTAATTTAATATATTGAAGCTTCTGTTTCCGAACCTGTGTCATCTAATAATTATAGTTATACATTTTATCTTGGCCACTCTTTCAATAAATTTTCTTATGTATATAATAATTGTTCTATATTTATTCCTTTTATAGCCTTAGACCCCATTTTGTTTTCATCAGTCTTCATCAAGAACATGTACAAGAACGTAGCCAGGTACAGGCAAGGGGGGGGGCACAGCTGCCCCCCCCCAGCAGGATGCATGTATGTGCTCGATCGGAGTTCTGCCAAACCGAAGAGTAAACAGTGTTACGCAACTTTCAAAAATTAGTTCGATTCAAGCGATTTAATCCTTCTTGCTACTGCTATCTGCGGGAAACAGACGTTAGCGAGAGCGAGGCGGCACAATGCGCCACGCTCGGTTCTTTAAGCTGCATATCGACTATGTGCGGTTGCCACACGGCCATGTTTGAACAGGCCAAACCGGTTATTTGCCACGTGAACCATCTCTGCTGACGAGTACGGCTGATGCGCGTGCCAACGCAACACAGCCAGGCACTGTCCAGGGCCGCATTTAGGCTCTGTGGGCCTTGTCGGCAGTGGCCCTAGCTGCTTCTGGGGCTATCGATGCTTAAATTTCGAAATTCGGCTCAAAACATTTATGGGGTACCTTTTTTTTTTAGCTCTACTACTGGCCCAGGCAGAGAATCCAGGATTGTGGTGCAGGCCCCCCATTTGTGGTGGGGCCCCCCTTTCCGGTACGGGCTCCTAGGCTACAGCCTATGTAGGCCATGCTAAATGTGGCCCTGGTATTGTCTTTTTGTAAAGCCACCATGGACATTTCACATGCACGACTAGCTGCAACATTCACAGTGATGCATCACATTCTATATGTTACCGTGAAAGACCGAAATCAGAGAATGTCGACATTCACCGGTGAATGTCAACAAACACCAAATACGTCGGTGAAAGATCGAATATTTCATTACATTCTTGTGCATTCGGACTCTCACCGGTGTATGTCGACAATCACAGATATGCTCTGGTGGGGGTCGAAAAGAGAGGAGCCGACAAAGAGGCGACTGGCTGTTTCTCGCCAAATCCGCCAAATGCTTTGTTCTGGTGGAGTCTCCCGCCAAATCCTGGTGACTGGCTGTTTCCAGCCAAATTCTTTGTGCTGGTGGAGTCAGTCAGCTTTGTCAGTCTTATGCATATGCAAGGTTCGATGGTGAGAGCAAAGTTTTCTTAATTTTTTTTTTTTTTATTTTCTGATTTATACTGAATGGATACTGCAGTGAATCGTGATCTTTATCTTGAAAACTTAAATGTATTAATTGCGGGTAAACGAGAAGACAATTGCTTTTATTTTTCTCGAGAAAAGTACTCTAAAATACTTTCTGAAGTGGTTTCTGCTAAAACTAAGTGCAACACACCTTTGGATTACAGACGATTAAAACATTTTGACGTTTAAAAAATTAATGATGAAGAGAAGTTAATTGTACCATTAAAACCAAGAGAAATGAATATACAGTATTATGTTGCCAATGACGAATTGTTCAGTATACTATATGAAGCTTACACCAGGATAGGCCATGGAGGAAGAACATGTATGCTTAAAGAGTTGCAAAATAAATACAAAAATATTACATATGAAGTTGTATTTAAATTTATACAAACAGTGTCAAATGAAACACAGCGCACCTAAGAAAGGTATTGTTGTGAAACCAATGATCAGTTTTGAGTTAAACTCAAGATGTCAAGTTGATCTGATAGATCTGCAGTCAAACTCAGATGGTGAATACAAGTTCATAATGGTGTATCAAGATCATTTAACTAAGTTTGTCCAGCTATGATCTTTGAAAACTAAGAGGGCTGAAGAAGTAGTGTATCACGTTCTTCCAATATTTTTAACATTTGGTGCTCCAGCAATATTGCAATCAGATAATGGTAGAGAATTCAGTAATCAAGTCATATCCGAAATATGCGCTATGTGGAAAGATGTTAAGATAGTTCATGGAAAGCCTCGTCACAGTCAAACACAAGGCTCAGTTGAAAGGGCCAATAAGGATATACAGAATATGCTAACTACATGGAAGAACGATAACAATACAAATAAATGGTCAGAAGGTTTACCCTTTGTTCAATTTGCCAAGAACACTACATACCACGAAGGAATACGCCAAAGTCCTTATGAGGCCATGTTTGACATTAAAGCAAAAAGAGGCATAGCATCGTCTTTTTTGCCTAGCGAACAAATCGCAAGTATCGAAACTGAGGAACAACTTGAAGAAATCACCAATACTTTTGAAACCAAAGAACAGCTTGAAGAAACTGGTAATACTTCTGAAAAAAATTTGAGCGGTAGTCAAACCAAAAACCAAATTCCAAAGAAAAATATTGAAGAGGACTTGCAATCTACCACGTCGTCACATCAAGTTCTGAATGAAAAACACTAGTTAATTTCTATGAAAAGAGTGGCTGCGAAAGAGAATCTTCTACTGCAAGCAACAAAAATGTTGCGAACCTCACAAAATCAATTTCCTCCCTCTCAAATTGGTGATACTGCACTAATACAAGTCACTGATGTTGACCGTGGTCATACAGATAACCGAAATGTGTTAGCGGTTGTTGTTGGAATAGAAGACTCCAACTTCTATAAACTTTCGAATGAAAACTGTACCCTCAAGCAGCTTTACACAAGTAATCAGTTCGAAATTTGTAAAGAAAAGCTCCTTTCCATAGATAAGATTTCTTTTCAAGAAATTTCGCTGAGAGAAGCAACTGCAGCTAATTCGGAAAGTGGTGGGCAAGGCTATACATGCTGTCATTCCAAAAGGAAGTGTTCCACAAATAAATGCAGTTGTAAAAGCAAGGGCCTCTTGTGCAATTCAAAGTGTCATAATAGTTTAAGTTGTTGCAATAAGTAAGATCTGATTCACATAATTTAGTAAGTTTTTTATAACTATTATTTTATTTTCACATTTAGAATGTACTGTATAATTAAGTAAGTTTTCCTTTCTCATTTTGAATGTACTGTATAATTAAGTAAGTTTTTAACTTCTATAATTTTCCTTTCTTATTTTGAAAGTACTGTGTGTTTTAAGTTCTTAGTTATTCCTTTCAGAAAGAGAGGCAAAACATTTATCGCGACTGAATTACGGAGAAAAAAATATAAATTTCGGACATGTTTAACATTCACCATTAGTGCATGGTGAATATTGACATTCACCGGTGAAAGTCAGAAATAAGGGTATTTAGCAAATATTTCGGACATACACCAAGCGACTATGTGAATATTGACATTCACCCGTGAATGTCAACACTCTCCAGATTTTGGTGTTTCACCGTTACATATGAAAAGTGATTTGATGGATATGGATATTTAATAGAATACAGTATAGTGAGAAAAACTTGGAATACATGAGATATGCGAGCCATCGAGGATACAATAAACAAATTTTACAAGAATGACAATGGTAGAGTTCCTAAAATCATTAATTGAGGCAGTAAACACTCAATTTCGGTAGGCGATTTCAGTTACTGAAAGACGTTGTGACTTAAGATTTCTAGTAATTGGATACTCATGTATTGGATACTGCCTCCAATAGTTTTTCGATAGTAAAAACAATCATTTTCTTGAAAATTTCCAGATGTTTTTCAACGCATTATGCAAAACTCTGCAAAAATAAGGTATTAGAACCCATTTTATACTAAATCTTTTATTGCTATTCAATTTTCTGTTGTCATTCTTAAGGAGAACTTACTTAGGTAAAATGTATTGAGTTAATCATGTCCCTGCTGTGGGAGCCATCTCTAATGATGCCATTGTAGGTCCACTATATAAGTGTGGACTTGTAGGGCATGGGTTATACCTGGCGTGGGGCAGCACTCACACTGTGAACGTTGTGGGGACCATCGGGACTCTGCAGCGGGATCGTGCACTACGACGGTGCTCTGTGGAGCTTGGCCGAGTACGTGGGAACCTGTGCTCGCACTGGACATGAGTTTCGAGCGGGTGTGGGGGAAAACACACTAGGAGCGTGCCCTAGTGTGGGAAGCCGCGTATTCAGTAACGGTATGTTCGGTCAGCTGGCGTGATGGATCATGCGAAGGGGCATTCCTGCGTGACGTTCGGTCGTTACGGCTTCTGCCCACCCTGCGGGCTTCGGGTGGGGCAGGGTGTAGTGCGTGGGAACCACAGAGAGGTTATGCTATACAGCCAGGTTTTGGGAGGGTCTTGGGCCTGATTCGTAGCGGGCGCCGCCTACCCGCGGTTCCACCTTAAGTGGTGGCGAAAGGCGCCTTGCCTCACCGTTCCCGCTGTAATGGCGCGTGATTCGGAAGAGCCCAATTCCGCGGCAGGGACGTAGTGTGGGTATCCGGGTATCCGCAGTTTATTAATAGAGGGAGGATTAGTTCTCTCGCATACCCCCAATGACGGATTCCCTATAAAATGGCTGCTGGTGAGGCCTCGTGCTGATCCTACTAACACTCTGTCACTGTATCGCATGAGCCAACTTGAACACAGACACATACATCTTAAATGTGCGCGAGCCAAGTATTGAGGAGCCTTTGCTGTGTGCCTAAATAGCATTAGGCTGCAGGCTGACTCAACACAGACACAACACATCGGATCGTTTATATTGTGACATTGCTGGAGCTAATAACAATGGATGTAAGGAAGTTTTTCAAAAGTAAATAATTTGTATTTACTGTAAGGCTAACAACGGCATTTAATAATATTACATACAGTACCTACGAAAAGTATGACTTTTATGTGATAACTATAATTAGCTACATTCGTTTGTATTTATTACCATTAAGTGTTGGTTTAAAAATCAATAGTGTATTAATCATGGTTGCTTGCAGACTTACATTCCTCTGCTAGTATATTCTAATTAATTTGTTACTTGAACTTGCTGTCACTTTAAAAATATCCGTGAATACCGCAAAAAATGTTTCTTCACATTATCATCAATCAGCAGCTAACGATTCTAAGATATTCTCGGAAAAATACCGGTTACTGTAATGATGAATACTGCTCACCAGAAGTAAGTAGAAGACAATCGACAAATCGTGTCATCTATAATATTTTCGATTATTTTCTGCAGTACACCATACAAATGACTTGCCTTTAAGAAGCAAAGAGCAACATCAATGTGTTCTTGAAGACCTGCTGTAACTATGAATTCTTTCAAGTGTTCTAGTTTTGAAACAGCATACTGAGAAAGTTAAGAAAAATGTCATGTATATCTCCCTACAGATTCAAAACGAAATCATTGCCCTGTGCGGTTTGATCATTAAAATTGAAATTATGCAAGCTGCAAAGAAGGCTTATGCTTGTATTATATTGGCAGATGAGTCGTGTGACATAACTGTGAAAGAACAGCTTTCCATAAAAATCAGTTTTTATGACGAAGATGTAAGTACAATTCGCAAAAAAAATTCTCTGAATGGTAGAACTGATGGTGTTGATTGACAAATTATAGCATCAGAAATTGACATTTTTAGAAAACGAAGGAGATGGACCTTATAGGTGTGTTAGTCAAAGGTGTGGAGGGTGTTCTACATTGACGCGTGATATTGGTGGAGTTGAAATTTTTTTTTAAAGAGATATTTAAAAAAAAAGCCTTGTATTTTCATTGCGCAATCCACAGACTTAACATGGTTATAAATAATTTAAATCAAATTACATAAATAAGGAACACAATTAGCACCACAGAGTACATCATAAACTTTTTACACAGAGAATGCGCGTGCCAAATATTTTAGATTTATACGAGACTCACTGGTCTCAGAAATATACCTGTTTTGCCATTTTTAACGAGTATTTTGAAGACATTGTCAATGGACTTTCGAATGTTTCTAGAGAAGGGAATGATGCGGCGAGAAAACCTTACCAGTTGCTAATAAGTCAGAATTCATTTTATGCGTTGGACTGAATACTATGGATTATTGGAACCTATTGCCACTGCCTTACAATCAAAGGTGATCGACATGTATACATGCATTGATCATATTAATAGAGTAATGTCAGTCATAAAAGATCATCACAGCAACAGTAAATCAAGTCAGTTCGAAAAATAATCTATTTATCACTAAAACTATCACTTTATTTGCAAAGAATTACAAATATAGCAAGCAGCCAAGAAAGCCCTTCCTGCCTCCTCATTAGTTTTTTTGATTGAATTGATCATAAATAAAAATCTTTTTGGAAAACTTAACAACTTCCTGTACTTTTTTGAGATCATTATTTCTGGGAATTGCTTTAGTATGTGGATGAACCAGTGTTATGGTCACGCTTTGTGCTTCAATTGTGGCGTCCAGGTCTTCGTGGTCTACATCCGAGTCAAAGTTGTTTCTGTGCGTTTAATTTCTTGCAGTTTTTTTTTAGCTGCAAATTGTGTTATGTGTGAAAAGTACAATTGCAGGTACCAAGGCAGAATGTTTTCCATGATGCTTTGTTCTGTCAGATCTTTTGCCAATAACATCAGTTGCATCAGCAACAGCAAAGCTTGTCAGTGGTTCTTTGACCAAGCTGATGCAATGCTTCTTGGTGCACGAACCACTTATTCCAAGCAAGCTGATATTAAAATGTGTTTCTTTGCGGTGAACATAAACGTACAAGTTTGTGTGATTTTTTGTAATGTCCACTCATCAAAAACTCTATGAAAATCTTTGCTATTGTTTCTGGAAATATTTAAACTGAACAATTATGTCAACCTTTATGGTATTTGAATACTTTTTTATTATATATCTTATAGAATTAGCAGAATTATGAAACTTAAATCCATTTTTTTTAAAGAAATATCTCAAATACGATTAAGTTCTGTTTATAACAAAAACATTTTAACACGTCATTATTCAATAGATTTTGAAATAGCTGTCAATATTTGTAACCTTCTTTTCATATTGTTTCTACTTTCTCTTCAGAAAAAATTGTATCTTTTTTGTGTGTAATATCTGGAAGCTAGTTTTTCAATAGGACGACATAACTAAATTACAGTAATACACACAACAAAAGAAAACTGGATTTCTTATAAAATTTAAAAGTGAATCTATTTACTTACGATCATGAAGGACAACATAAACACACATTTGTTACCGTGAGTCAAATGTCAACATGACGGTTACAGGTAAACTGGACGATACAACTGGTAAAGAACGAGTCGGACGGGAAAGTGACGACAGGGAGGCAAGGTGACAAAGACTGAAATATGTTTTCATCCCATTTTACGGATTGCGGATCCATTTAATTTCTGTGCTAGATCCGCCAGACTGCCAAATGTTGTGGGTTTCCGCATTGCTGGATTGCAATCCCTAGCTACATCTCAATGAAAGTTTAAGTATGTCATTGGTTGATACAAAAAAATCACAAAGTTTCTTTCAACACTACAAATTATTTTTTTGATTATGACATCGAACTATGGATAAAATATGGAAGGACAAGGGTACGAGAACAGAAAATCTTTGAGAACTAGACCTTACGAAAGAGTTAAAAGAGGCGAAAATATCATTTTCTGCGGCAAAAAACACAATCCTAATTTCCTTGGCTCAGCCTTGTGCAACAAGCAACACAGAGAGTCCTTCTCTCCACTGAGGTCAACGATGCAAGAGAACCATCTAAACTGTCTGTGTATGCTTGGTTAACACAGAAAATTTTTATAAGAAAATTGTGATAAAATTGCAGATGAAGTAGCTCGAAAATTACTATTAGTTTATATATATATATATATATGGTTCCATTAATAAATAAATAAATTAATTGAATATATATGTATTCCATTACTATTTTTTTTTGTAGCATGCATATTATCCATTTTCTCTTGCCTGCCTCCCCCCCCCCCTAGACAAAATCCTGTCTATGCCCTTGAACATGTAACTTGTGCTTCCACAATATACTTTGCTCTACCATTTGTCTGCAGCCTCCCTACCCCACTAAATTCTTTAAAATCTCTTTATTATTAATCTTGTTCCCCTCCCTGATGATGTGTGGTATTTTCTACACTTATTCTAAACTTTGAAATCTTAATATACATTTTGTTTGTCCCCTAGAACCTCTTATCTCTTAACACTTTTATTACGTTTATTATTCTACTACATTTCACTTGTAGTCTGATTACCTGCTTTGCTTTATACTTCACATTTCTAATTGTTACTGTTCCTTTAATTTTTTCATTAACTTCACTTAATATTTTGGCAATTTTTCACTTGTTCCATCTGTAATCAATGTCCCACTGATCATTCATTACCATCCCACACAAGCAAGCTCTAAAAATAAAATAGACACTGTCTTTAATGCACCATATTTTGAAGTGGTCTACCTTACAATAATTGTTGAATATGCCTCGTGTAACAACAGCTAACAGTGGAATCCACAAGCACAACCTTATGGTTGATCCCATGCATGTCCTGAGTGATGCCAGGTTATATTACTCACAGCTTGGTTTGATTGGGGTTGAGCTTCCTACCCTGATGTGACATGTCTCCCACAAAAACTTTCTCATATCTATCTCTATACTGTAATCCTCATCCCTGTCATTATATTTTCCTATAGCCCACAACATTATGAAACCACTGTATCTAACTGAGCTTGAAACAATAGGTCTGCACCTCTCCCATGTCTATTATCTAAGTTTTACAATAACTGCCCTACTACTAAAGGCTTACTATACCTTGCAAAATCCTTCCCTTCATAATACCAGATCTAAGATATATATTTCTGAAACCTTTATTTTACTTTCTCTATTTCCATTACAACATTATTGGCAGTTTCAAGAAATACTTTATTCTTTCAGCACTTAACTTATCATCTTTCCTTCCTGCCTCCATCCTGAAGTGCTCCAATCACTTTCTACAGATCTTAAATCCTCCTGACTCTAAAACACATCTAACAATACCATGGAAGAACCTCATAGATTTCCCTTTTCCTTCACATTGGCTTTCCCCCAGATGGAACCATCCCTTAATTCCACTATGGTAACTTCCCTTTGCTTCTCCTTAAGACAAATGTCACAAATTCTAATCATGTTTTTCCATTTAAATTAAGAAAAAAGAAACTTATAATTTTATTCTGATACCTCTGAAAATAACTTTAAGGATGAAGATGACATTTTATATTTCTTAAATTTATTATAACTATAATTGTCTCATTAGAAATTAAAAATTTTAAAATGTGTGCTCAGTCTAGTTATAATAATAATGATATTTGTTACCTTGAGTGAGCTTTGATAAAGACAGAAGTATAGCACTACTTGCTCCTGTTCCCTGACCACAGACTTTTATTAACTGTGGATTTCCTCCAAAAAAACTTATGTAATCTTTGACCCAATCAAGAGCCAAAGACATATCAAACAATCCCACATTCCCTGGCAGCTCCTTGGTTGCTCCACTGAGGAAACCTGAAATAGAATACAGTGACACATCACACAATTATGCTCTTCTGCTCACAATTTTTGTCTAACCCTAATCAAATCTCTTTTGGTTCATCTTGTAAAATAATGAGCAAACTTATATTTTGTTTTACTCATTTTATATAATAATAACTGGGTAAGGAAAAATGTTTGAGATTGAATACAATTTAAGGTGGCAGCAATTAAGTTTTTTAATGTGATTTATAGTTCTGCACTTGCACAGGAACTTGAGTGAGTGGATACAATATGACAAAATTAGTTTTTTATTTGTTTTTTTCCTTTAAAAAATCAGTACTGGAGAATAACAATCATGACAAACAGGTGAAGCGGATGATAAATATTTAATGATGCATACTGAATATTTTATTATTGAATTCAGCGATTCCCTAAAGATGACCAATATTTACCACAGCAGAAATAAATCTTGAGAATATAATTTTCATGCTGCTAAATAACCAAGGTATTTTAATCAATCTGAATTTGATTGTTTGAAACATCATTATGGCTTACAGATCTGTTTCTTTTTAACAGAGTGAAAGTTTTGAAAGGTATTTTTATTCAAGTTATTTTGTATAAATCAAATGCCAAGTAAAAAGTATGCAAACTTTCTTTAATGTTTTTGATACATGATATGGCAAATTCCCTCTCTAATTTAAAGTATGAATTAAAAAATAGATGATACAAAGTAAAGAAACATGAATAGTCTAGATAACGCGAAGTTACATTACATGTTATACAGGTTTCATATTTTGAACAGTAAGTCATTCAACTTGTGTCCACCATTATCAATCTCTTCTTGTATCACATGTCATAGTGCTGGAAGAGTCTTCAGTAAATGTATGTAAATTTCAGCTTGAGAAAACTCTATAGAAAAAATCACAGGAGCTAAGGTCTGCAAGCCACTCTGGCCAGGGGTTGATACCATGCAAAGAAATCAAGTGCCCTGGGTACAGATACATGTACTTATGATGTTATCATGCTTGCTGAAACCAACATTTATCCAGATATTTCTAATGCTGAACTTGGATTCACAAATCACTCTGTGTACAAGAGTGATAGGTCTTATCAAACTTGTTCTAAAAAGAGTGGTGGTGGAGTGGCAGTGGATAACAGAATACCTTCTAGATGTTTTGAAACAATGTTCCCATTATCAGTGGAGTTTATATTTTTATCAATTGATTTGTTGCATGATGCACGCATTTTGCTGAGCTGTTTATATATTCCACCCAGTGAGCCTCTCAACGTATATTCCAACTACTGTCAGGTGGTGGAAGAAGTGATAGCTGACCAACGGATAGAACCATCATATGTGATTCTGGTTGGTGATTTTAACATCCCACATGTTGACTGGTTAAAAAGAAAACAACAATTCTCCTCTGCCTCTCCTCAAATTCTTCATGAGCTTGCTAGTTTATTGGATGCCCTGAACTCTAGGGGTGTGTTACTGGACTTAGTATTTGCCTTGTCCAATGTCACAATGAAGGGAGAAACCTTCCCTGTGTTGCCAATTAATATCAAGAATCCAGCATTGAATGTTATTCATCCTGTAGAATCTTCCTTGCCTGATCACCAGTGCACTTTTGTTCCTGATTTTTCAAGGTGTAATCTAGGAGAAGTTTTTTATCACCTTCTTTCTGTGGACCTATCTGCTTTTGAATTCATTGACTTACCCACTGATACTGACACTGTTCAAAAGATTCACTGACATATTGAAGTCAATCCTGATCAAGTAAACACCACTGAAAGAAACTGGAAAGACAAAATTCCCATGCTGGTTCTCTACGGAGCTTATACAATTGGTCATAGAAAATAAAAGACTCCACAAAGCTTATAAGCAGACTTTTGATTATTATACTATGTCCTGTTTTGAAAATTAAGAGACCAATCTCGTCTCTTATCTAAAAAATGTTTCAACAACTATGTTGAACATGTACAATATACTATACCTGACAATCCTAAATTATACTGGAAATTCATCCATAACATTAGCAAGGCTGAAGGAGTACCAAACTCATTGATATTTAATAATCACTACACTTCCCACCAACAGCAAATATGTGATCTGTTTGCACAATACTTCTCTTCAGTATTTACACCTCCATCTTTGCCTGTTTCCAATATGCATTTGAGTACAAATAATAGTCTGAGTATACTTTCAGTCACTGATGAAGAAGTTTACAAAGCAATGGGTGAGCTAGACTGTTTGAAGAGTTGTGGCCCTGACCAAATACCACCTAGTTAACTTTTTAATGGGTCTCTAAAGACAGGAATTTTTCCAGATGTATTAAAGCTTGATCATGTTGTGCCTGTCCATAAATGCAGACTGAAGGAAGCTGTTAAGAATTACAGACCTGTTGTTATGCAATCGGTGTTAGCAAAAATCTTCAAGAAGTTGGTGCTAAACAAAATCTACCCTATGTTTCATAATATCATTACTCCAAAGCAACTTAGTTTCTTTCCTGGAAAGACAACAGCAGCTAACCTTGTGATTCTTCAAAGTGAAATAATTAGGACATTTAGTGAGCAAAAACAACTTGACTTTTCAAAGGCAATTGACAAATTTATCCATCACCACCTTCTTACTAAGTTGAAGGAATATGGCATATTGGGAAATTATTGAAGTGGTTTTGTCACTACCTCAGCAACAGAAGGTTGATTGTAAAAGCTTATGGTTCATTGTCATCTGCTTTTGCAGCTACTTCTGGAGTACCTCAGGGTTCACATCTAGGACCATTGTTGTTCAATATTTTCATAAATGATTTAGTTAGAATTTTTGCCAATTGCCTTCTATTTTGTGATGACATTAAGATTTTTAAGAAAATACTGCCTTGAGATGACTGCTTGAAACTTCAGAATTGCTTAAAAGCTATTGAGAAATGGTGTCAACAAAACGGTAATATTAATAAATATTCCTGCATTACTTTCTACCACACTATGTCTGCATTGCATTTTAAATATGAAAATGAAAATCAGCTACTGAGTCCTTGCACAACTGTAAGAGACCTTAGAGTCCTTCTGACATACAATTTTAATCCAGAAGAATGTTTCCACAACATATGCACCAAGGCCTCCAAGTGCCTGGACTTACTGGCATGCACTTCCAGATTTATCAACACTACTCAAAATCTCAGGCTTTTGTACTATGCCCATGTCAGACCTATACTTGAGTATTGCAGCATTGTGTGGTCACCTCAACATATCACACTAAATCATCATATTCAGAATCTTCAAAATAAGTTCATAAGGCTTATAGGTTGTCACCTGAGCTTTCACTACAAATTTGTTTCATTGGATGCTGTTGGAACCTACCTCTGCTTCCTTCCTATGGAGTTGACCAAGGTGTACTATTTATACATAAAGTAATCTCTGGTGTTATAGATTGCTCTGAAATTCTCAGACACGTGTATTTTCGTTGTCCTTCTGGTACACGGTTGACAGAGCTATTTGGTGTTCGAAATCTGCACATAAACTACAAGGCTAGTAGTACGTTAGAATGCATACAGAGATTAAGTAATAGTATAACTCCTGAACTTGATTTTTTTCATTGCCACTTGTCAGGGACAAAGTCGATAGTGGGGTTGGTATCGGCTTCTTCACCTGAACCAGTAGTCTTCCGAAAATATTCTAAGTCCTAAAAAAGTTCTGTTACCATGTAGAAATACTTATGCTAACTGTTAAAATTGACCACAGTCGCCACTTACAGTTTTAACCTACTGCAAGAAAGGTACTATTGTAGAAATGAAAGTCACAAGTTGAATCACAGGATTATATTCTCAAAATTTTTCATGTAAATAATACAGGTTCACAGTTAGCAAGGCAATCGGATATTAATCGTTCAACAAAAATCACAGGTTGAGAATCAGAGCAAAAACCGCACTAAACCCCCAAAACTGAGTTGAAAATTAAAGTCACATTGCCAAAACAATTCGTCTGAATGTTAACGATGTCGAATTTCCAACATGGCTGCCGTTACGCGTGCCTGTCCCTTGTAGACCCGCTTCCTGCCTAACGCCAGCCCGCGCTGGCCGAGCCTAGCACGAGACGTGTTCACGCCTGCAAGTTTGAACCGAGACTGAAGAACCAAGCTCGACCACATGCTCACTCTAGAGCCTATATAGTCGTGCATCACGTGATGCCGTACCACCGCTGTGCGCATGCACTCTGCTAAACATTCCCTTATGTTTGATTTAATAACTTCCTTATTAATGTTTAAATTAAACGCGGGAAACGGGAAAGTTATGTGAGTTTATGGTTACGGTGTTTTATGTCAGAATATAGCTTTAATTGTGTCTCTCCGAAGATTACCAAATATGAAGGTCTTACGTCACCACCAGGTTTTCAGAACTTTTTTAAATCGGCTTTAATTAAAAACATGATATTATGCTCAAATTGTTGGCCCCATTTTTAGCCTCACAAAAATGTAAACTTTATTTAAATCGGTTATGTGGTTATTGAGTTATTGCAAAAACAATGATTTCTAACAATCCGACATAATTATTATTTATGTTTTTAGGTATAACTCTGAAGATATATGGATTAGTAAGCCGGAAAAATTACCAATGTGTAGCCTGAATTTTAAGCTGCTTATTTTGAATGTTATTACATCTCTGTAGCTATTATATTATGGACACAATAAAATCGTTTGTTATTCCACGTGGATTTGATGTCGAGTGAATTTAGAAAAACTATAACATCGGTTCTATGGCTTTAAATGGCATGAAATTAATATGTATGAAACTAGAAGAATGGATTTTTAAGACAAACTACTTTTTAACCCGGAATCTAAGTAGCTTTTAAATGAAAAAAGTTAAAGTCGAGTGGTTTATTTTACGTGTTCAGATCGTATTTAAAAATACTTAAACGGTTGTAAACTACAAGATTTAGATGAATTTAATTCTCTTTAGGACTGTTTTAATTTATTATTTACTTTGAATGACAGTGTTTGAAATCAGTGAAAAAGCCTATTTTATGTACTACGAAATTGGATTAACAAACAGAAGGTCAGTAAAATGTCTTTAAATGGTTTTAGAAAATTAATTATGTGTGTTTACTATCATTTACATGTTCTTAGCGCTTTTGAAACGGTTTAATTTTATCGGAATTAATTCTGAAAGTCTCGAAAATTTAGTCGATTTACCGGCTTTCTGTTATTGCTAATATTTCATATTTTATGGATTGAAACTACTTGAAATCTATTAAAACTGAAGGATACAATTACTTACTGCTTGTTTATCTACTTTTTAAATCCTTAAATTACTTAAAAGACCTAAAATTGTTTATGTAAACTGTTTATGGAAAATGAGTGATCAAACTTCTTCATAATTACTTCTTGTGAGTATTAAATGCTTGAAAACTATCAGAAACCTGTTAATTATCCTACTAAACTGTCTCAGGCATTATTCTATTTACTTTTAGAGCTTTAAAATGGTCAAATTCCATCACAATGTGATATCATCATTCTGCTTCAGTTTACTATTCAATCATCTTGTTTATTTCTTTAAAATACTTGCTAAACTATATTTGACTGTGAAGTTATGGTTATTGTGAATCTAGGCTTGGCTATTATTAGTTCTTTACACTCTTTACTGTATGAAAATCACATTAGAAATATCAGAATCTGGTATATGCCAAAATTTATGGTTAGGTTTGATTTATATTGAAATTCACTATTTATCTCAGGAATAACGCTTATTAGTCATGATAAAAGGTTTATTTAGGCAATATATTTACTATTATTTACCATTTGCTTCTTTTAAATCCGTTTAGAATATCTTTCTGATTAATGTTAGGATCTGTTATTGAAAGTTTACTTTTACATGGAATAACCTATTTCCTGCTGAAATATCATGGCTTTATGACAATTTATAGTTTATTTATGTTGGTTATATGTTATTTATTCACTTTACTGTACTAGAAGTATTGCTAACTCGATTTAAAGTGTGGTATCGTGTACTGAAGTTAACCTTAAACTTGGCCGGATTCTAACGAAATCTTGAAAATATAACGAGGGATACCTTACACACTGTTGCTATTTTCAAGCGAATACTCATATGTGAGTGGAGTCAGCAATGATGGACTTAGTATAAGTATTGTCATAATTATTTGGTTATCCCCATATTATTTGTTTCTGCTCCTTATTGTCTGCCGTAATTTTAATTTTTCTGTAGCTGTATGTTGAGTCTTATTATTAGGTTTTGAACATTTAATAATTTTCTCTTGCATAGTTATTTTCTTGTTTCAGTAATATTATCCTATACTTTCTATTTTCTGTCATCTTCTTGTGTTCAATGTAACTAATAGTGATAATTGTGTTTATTAAATAGTTATCATAAGAAATTTGAATATAAAATGGTTTTTCTATTAGAAAAAATAAATAAAAAAAACAGCTCTCTCTATATCCCTTACAACCCACGTCCTCAGTTATCTGCTTCATATATTCTAATCTCTGTCTTCCTTTACAGTTATTACCTTCAACCATTCCCTCCACCAGAAAATTAACCAATCAAGCATGTCTCAAAATATGACCTACCAACCTGTCTATTCTTTCTGTAAGCTTCTACCACAAAATTCTTTCCTCGCCCATTATTTCCAAAACTCGTTCATTTCTTACTTTGTCTGTCCACTTAATTTTCAGCATTCTTGTGTAGCACCACATTTCAAATGCTTCAATTTTCTTTCTTTCTGGTATTCCTAAAGTCCATGTTTCACTACCATAAAGTGCTGTGCTCCACCCATAGATTTTTAAAAAGTTCTTCGTAAGTCCTAGATCAATATTTGAAACTAAAAGATTTCTCTTTTTCATGAAGGCTCTTTTTGCTGGCTGCTTTTAACATCAATTCTGCTTTGGCCATCAGTTGTAATTTTGCTTCCCAAGTAGCAAAGTTCACCTACTTCTCCTATTGCATCTGGTCCTATTTTAACATTTAATCTACTGTGATGGGTATCATTTCTGCTACATTTCATCACTTTTGTCTTGCTTTGATTTATATTCAGTCCAAAATCTTCCTTCAGTATGTTGCTCATGCCATTCAGTAACTTCTCAATATCCTCAGCCTGTTCTGCTAACAAGACAATGTCATCAGCAAATCAAAGCATACTGATTTTTTCTCCCCGAACAATTATGCCACATGAAAATTTTTCTTTTATTTCCTTGATTGCTTCTTCTACAAAAAAGTTGAATATTAACATGGACCCCTTTTTAACTGATCTGTGTCTCTCATGGTTCTCTACTTTTATTATAGCCACTTGATTCTTATAAACTTTACAAATAATTCTTCTATCTCGATATTTTAGACCTGATTTCTTTAAAATTTTGAACATCTAGTCCTACCTAACATTATCAAAAGCTTTTTCTAAATCAAGAAATGCCATAAATGTATCTTTATTTTTCTTGATCCACCCTTCTAGTATTAATCTTAAAAGCCAGAATTGCTTCCCTTGTACAGCAATTTTTCCTAAACCCAAACTGATCTTCACCTACTATCTCTTCTACTACCCTTTCCATTCTTTTGTATATTATTCTGATCAGTAATTGGAAGCATGTGATATTAGACTAATGGTGTGATAATTCTCAGCTTGTGCTTTCTTCAGAAGTGTAAAGGTAATATTTTTATTAAAATCAGTTTGAATTTCTCTTGTTTCATAACTTTATCATATATATGAGCTTGACTAATTTTTTGATTCCTTTTTCTCCTAGGGATTTAAGAAGTTCTGCAGGGATCTCATCAATTCCAACTGCTTTATTTGTTTTGGAGTAATTCAGAGTTCTATTAAATTCTGTCCTAAAAATAGGATCTCCTATGTCATCAATGAAGACATCGCCTGCCTTTTCCATTGCACTATTTTTCAAATTGTTGCCATCATACTGTTTCTCAATGTACACCTTCCATCAGTTAGCTCTACTGTCTAAGCTTAAAAGATGTTTCTGATTGGCAGCTTTAAAGTTTACACCTCTTTTCTTCATTTCTCCAAAATTTTGTTTGATCTTCCGAGTTACCTTCAGGAAAGAAACAGTTCAAAAGTACTAATAAGAAACAGAGATGCACAGTTGAGGTTGAAATTTCACTACATTCTTCAAAGTCACATTATAAATCACTTTTAGAGTTGAAATTGGCTTTCAGACAAATCGTTTCCTAAACTGCAAGTAATGAAGAGGAATAAAACCGACCAAACCCTGTTAAGAATTTCAAAGTCTCATTTTTAAAATTCCCAAGTCACACGTTCGGAAAATTCATGATGTCTGCCAAAACAGCATGGTGGTTTTAACTACTTCCTGGCCTACCCAGAATGCCTTGGGTGGCAAAACGAGGCTCCGCAGAGCACGTACACTACTTCAATGACTTTTGACTAAATGTGGCGGCCTCATGACCGCCCGTCCTTATATACCCTCTGGCCTAAGACACCTGAAGCTACCTGCTTCTAAACATAGTTCAGACAAATTCTGTAACCTCAAGTGCTCAAAATTTTACAGTGTATGGTGTTCTGCCTGTTGATTGATTTAGTTTATCATAACTATCCCTCTAAAGTAACTCAGTTTGTTGTAAAAAATTGAAATGTGTAACATGTGGTAATACATTTTCTTGTGAGCAAAAGGATTTTCCGGAATTTGACATCATATTTCAAGTTTTTCCAGACTTTAAAACTTATCTCACTGGGTTCTATGATTTCTCCGCTTTCCAGAATGGTTTATATTTTTTCTGTAAGTGGTATACTTTAGAAGTTATCGAGTTCACAAAAATCGAAGTGGTGTATCAAGAAAGTGCCATTAGTCTAAACATACTATTTTGTTAAACAACTATTAAAGAAATATATATTTGAAAAATGGTCTCCAGCATGGTCTCTTGCTCTATTCATTCCACATTTTGAAAGTGATTTTATTTACTGATGAGTGTTAAATCGTCCACAATTGGGATCTGCAAATTTTGTCAATATTTTCTACTTCGTAATTATGTTAAAACTGATTTAGTGTTTATTTGGCTGTGTGGAATGCTTCAAAAGTTTTGTATGTTGTGCAGTGTTCTCTGTTAATATAAAAATTATTTGTTGGCTCTGAAAATTACTGAAAAGTGTATTTATCGAACTTTTAAAATCATATTTTCTTTACTTTTCATGTCTGAGACAGTTGATTTCTTGCAAATTTTGCTTTCTCCCAGTTAGTTATTATTATAAACAACTTTTATTGTGTCACAAAATGTTGACAAATGATAATATCATCTCGCAACAAAAATCAAGTGTCTAAACAATGAACTATCGAGGATTGCAATGGTATAGGTGAGTTTAAAGGCTACTTCTTATCATTAACTGTCTATTTAGAGCTGGTATGTTGAGTTTGTTTTCTGATTTTAAATTGCCCTATGTGAGGCTATAAGCTGAAATATCAGCTTCTGTATGATTCTCATCCCCCATATCCTGTAGTGACGAAGTGAAGAATTTACAGATTCTGAGAGCTTACAATTTCCTTTTCTACTTCTTCACACTTTCCATGTAGACATTTTTCTGTTTGCATTTCCTGTTTATTTGATTTCTAAATTATCTGTATTGCTCTGTTTCTGCTTCATCTTGAGCATTTTGTGTCTTCTCCTCTGATCCATCAGCTCCAAAATTTCTTCTGTAATCCAAGGTTTTCGGGTGGCATGTTCCCTAAAGCCTAATGTTACTTTATCAGATTTCATTATTTCTCTCTTCAATTCATTCCATTCGCCCTCGGTTGATCTCCTTTCAGAGTTAGTTCTTAGACTTAAGTCAACCATTTCTGCTAATTTTTCTCTCGTACTAGATTGTTTCAGTTTATTCACTTCCAGTCTGTTCTGCTTATATTGCTTCCTTATTTGCTTGAATTTCAGCCTGCACTTCATTACTATCAAATTATGGCCAGAGTCTACAGTTTACAGAGTTTACAGTCTAGAACATATACGCAATTTTATCATTGTCAAACGTTTACAACTCCGAAGATTTCATTTGCTTATTGCAAATCAGCTGCAGAATCTTTTGGAAAATTGATATCTTTTAACTCACAGATGTCTAATTCTTCGACGTCATGTGATTGGTCACCTTATTAGGTGTCTCGAGGTTTATTGTATATTAAATACTTAGTTCCATACACACATTCAAATTTTAACTTGTTTTTATTTCACGTAAAGACATCAGACTTCAAAGATACTGGTCACGTGTAAACACAAGCTCCAGCAATTATATTTAATACTGCTTTCAATGATAATACAGTAATGTTCACTCAAAATTGTTGCAACTGAGTGTTCTTTTCTGACATAAACTGTTTCTGTAAGCTTTGTCAACTGAGTCTCTGCCGCACATTTTATATATGTTTCACAGAGATTTCCAGATCATTACAAAGGCTTCTGACAGATATTTCTCAATCTTTAACAATACTTAAACAATTAAAAACATATTAAAAACAATCAGAATCAATACATAATTGTGTACAATCATTATGAAATGCTCAGCAATGAAAGTTAAAGATACTTAAACACTAAGTTATCTACAAAATCATTTTAAACTGTAGTAAATCATCCATTAATCATCGTAGCTCACCTTAATACTTGGAACTACAAACATTTAAGCAATTCTTTTCATAGTCTGTGATTAAACTTAGAAAATAGTATTTACATATTTCTTTTGATACACTGATTTACACTGATTTACAGTAAATTGCAAGACAAACATACAAAATCATATTCAATCAAACTCTAGCTGGCTACAAATGCTTCATCAAATACAATTCCATTTAAAGTATAGATTTTGAGGGCTGTTACACAGGGTCCAATGATCCCAACACTGCTAATTGTGAACACGCAATACTCCACATAAACAAAACTAGGGAGGAGAATTGCCACACCTTGTATTAGGATACAATTAATGGATAATCATGAATATTTAACACCAAATTTGTGTAACACTTCTCATTATGTTACTATATAACCACAACAACATTTGAATAAGTAATGACATTTTGAAAGAAAATCACATTTGCTGCAAGACTTCCCTTTTTGAGACTTTGGAGACTTTGAAAAGTTTATAGCAACAGCTTGAAAATAATATTCAATGTTATGAAGTAACTGTAGAAATTTTTTAACATATTAACTTTTCTAGTGAATAAGTGTGTTATTGCACTGCCTACTCTAATTAGCAATCGATAGGATATTCAAACAGTTCTCTGACCAAAGTTTTGTAAATCAATTTCCTCACTTCTCTAGTACTACATATTCTCATTAAGCTATCCAGTAAATGAAGGATTTTGTAACCTTTTTCTACTGCCCACCAAATGAGTGCTGTCCACTTGAGTTTATTATCAGACGTTATGCCAAAAAATTTACCTTTATGGTCTTCAACATACACCTCCTCTCCCACCCTATTGTCAAAAAAAATCTTTAGTTCTGAGTTCTTAGTATGTTGTCTATTCTTGTCATTTATTTTCATTCCATGTTTACCAACTCAGCTAGATATCCTGTTCATATTACCCTGCTGCTGTTCATAATGTTCTTCTGTTCTTATTCTATTATATACCATACTCTGCAAACAAACTAACTTCTGAATGCAAACTATCATTAGAATAATGTATAGAAATGATCCCATACATTACTCTGTAGAACTCACATATTCACTTCAACCTCATTTGATACTGCATTTCCTAACCTACCGTGATGCTATTATATTTTTTAAAGAATTCCTCTACCCAGCAATTAAATTTTTTATCCACTCCAGTGTTTTTACCTGGATCTATTTGTACATTTTCAGCTTGACCCCCTTGTCCATTTCATCCAAAAATCTTGCATATTGCCCACCAACTTGGTTTCACATCAATATCTTTGCCTAAAGCCATGTTGCTGATGAATAACCAGTTTCTTTGATTACAGACATTTCTGATATGGTTGCATATCAGTCATCATCATCATCATCTAGGACAGCTTTCAGCCACTGGTCAGGTCTGCTGGGAATAAAAGCCTTGCCAATGCTTCCTGTCTAACCACCATCTCTCTTCTTCCACTGTTACCCAATTTCCTCCTCTTTCCTTCACATATTTCCTAACGCCTTTAATCCATCTGTCCCTTGGCCTTCCTCTAAATAGAGTGGAATGTTTCAAATATTTGGGAAGTTGTATTGAAGAAAATGGAGGAAACAGTATGGAGATAAATGAAAGAGGAAGATGTGCAGATTGATTTTTTAAAAGTATTAGAAGTCTGGTATGGAGAAGGGATGTCCCATTAAAGAGCAAAGAGGCAATCTATAAAACATACTTTGTGCCAATTTTAATGTATGTGTTGCATATCAATCTTTTCATTAATTTACCTACCATTTTTTTTGCCTAAATTTTCAACCCTATTTTTCACCTCTCCTTTATGGACTGATATTATTATCCAGTCCTCTGGTAAGCAGCAAGATTCCAGTTAGTAGGCTATATCAAGGTTAAGTGCAATATCATATCCCACTATCTTTAAAACATCAGCTATGATATTATCTACATCAGATCCTTTATACCGTTTTAACTTTCTTAATCCCTTCATAATTTCCTTAAGAACTATTTCAAAGTTTGTAGTTAGCTCATTTTTTTTTCCTTGTGGCTTTATGCCATGCCAATGTTGAGGTCATTGGAGGTGCAAAAGGATTGAATACAAGGTACAGGATAGAATACAGTGCTGGCTTTTTGAGAGAACCATCTTGGCACTCATCCAGAGTGAATTTGGAAATTGATTCAAAACAGAAATTTCAATGACTGGAGGGTGTAACAAATATACATCCTACTGAATGTGAGATCAGATCTATACTGCTCACCCATCAAGCTTGGTCCTCTACTCAGGTGAAGAAACTCTTCCTCTGATTTACTCCTTCCCATCATTGTATGATTGTATTATTAAACCAGTTGCTTATTAACTCTGCAATTTTTAAATCCTTAACAACTTCTTCTCCATCTTCATCTACAATTGTCTGAATACCTTTCCTACCCTTTACATTACTAACATAACTATAGAAATTTCTAGATGTGTCATTCTTCAAAAAACCATCTTTAGTCTTCTATCTTAATTCCATGTTTAGTTTTTTTTTTTCAAATGTTCCCTACCCCTTTGCTGTCTCTTAACTCTGTTGTGTTCTCTTATCACCAACCTCTTTAAACTCCTCCTCTCCCTATTATAATATATATTACATATGTTTTATGCTTCTAATTTTCTGTTTCCCTCTATATTATTATCTCTGTGAACTCTCCCCACTTCATTCCCCTTTCCTTCTATATAATGAGCCTTTCCCTGTCCAGTACTGAACCACGTTAAACTTTAACCAATGGTTTACTGAATCCTGTAATAGCCATCGTCTCTTATTCCTTCAGATGGGTCAGACCCCACAAGATTACCACCAGACTTTATTAGAAATATACCAAACATGATTGTTCCCCTTGGGCTTTGCTCTACCATTCACTAAGAAATTTTTAAATATCTGTTCCCTTTGTAGTGGGTGGTCAAGGCATTTTGTACTAAAAGTTGCCAAAGTTACTAAGGTTAGGTGAAAGTTGATTGCATGTAGAAGAGGTTGGATTCAGGGCAGTTACAACAGAAATTCAAAACAGCCAATGTAATGCATCCAAGCAGCTATGACACCAAAGTGGACCAGATAGTCAGCAAAATTAGGTGATGGCAAGATGTCATTTGGATACAGCTGGTAGGGAAAGAATTATTCCTATTGGCCAGAGGAACTCCCCACTACAGATGATAGAAGGGGGAGAGTTGAACAAAACTGGGAGGCACGAGCTGAGAAGGGTGTCTTGTGTCCAATGTCTATAGTCTATGAACAGGTCATCATCAGCAGAGGGAGCTTGGAAACATCTAGGAAGTTGAACAGGCTTACTACACAGCTATGCAGCCTGAGGACTATGAAGTGATGTAACGACGCGACTTCACCAACAGTAAAACAGGTGGGTGCTAGGAGAGGCCTTATTGTACATAAATTATGTAATAAAGTGTATTATATATATATATATATATATATATATCATATATATTATTTCTATAAGGTATTTTTTTGTCACAAGCCTGTATCTTCTTTCATACTTAACCGAAATCAATGAATGAGGTGTCATTTTAAAGCTTATGGTCTCCACTTTGGTCACATCATATTTTAAGAAATGAAGTTTTCGGTATTCGACCCTTAAAGGGCAAAAATGTCAATCTTTCTAAAATCCTGTTTTCTGTGTTACGAGTCATTTATCTCCCTAGATACGTATATGAAATCGTTTAATGTAGTATCATTTTAAAGATTAAGATCTCCGCTTTAGTGACGTCATATATTAAGACAGATATTTTTCGTAATTCGACCCTTAAAGGGCAAAAGTATCAATATTTTTGCAATGCGTAATTGTGTCACGAGCGATTTGTCTCTCTTAGTATCTAACCGATATAGATAAATGAGGTATCATATTAAAGATCGAGGTCTCCGCCGTGGTAACATTATATTTCAAGAAAACAATTTTTCGTTTTTCAGCCCTTAAAGGGCAAAAATGTCGATTTTTCTAAAATGCGTTTTTTTGTATCTCGAGCCATTTATCTCCCTGGATATCTAACCAAAATCGATAAATGAAGTAGGATTATGAGGAGTAATGTCTCAGCTTTGTGATATGATATATTAAGAAAGAATGTTTTTGGAATTCAACCCTTAAAGCGAAAAAGTATAAATTTTTCAATAACGCATTTTTGTGTCACGAGTGATTTATCTCCCTTAATATCTAACCGATATAGATAAATGAGGTATCATATAAAAGAATAAGGTTTCCGCCATGGTAACATTATCTTTTAAGAAAATAATTGTTCGTAATTTCACCCTTAAAGGGCAAAAATGGCGATTTTTCTAAAATGCGTTTTTTGTATCTCGAGCCATTTATCTCCACGGATATCTAACCAAAATCGATAAATGAAGTAGGATTATGAGGAGTAATGTCTCAGCTTTGTGACATGATATATTAAGAAAGAATGTTTTTGGAATTCAACCCTTAAAGCAAAAAAGTATAAATTTTTCAATAACGCATTTTTGTGTCACGAGTGATTTATCTCCCTTAATATCTAACCGATATAGATAAATGAGGTATCATATAAAAGAATAAGGTTTCCGCCATGGTAACATTATCTTTAAGAAAGTAATTGTTCGTAATTTCACCCTTAAAGGGCAAAAATTGCGATTTTTCTAAAATGCGTTTTTTGTATCTCGAGCCATTTATCTCCCTGGATATCTAACCAAAATCGATAAATGAAGTAGGATTATGAGGAGTAATGTCTCAGCTTTGTGACATAATATTTTAAAATAGAATGTTTTTGGAATTCAACCCTTAAAGGGAAAAAGTTTAAATTTTTCAATAACGTATTTTTGTGTCACGAGCGATTTATCTCCCTTAATATCTAACCAATAAAGATAAATGAGGTATCATATTAACGAATAAGGTTTTCGCCGTGGTAACATTATATTTTAAGAAAGGAATTGTTCGTAATTAAAGGGCAAAAATGTCAATTTTTCTAAAATTCGTTTTTTGTGTCTCAAGTCATTTACCTCCGTTGACAATTAAACAAAATTGATAAACGAGGTATCATTTAAAAGATTAAGGTCTTCGTAATGTCTTCGCTTCCGTTACCACATTTTAAGAAAGTAATGTTTAAAAATTCTAACCTTAGAGGGCAAAAGTATTAATTTTTTTACAACGCATTTTTCTGTCATGAGCTATTTATTTCCCTTGATACCTAATCGAAATCAATAAATGACGTATCGATTTAAATATTAAATTATCCACTATCGTCACATCATATTTTAGGAAAAAACTTTCTCCAAATTACACCCTTAAGGGGAAAAAATAACATCATTTCTCAAAACTTTTTTTTTACCTTGCTTGATAACTAACCGAAATCGATAAATGAGGTATCATTTTAAAGACCAAGGTGGCTGCTTTGGTCACACCATATTTTATAAAAGAAATTTTTTTGTAATTCGACCCTTAAAGGGCAAAAGTATCAATATTACTTATATTATGTGTTTATTTTTTAAAGTTTTGTTTTTTATTATATGCCATTTATCTTCTTCGATACCTAGCTGAAATCGATAAATGATATATCGTTTTAAAAATTAAGGTCTCCAGCTAGGTAAAATCATAAATTAAGAAAAAAATGTTCAGAATTTGGTGCTGAAAGTGATAGCGCGTATGAGACTGTTCAAAGCCAAGTCCCCAGATTTCAGCAGCGGATATCACAGAGAAGTCAATAAACTTTTTTTATTCAATAAGTAGTTTTTGTATATATTTTTTTATTTTACAGAAACACTGTCGTTTTGCTATACAATTCGAATGTAATCATTTTATTCGCTCAGCAACAAATTTCACAGAGATTTTGATATGTTGTGTGCAGTTTGTTAAGGTTGGTTTTATTCTACTAAGGTCAGTGACAGTTTGTCATAAATAAAGTGTGTTTTAAATTTTCCTAACTGTTTCATAATATATTGTGAGTATTTTGCTGTGTACCTATTACACTAAAGAAAATATTTGCTACAAAACTACTGTTCTACTATTCATTATATTACAAGCATTCAACCTCACTATTCGTCGTATTTTATTCGCGAAATTTTCGCACGGGTCGTCTAGTATATATATATTTACAGAGTCTTACTGAGAGCCATTATTTAATGGCAGTACCGCTCACATGAACCTGCTAAAGAATAATTAATCGGTCGAGATGGGCCTAGAGTGTTAATGGATTTTAAATTGTGTCATGGTGTGGTGTCAGCCAAGCAATGAAGCATTGGGGGTGAGGATAGTACTACTCCAGTTCGAGGCCCTGTCTTATTTATTATTTACTATAAATAAGACAAAAAATAATAATCATAAAGAAAGTAAATATAAGAGATTGTGAGGCAGAGATTATCGCTCCGGTATAACAGTGTTACAGGATCGTCATAGAGGCCTGCTTTTGCCATTCAGAAGTAGCAAGCAGCAAGCAGTTGGAGTGCAGAAAGCACCATGAACACGAGACAGCAGAAATAAGTTAAAGGTCGCTGAGGTGGCAGAGTTGAGAAAGCTGCATTGATACTATGCAAACAAGTGAGTATGCAAGTTGAGCAAAAATGCCAATCAGTGCGGGAAGTTGTGACGCCGGCAAAGGCGAAAGTTCAATGAAAAAGGGAAAACCGCGAGTTGGGTTAGCAGAAGTATTAAAGGTGATACCCAACACCTTTTGTGGGGAAAAAGGGACAATTGATGCGTTTCTTGATGATTGTGATACCGCGTTCAGCATTGTTGCGGAAGAAGAACAAGAGATATTATTAAAATTTGTAAAGTCATGGATCGGAGGCATGGCCAGACAGCAGATTGTTACCCAACAGAGGGTAAAGAATTGGAAGGATGTGAGCGCAATTCTAGTAGAAAATTTTCGGCCTAAAAGGACAGTATACCATTTCTTAATAAGTATGTTTGCTAGTCAGCAATGGACTGGAGAAACGGTGGCAGATTGGGAAACTAGGTTGGACGGAATTGTGCATGAATTAAGAGAAGGGACGAAAAAGAACTAGAAAGGGAGCTAATAAAATGGAGCTCTGAAATTAATCCATAACTTGAGTCGCGCTATATTTACAAATGGGCTGGTAGATTAGAAGATTGTAGCCGTTCTAAGGTCTCGAGGAACAAACAACTTTAGAAGAAACCATTGAAATCGCGCTGTTAGAAGAAACCGTAATTTTGTCAATCAGAGAAAAGCAGCACTATCAAGGATCGGAGAGAAAGTCGCTTGCGGAAGTGAACCGAGAAAAAGGGGGGGGGGGCAGTTGGAATCCATGGAATGAAGGAAAACCGGAGATTTGTTAACTGTGCGGCGGATTCACAACGCAAGACAATGTATAACAGCTGCTCAGATACGTGAAGTGGAACGCATAGCCAGCAGGCGGGGCCAGTGACGCAAGGAGTAAGGGTCTGACGCAAGTGAGAGGCACGCGACGACGCATGTGTGTTAACATGTGGACTACGGGCATGTTGACAGAGAGCGCGATGAAGCAGTGATGGAATTGCAGCGTTGGAAAAATGGGCCAGGGAAAGTAGGAGCCATAAATGAACAAGAATTCAATGGCAACTGTTAACGAGATGCAAATCTAGGGAAGCCTAGGTCCTGTGAACGGTGTCATTTGTCTAGTCACCCAGGAGAGTGTCGCCGATACAGGCCGATGAAGAGCGGAAAATGTAACCGGTGGGTACATGACCCACAAGATTGGAATACTTGCTTCAGCCATGGACAAACTTTAGTGCAAGGATATGGGGCGCATAAATACTGCGGAATGTCGGTAAACTAGATTCGAACTAGACTGTGCAGTCTAGTCCCATTCAGAAACAGAAGTGGAAAGAAGAGGACTGCAACTATCAGAATCAAATCGACTACGTGGAGTTACAGTGCGAAGAAAGCCCTAAGGGAAAACTCAGATTTTTAGTAGACACAGGGAGCTCTACCTCTATTGTAAAGTCGGAGCACATATGGTAAGTGTTAGTTGTAAGAAAAATATGATTCCAGGAACATGTATCCAAGAAATCATGGGGAATCCAATACAAACAATAGGTGCAATAGTGGTCACGCTGAAAGATGGGAGAGAGCTCGAGATGTGTCTTAAGATGCAAGTATTTCACATTGTACGAAGGGATTTTGGGCTGTGGTTGGCTGAAGAAGAATAAGGCCATTATAGACTATGGGAAGTCTTTATTACGATTACAGAGATATACCCTTAAAATGCAGAGTGAAAATGAAGACAACATAACGTGGCGACAGGAAGGAATTCAAAAGGAAGTACGGGAGCAGGAGGAGGCGCTGTGAATTTGCTTGGGAACGCAGCAGGAGAAAATAATAGAACTCGAGGTTACGGGAGTGCCAGAAAATGCAGAAGCAATTGTAGAAAAACAAGAATTAGCAGCAGGTTTAATGGTCCCAGAAGCACTGGTGAAAGTGCACAAGGGGAAGTGTATTCTGACAATTTTGAATGTGTCAGAGGAAGACGTCATGTGGAATAATCCACGAGTTAAAGCAGAAGTGTATGAGAGGCCACAGGAAACGGTCAAGGTGCAGGCAGAAGCATCAAAGCCAGGGATGCCGCCGTGGGAGTGAAATGCCATAAGCAAAGAAGGTTCATGTGGAGAATGTTTGGTGAAACAATAAGTTAGAGTGTTATGTACAGTGAAACCAGAAATTTTTCATTTGGAGATAGTTATGTTGCAGTACAGAGGCACATTAGGGCAGGAAATACATTGAGAGTTAGCACAGCGGAGAAGATAAACTTAGAAGAAAGACGGTTGGAGTTAAAGGCGAAAGGCTTAGTAGCAACAGATCAACACGACTTTCATTTGAAGGTTGATCTGCTGACACAAGAAGCAGCAGAACAAAAACTCCAGTGAATATGGGCTGTGAAAGAATAAATGAAGACTTTCGCCAGGAAGGCATAACCAAAAGGCAAGCATTTGATATGAGAAGCAGCAGCGAAAACCCGGCTCAGGCAACAGTAAGAGAAGATGTAAAAGTGCGAGCAAGCGCAGAAGATACGCCACAGGCAAATGTGGTAACAATTACAATTTGCGCCGTCAGTATTAATAATGGGTGAATGAACATAGAAGAAACATCACCGGTAATAATAAATGAAGAAGGTAGCTATAAGGGAAATATTTCACAGACAATAATAAATCAAATGTATTGTGAGCCTGGAGGGCTAAGCCAGAAGAAAATAATGAAGGAATTACTGAGGGCCAAGCAGAGTTCGCCAGAGGTAAACAACGTAAATGTGCATACAAGCGGAAATGTACCAAGTACTGGGAACCAAGGGTGTTTGCCAGAGGTAGAAAATGAAGAACCGCAAGCATGTGGGAAAATACGAAGTAATGGGAGCAAATGGGAAGTGCCAGCCATATTACAAGAGTTGAAGAAAGAAGAAAAAGGCACAAGGAGAAACGATACAGGATGCTATAACATTGAGTGGAAAAGGCCGACGAATAGGAAACCATGGATGATTTTGGGGCCATGGCACGAAGACGTATTGTACAAGAGGCTCCTAACCAGAAGAAAATGAAGCTATAAATCAGCACAGATGAAAAAAGGGAAAATTAGTGCATAAAAGCAGTAAAAAGATACATAGGAACTGGAAAAAATGCAGGAAAAAGAAACGCAGCAGATGAAGGGGAAGTTATGGGGAAAATTAAGAAAAAGAGGAAAAGTAGAAAGCGAGGGTGAGATGACGAGAAGCGACAGAGTGGGACTGTCGCTTACGGAGGGGGATGACATGTAGTGGACGGTCAAGGAATTTTGTACCAATAGTTGTTAAAGTTACTAAAGTAGATTGCATGTAACAGAGGTTAAATACGGTTCAGTTACAACAGAGATTCAAAACAGCCAATGTAATGCATCCAAGCAGCAACGACACCAAAGTAGACCAGATAGTCAGCAAAATTAGGTGACATTTGGAGACAGCTGGTAGGAAACGAATTATTCCTATTGGCCAGAGGCACTCCCCACTATGGATGATAGGAGGGGGAGAGCTGAACAAAACTGGGAGGCACGAGCTGAGAAGGGTGTCATGTGTCCAATGTCTAGAGTCTAGGAACATGTCGTTATCAGCAGATGGAGCTTGGGAAGGTCTAGGAAGTTGAACAGGCTTACTACACAGCTATGCAGCCAGAGGACTATGAAGTGATGTAGCGAGGCGACTTCATCTTGTGGGAGTTAGCCAGTGATTTATAAGCAATGTAGAAGGCAATGATTAAAGTAACATGCAGGGAGTGATAGTCTATAGATGAATGGAGGGAGCTAGGAGAGGCCTTATTGTACATAAATGATGTAATAAAGTGTGTATATATATGTATAGATTCTTAATGAGAGTTTTATTTAGAAGTACTACTTCTCACATGACTAGAGGTTACCTGCAGTTTCTATGTCCTTCTCTGGAGTGGCAAGGCAAACAAGAGGAAAAAAATAGTTCGCTCGTCAACCACACCTTGTAATGTTAATGTTATTTTGTACCCAGTTGATACCCAGTAAATTTAAATTCCGAGAAATAATAAGCATTCTACAGTCTCATTTGAACTCCCAAATAGCTTCATCTTCATCATTCATTTTTATTTTGTGGCAAGCCAGAATTTTTTTTTTTTTTGACCCCAGAAATCTACCCCAATTAACTAATGGCTATGATAGGAAAAATCATTGTCTATCATTCCTTCCTTTAGCCAACAATCTAATGTTATAAATACATGTATATTGTGTATGTCTATTAAGTTGCCAAATTCTATTACTTTGTTTATTATGCTCCCATCCTACAGCTACCATCTATTTCTATCTCCCCATCAGGAGCCCGTAACCCTAAAAGTGCCCAGTACTGACTGCATCATATCTGGAAGTGGACTCCCTTTCAGCTTTTGCTAACAACCCCTTCTCCCTCAATGGTGTCCACAAGCAGCACTCCAGTTTCAAAGAATGGTTCAACTGTGGCCAATCACATCAACCCAAGACCTGCATGAGTTTCATCCTGGCACTACCCTCAAGTCATTCACTGTACCATAACTAAATCCCTCTAATATCCATCATTAATACTTCACTGTCACTATTCCTTAAGATCCTTCAGACTCCACAAGGTTATCAACAGACTTTATTAGAAGTATATTCAACATTTTCGGTCTCCTTGTGCTCTGCTCTACCATTTACTATTTCCCAGATCTCCCATTATTAGTGAAACCTCTGCTAAATGACCCAGTAGCCTATATTACATACTGACCTAATGGTACATTAGGTTTGGAAAATCTTGTGAGTTGGTATCCTGTACCTAACTGATCCTACAGAGGAGGGCTTATGTCTCTCAATTACCCTGTTGTTCATTAATCTATTTATTTTCTTCTCTCCAACCTTCAGCCTCCTCACATCCTTATTGTATAATGCAGTGTCTTTGATTCTGATGTTTTTTGTTTTGTTTTGGGACATTTCCTTCCACAAATGCCTTCATTCTTCATGCAAAACATCTCCCTGACATACTTTTCCGATTGTGAAATCTTTTCATTGTTATAATTATCCTCTTCCTGTTTTCTTGCTGGAGTGTGTTGATGAAAGATAAGCTTTTGACAATGTAGTCTGCTGTCAGTTCAGTTCAGTTCAGGTCTAATGCTCACACTAGACAACCAGAGCAGCACTGCTGGTGCCAATGCATCTAATATAGTGTAGAATACCTACCCTTCCCCACCACTCCACTCTGTAGTTTCCACCTGCTGCGGCTCCATATTGTGCCTACCATGATGGGTGGCCAATGATCCAACTGTGAACCGATTATTATAGTTTTATTTCCAGTGGCGCCTCACTATCCTCTTGTTTGAAATGTGGCGGTCTAAGCAAAGACCAAGCTTTCCTTTCACAGACCAACGATGTGGCCATGGGGTCACCTGTATTTGCCAGTTTGTTCATGGAGGATTTCGAGGATAAAGGTTTTGAAGGATATATCGTTAAGCAAAATGCTTCTAGCATTATGTATATGTCACATTTGTTGTTTGGCCACATAGTATCCAGTCCTTACTAATTGTTTGACAATCTCAATGGAATTCACCTGAACATCTGATTCATGATGGAACCAGAACTTTGATCAACTAATCCAATGGAGACCAGATGGAACCCTTTCTCAGAGTATGTACTGGATATCCACATACATAGACTACTGCTTCCATGCTAACAGTTTCCACGAACTGCATGCTGTATGCGTTGGTATACAGAGCAGGGAAAATTTCCAACATTGATAGTCTGCTGGCAGATTTGAACCTCTCTGCCTTACCTTCAAGAGGTATGGATATCCTGAACAACTGATAGAATGGGCACTTTGGAGAAATAACCATTGCAGCCAGAAGATCAGTCAAAGGATTTTGAACATACTGCTTGCAGCAACGGTAAATAGTTGAACACATGTACAGTACAGCCAACCAGTTGCATCGATAATTATCGATGCAACTGGTTGGCTGTACTGTACATCTGCTTATCAGTCAAAGGCTCTGGCTTTCATCCCATATGCAAGTAACATGTCCAAAAAAGTATGATCTGGGATGAAGACGCCAGGAGTCCGTAGCAAACCACATAAATGTGGTAACTCTTACAATAGTCAGACCATCAATGCTTGTGTGGCTGAGCATGAACGCAACATACAGCTGTTACAATTAGATGAATCTGCAGTTATGCAACACACCATTGAAAATTACCACAAAATGTACTTTGGCAATGTGATAGTATGGGAACAATGTTCATTCTTTTGGGATGCAGGTTCACAAGTAGATGCAATTTTTTAGATTTCCAGAAAGCCTTTGACTCTGTGCCACACAACTGCCTTTTAGCGAAGCTTCGAGCGTACGGTATATCGGATCAGCTTTGTGAATGGATAAAGGATTTTCTAACCGGTCAGTTGCAGTATGTTGTCATTGAAGGAGAAAGTTATTCTAATCTAGATGTTACATCGGGTGTACCTCAAGGAAGTGTAATAGGACCACTTCTTTTCTTAATTTTTATAAATGATCTCGGAGACAAAGTGAAAAGCCTTTTTAGATTGTTTGCTGATGATACGGTTATTTATAGGAAAGTAAGAAATTTGGCCGATTGCTTAGAAATTCAGCGTGATCTGGATGTTATTTTGGCTTGGTGCACTGAGTGGCAACTTACTCTAAATTGTAAAAAGTGCAAGACAATGAGAATAACTAACAAAAAATCCAATTTTTCAGAAATACGAGTTAAACAATACAGTTATTGATATGGTTGATTCTATGAAATATTTGGGAGTAACAGTACAAAGGAACATGAAATAGGACATACACATTAATTTATTAGTAGGTAGAGCAAATTCTAGGCTGTGATTCATAGGTCGAATCTTGAAAAATTGTAATGAACAAACAAAGGAGATAGCGTACAAATCTCTTGTGCGTCCACATTTGGATTATTGTTGTGCCATTTGGGACCCATTTCGTAAGGGGTTGATCGAAAGTATAGAGAAAGTACAGAGAAGAGCCGCTTGATTCGTGACCACTAGTTACAGTCCATATGAAAGCATCACAGAACTGATTAGTAGACTAGGTTGGGAGTCTCTGGTAGATAGACGACACACGTTTCGTTTAAACTTATTGGTAAACATGCGTACTCCCACTTTCACTTTTGAGTGTAGTGAAATACTTCTTCCACCAATCTATTTGAGTCTGAAGGACAGGAAAGATAAAATTAGAGAAATAAGGTGCCGGACTGATTCTTATATGAATTCTTTTTTCCCTCGTACCATTAGGGAATGGAATGCACAGCAAAGAGATTAGCTTTGGTGCTGAGCACCCTCCGCCACCCACAATTTTGAGAATTGCAGAGTATATATGTAGATGTAGATGTAGATTCGGTTATTAGAGAAGCCATAGAAAATCGACTGAATAATGACATGATTAACAGAGACTTCACTCAGTGACTTAGTGAGGCCTAGAAGCTGGCTCATTCTTTGCTTAGACAACCACATTTCAAACAAAAGGATAGTAAGGCACTGCTGCAAATAAACTATATTAACTGGCTCACAGTTGGATCATTAGCCACCCAGTGTTATGGGAACAATATGGATCCTCAACCAGCAGGAACTATGGGCACGGTGGTGGGGTGGGCTAGGGGCACTAGGTTATATAAGAAGCATTGGTGCCAGAGAATGGCAATCCAGCTCTGGTTGCCACAGCATGAGCATAAGATCTGTAGATGGAGGAAAAGTATGTCACCGAAAGTTCGTCTTTCCCAAAGCATACCCGCGAAGATTATATTTCAGCGACATGCTGAGAATAGCCTTCGTTCACGCTGGGTGTGGCGATTTTTTTTCTTTTTTCTATTCGGCCACTACCAAGAGGAAATTTAGTAAGTTGGGTAAAATCTCTTGGTCAAGTGAACAGTATAACAATGAATAACATTTCAGTAAGGTATAAACAATATTCACAATTTATTTATAATAATACATAACCACTCTATAATAAATCATTTGGATATTACAGCCAGGTCAGTTATTCTTGTGATTAATGTCAGATCTTGCATTCCCTTGAGTTTGTATAATTTTCAACCACCCCCATTCTAACTTTACCAGTGTTGTATCATTCCCACCTGCATAAATGACGCTGCTGGCGGCTACTCTCTGCGTAGACTGCTACCATTTTCTGCTACTCTGTGACTACTCGAAGACTTCCAGTAGAGCCCTGCCAGACAGGCCCCTCTGTGCAGTCTGGTTTGGTCATTACCCCCCCCCCCCCCACACTACATTGTACTTGGTTGGGCGACTTACAACCCAACCACTGAATCCCTTGAAGAAGTCATCCCTTGGCCCCTACTGCTGAGTTGGACGACCCACTCTGCAGGTCGTCGCCTTCTTATTCCCCATATTCCTTGTCTGCAGTGGTTTGCGTTTGGTGTCAGTACTGACCTTCCCAAAATTCTCTAAAAACCCATGGGGCATCACACTTACTTATCCCGGGGTACTACTGTTCAACTCCGTCACCTAACTAACATTACCACAGCCTCCGTATATTCAGTGTAATACCACATTACCTAAAACGTTTTCCCCATATAAACAAGTTTTTAAAGTACATGCTTTGAAGGTACGTCTGTTCTGTATACAATATTTGAGGTGTGTGTGTCGCAATTTCTCGTGTCATCTCGACGTCTTCGTCGTCCGTTGTCGTATTGTTTTCCCTGCGCCGGCATATGTACGCGTGTCAGTGCCGCTGCTTGGCTCTCTAGGTTGTCTGTGACATGTTGCTGACCACGCCCACTTACTAATGTTGCTTGTACCACGTCAGCAATGTCGGTCCGCCTCGCAATGACGTCTGCGGACTCACCATAACGGCCGTTCGACAACTCCGTGACGTGTCGTCCACTCCTGTTAACACACTCCAAATTTGGGGTTACACACAGCTCTAATTTTCTGTAAACCATGATAGACTACCGACTAGTTAGTTCTGTAGCTTCATAACTGGTCTCTTCTACTTCCGCTGTGCGTCGTTTCTGTTGCGATTTGATCAACTGCGTCTGTCTTCCTTCTAAAACACTTATTTAATAAATTTTTGAAACAGTTCAAGTCGTTATAAACACACATTAATTCTTGTTTGGTTCAGTAATGGTCTGTTTCTTTTTCTTCGCAATTTCCTCCTTGCAGCGTCCATATTTTCCGCTAGCTGTTATTTCCTTTCACAGTAACAACAATACTTTGCATTTCAAAATAACAGTCACTTCATAATACACACATCCATTGTCAATGTCTTTAACACTTAACACTTAATTATTACTTGCTATAACCCGTCGATTTCTCTCGCTTCATTTTGACCATTTATTTTCCCTTAGCATCCTCTTCCTGTTAGTTAAGCAAGTTATAGTTTCTGCTGTGTATTCACTGCTAATACATCGTTGCTTCGTTGCTTGACCTTGATCTTATCTCTCGCTCAGCAATTGTCTCGCCGTTTTTCTTCCGATTACGTTTGGATAGCATTGTGTAGCACTCCTGGCCTGGGTCAACCTGTTGCATTGGTTGTACTGCTGAACTCACATGTCACGCTGGCTGCTTGTTGTTGTAGTCAGCGCATTTTTTGCTTCGCTTAGTGAAATATCCTCACCTGATTTGTGTGAACTGTTGTAAGTTGATTCTTCTTCACTTGTAGGACTTAATTTGGGTATTTTACTTGAACCACGGTGTAAGTTCCACAAAATGGTGCCTGTAATTTTTTTGGTCGCCCACGACGTAGTGCGAAATTTTCTATCAAAACTCGGTCTATTGGTTTGAAATCTTCAGGGTTTGCTCTTTGGTCATATCACTGCTTGTTCTTCTCATTTTGGTCCCTAATGAAAAGTCTAGCGCTCTCATGCAATGCCTAAATTCGTTGTCGCAAAGTGTCCGCATAATCATCATAATTGTAACCAGGGTCTTCTGGTCTTTTCTGCAAAGCTCCTGGTGTGTTCGCCTCTTGTAAGTAGAATAGAAGTTGTAGTGAATATTTAGTCACTGTATGTGGTGTGCTATTACAAACAAAAGTGGCATATTTTAACAACGCATCCCCATTCATGTGTATCGTCTACATAATGTCTCAGATCCTCTGCTAAGGTTTTATGCATCCATTAGGGCATCTATTCGTTTCCGGCCGAAATGGCACATTAAATATTCATTTCATCTTCAATAGTTCACACAGCTTCTTCAGCATTTCACCCATAAAACATTTCCCATTATCAAAAAATGCCTTACATGGAATACCGTAACGCAAAATGATTTCTTCCACTGAAGTTCGACTAACGGTCTCCATGTCCTGTTGCTATGAAGTACTTGTTCAATGCATCCTGGAATGTCAGGATATATATATTTCCTTGCTGCTACACATTAAGCAGTCCCACTATATCGAAATCACATCCCTTGAACGCATGATATGGTGTATCTGTGATCTTCAATGGCATTTTCAGTTTGGGTTATCGCCGATTATTCACTTGATAGTGTTTGAATCATGTCACATCCCTGGCCATATGCTGCATTGACTGATTCTTTCAAAGGTCCACCAACAGTCCTAGTGTCCGCCAAGTTCTGAATTTTGTGCTTCCTACAAAATCTCTTTCATCTCCGCGTTTGTAAGCTTTGGTCCACTTGCCTCTTCTTCTGCCCTGCTGGCCTTCGTATTTGTGTTGTTTACCCCGCCCAGTTTGCTCGCTCCGGCCACTTGCTTGTCCTTACCTACTTTTGTGCTTTGTGTTTCATCTGTATGATGTATGCGTGATAATGCGTCCACGACATGATTCTCCTTTCTTGGCTTATATTGTTTCGTATACTGGTAGCGTTCCAACCGTAGTCTGAATTTCATTAATCGTGAGGAAGATCTTAGACTGATCTTATCCATTGCAACGGTTTATGGTCTGTCCGAATGCAAAATTCCTGCCCACACACACAGGCTCGAAATTGTTTCACTGACCACCAAATGGACAACTTCTCCTCAATCGTTGAATATGACCTTTCTGTCTTGATTAGCGTTCTAGACGTGTATGCGATCCACTTGTCCACTTGTTGACTAAGCACCGAACCAATAGCATACTCTCTTGCATCTGTCTGAATAAAGAAATTTTATTTGAACACAGGGTAGTACAACACTAGTGCACTGCACAGTGCCTCTCAAAAACCTTCCTCATCCTGAGTTCCCATCTCATACTGCTGTCCTATCTTCAGTAAATTTTATAACGGTTTCATAATCCTACTGAATCCATGAATGAATCTTCTATAGTATCCTTCAAGCCCTAGGAATCCCTGTAGGTGCTTCACTGCTGTGGGTCTCAGATACTCCCTTACTGCTTTAATCATGTTCGGGTCTGGTTTGACTGCTTTGTCCGTCAGGATATGTCCTAGATATGCAACTTTCGGCTGGAGTAGTGCACATTTATGAAGTTCCAGGCTCAACTTGTGTTCTCCCAACGTCTCAAATACCACCGCTTAGTTTTCCAAACGCTCTTCCAACATGAAAACATCATCAAAGTAAGTTATGGCCTTCTTTACTTCTAGACCCATTAAAACTATATTCATCATACGCTGGAATTAATAGGGCGCTTTCATTAACACCATAGGTAGACGGGTGTAATGTTTATGAACAACACGTGTACCAAACGCTGTCTTTACTCTGTCTACCTGAGTCACCTTTATCTAATGATATCTCTTTGGTTAATCCAACGTTGAAAAGTAACGCGCATTCCCTAAGTGGTCCAATATATCTGCTATCATGGGCAGTGGAAACGTGCTATTAATCGTAATCTCAATCAATTTCCTGTAAACTATGACAATTCTGTATCTTTACTGACCTTCGAGTCCTCGCTTTTTCTATGGAATTAATAATAATAGCGAATTCCACGCACTCTTGCTTTCCTCCATTATCCCGTCTTGCGGCAACAGTTCAATTTCTTTCCTCGGATCCTCCTTTTGGCTTGTGGGTATCCTGCTCATTTATTATATTTCCTACTACTTCTGGTTTTATTCGTGTTGTACTGTGTCTGTTTATGGCAGTATATCCCCCTCCAAATGGAAGACATGATATTCTGCACATAGATCATTCATAGCTTGCTTCTCTGTTTCTGCCAAATGTGCTAAGCTCAATCCTTCCCAAATTCTTTTTATTCTCTCTCGTGTCCGCACATTTATCTTCTCTGCCACTTTTCTTCCTTCTGCTCACTGTACTTGTCAGCCGCGGTTTTCGGATTAGTCAATGTGACCTCCTCTTCTGTGACATTTAGTACTGTCAAAATACATTTTCCTGTCGCACGGCTACCAGTGCCTCCGGGATTAAAACACCTGCTTCCAATCTGCTTTGGCACCATGGTTTCCATAATTCCTTGTACTTCTTCCGCTTCAGATTCCACTACTTTTATTTGCCCCCCCCCCTCCCCTACATGACTGCTGATCGTCTTTCCTGACATGGCTGGCTCCTTGACTCTTTCCTATCGTTGCATAGCTTCAATTTCTGTCTCACTTCTCATTTTTAAGGTTTATTCTTGTATTTGAAACCACTGCTTTTCTGTAGCCTATTATGGCCTTCCATTTCTTCAATCAATCTCGTCCTAAGTTCCTGTCATAGAGCGTATTGACTCCCGCAGGAACCACCTGCATTTTGTGCCGCATTGTCAGATATATTCCATCCTTCAAGATAACCATTATCGCTCCTTCTGTGAATAAATGTATTCCTGTGATTCTCTAAATCTGCACTCCACTCATCATTTCCTTTCACTGGACTTCCCTTACACACTCTGACCTGAGAAGAGACACCTGAGTTCCCGTGTCAATTAATTGGACTATATTTACATTCTTCATAAGCACAACCACAATGTAGTCATTCCGATTTTCGCTAATGCTGTCTCTCTTGTTTAGCTCCCGTCTCTGAGCGTCACTGGACTGCTTGGATCCGCTCTCCTCTAGTTTCCCGAATCTTCCACTCTCCTCTATGGTCATCGCACCAGTTCGACTCATGGACACGCCTTACAGTCTTGGGGGTGAAGACCCTATCTCCCACATTTATTACACCTCACAGCTCTGTAGGTGCAGTAAGGACCTATATGATTTTACAAATAATAAATTTCGCAAGGTACAGGATCTTTCAAATTAATATCTCCTCGGCAGTGGTCTTTATGTTCCTTCTCGTTGATAGGACCTAGTCTTCTTGGCCCTTTTCTCCACTGTCATCCCTCTATAATTCTTCCATGCGCTCCTCTTCCAGCCTTCTGTCCTCCGCTTGTTCATCTGAGTGGGTACTGACATCCTGCATGCTTACGCCTAGCCTTGCCTCGTACCCACTGCGTTTACAGAGCTGGCATCGTAGGCCTACTTTCGCTTTGCATGCAACTTCACATATCACTGACGCTCTTCCACACTGTCGCACATTGTGGCCAATCCTTCTGCATCACTGACAAACTTCTACAGTCCTTCCACTCCTGGCATTCCAAAATACACCTCTTTCTCCTCACCGAGCGTGGCGGTGTAACGGATAGCGTTCTCGCCTCGCATTCGGGAGGACGGCGGTTCGATCCCCGTCCGGGCATCCAGATTTGGGTTTTCCATGGTTTCCCAAATCACTCCAGGCAAATGCCGGGATGCTTCCTTCAAAAGGCCATGGCCGAATTCCTTCCCATTCCTTGCCCCCATCCTTGCCCCCCATCCTTTCCCGTCTCTAAAGACCTCGCTGTTGAGAGACGTAAATACAATAAAAAAAAAAAAAAAAATCTTTCTCCTCTATTTATTTTTATATACTGCCTGCTGTCACATCCCTGGTACTGTCTTTTTTTTGTTTTTTTACCTACATAAATACTGTTTCTTCGGCGAGCACGATCTCCACGATCTCGAAGAATGGGAAGTCTGTTACTCACCCTCGGAGTACTGCAATAATCTTCTCGTCGACTAACCCTTGGACAAATACAATGCGGGCCAGATTGTGAACTAGTTTCAAAGTTCCTGTCAACTTGCTTCCTTTCAAATCTCTCTTTATGGCTTTCCTAAATTCGTGTACCATTACGTCCAGTCCGCTAACCCAATCTGCCACCGATTCTCCACTTCACTGCCGACTTTCAAATATACTTATGGCACAGTGATCAACCATGCGTTTAGGTCGGTAATTCTCTACTAATCTAGCTCGCACGTCCTTCCAATCTTTGACTTTCTCCCGTACTAAAATACGCTGTCTTGCCTGGCCTTCAATGCGTGTCTTAACATATTTTAATATAATCTCATGCTCTTCATCACTAATAATACTGAACGCTGTATCAAAGCTGTCGAGGAACCCATCTAACATTGCTTTCTTGCCAAAAAAGCAATTTGGAATTAATTTTAAAGCTTCTGCTAAACTCACACTTGCCTTTTCTCCCTTTATTACGCTCCCAGCTTCTGTGGTATTCATGGCAACAATACTCGCTTTTCTGATGAACCATCGCTGTTGCTGGTGTAGCGCTGACGAAGTCTCCTTGCTGCGTGCTGTGCTGTGCTAAATCTGCTCGCCTATACTATTTACAGCTGAATATAACTGCTATGCCAAATTCTGTAACACTGTATTTATGGGGAATACTTTCTGCCCTTTTTTTCTATTTTATTTTCACTAGCCGCAAGCTCTCGCCCAATACTTTCTCATGCTGGCTGTTGCCACAACTCAACACCAAAAACTTTCTAGCGTGGTGGACTGGCGGTTATCCTTTCCGCTCAGCCATACCCAAAAGGAACTCGGTCATGTGAGCAGTAGAACAATGAATAATACTCCGGTAGGATAGTTACAATACTCACATTTATTTACAATAATACATAACCAGTCTATAATAAATCATTCCCTAATACCCTTGTTTTAGACATGTCAGTTACCCTTGCGACTAAGGTCAGAGCTTGCATTCCTTTGAGTTTGTACAGTTTTCAACCATCCACATTCTAACTTTACCAATATTGGATCACTCCCAACTATGTTAATGGCGTTGCTGGTGTCTGCTCTCTACACAGACTGCTTTCATCTTCTGCTCATCTGCGCCACTAGCTCTCCTCGAAGACTTCCAGTAGAGTCCTGTTAGAAAGGCCCGATTCCTCTGTGCAGTCTGATTTTATCATTATTCCCTCCACTCCAGAAATTTTTTATCCTGAGTTGATGGTACCTGCGACATATATGTGTCTATGGCATCTGTGTAAAATTATGTTTAATTTTGAAACTGAGGTTCTACAAGTGGAGAATTGGTTTCATGTATGAATAAATATTGTGAGTGCTAGAACTATTCAGATGTGTGGGTAGGCAACAGGAAGTCACATATAGGTGTGAATTCTGGATAGCTGTGTCATAGGCCAGCGTCTGCTCTAGAGTGAGGAAGGATTCTTGACTAAACAGAAGTCAGTAGCTAATGTTCAAACATTATAGCAATAGATGCATTTGATTGATGTGGTTAAGATGGACCATTTAAAGTGTCTCATACTGAATGATTTCTCAGCTGCCATAGGTAACAGATTATTGATCCCTAACATAAGTATTGAATAATTGCGTTATAAATTTCATAGGGCTAATCTGTGAGAACTAACATCAGAACCATATCATTCAAATCAGATTCAAGATGCTATAATCACAACAAAATGTTCAAATTTATGTTTTACAATCATTCGTGGTCAAATTGCTGAATTTATTTGATTTGGCCAACTGCATGAAAAAAAAACTAAGGAGAATAACTTTTAATAACAAACAAAACCCTCACAGCCTACTTTTAACACCTCCTCAGTACCAATACACACCAGAGGCCTTGAAGTTGACAGAAGATTCTATATAAAACTATTGGAGATGTTGGTCCAGCAATTCCTATGGACCAAATATGATTTGAGCTAGAAGCCAGTATTATGTCCTACTTTTTCTTACCTTGATTAATCAACATTAATTGCCTAAAATCAGAATGCAAAATCTTATTACTATCATTATTGTTATTTTGCTTAGAAGTTCCATTCATAGTTACTAACTTTTGATTTTTGATTTACCCCAATCTGCAAATTCATCTGAAAACTACCTTGCTGCACATTCCTGATAATCTTCCATTAATTTTCTCCAACTCTTCTCCAATTTTCTACTTTTCTTTTTAAATATCCTTCTTACCTACATCTACATCTACACTCATACTCTGCAATTCACAAACATTGTGGGTGGCAGAGGGTCTTAAGTACCAATCTTAATTCTGTGCATTCCAATTCCGAATAGCATGAGGATAAGAGAATACATAAAAGCATCAGTAGAGCAACTTATGTCTCGAAGCTTATCCCTCCTATCATTGCAACCCAAAGAGGTTGGCAGAAGAAGTATCTCACTGCACACGTAGGCCATAGAATTTCACATATTCTCCCATAAATTCAAACACAAATGACATTGTCTGTCTTCCAAACGATGCCAGAACAATCTATGTATCAAGTCTGTCATGCTTTCATAAGGGCTGTAGCAACCAGTCACAAATCGAGCAGCTCTCCTCTCACCACCGAGTCAATCAGGCCCTTGCAGTATGGATCCCAAACTCCACAACAGTAATCCAGATGTGGATGCACTAATGTTTTATATGCTATTTCCTTTTTATGAGCATTACAATTCCTCAGAATATGACCTATGAATCATAATTTAGAATTAGCTTTTCCTACAACAGAAGTTATGTGCAAGTCACATATCATGTTGCTTTGTACTATTATTCCTAGATACTTCAGGGAATCAACCATGTCAACAACTGAATTGTTTACTTTGTACTCATTAGCGAAATGATTCTTTTTGTTACTTATTCGCATTGCCTTGCACTTTTTGCAATTAAGTGTAAACTGCCATTTACAGCACCATTTCTAAGCAATCGTCAGAACACCCTATTTCCCTATAGATAACTTCATCGTCGGCAAAACATCGTGATCAGCATTTAACGTTGTCACCTAGATTGTTTATAAATATTAAGAAAAGAAGTGACCCTGTTACAATTCCTCAAGGAATGCCAGAAGTAACATCTAGCTTAGAAGAGGCTTTCCCATCAACAATGACATACTGTGATCGACCAGTTGGAAAATCATGTATCCATTCGAAAATCTGATCCGATATACCATATGCATGAATCTTGGCTAAAAGTCGGTTGTGTGGTACAGAATCAAAAGCTTTCTTAAAATCCAGGAATATTGCATCAACTTGTGAACCTGCATCAATAACTTTCACTATGCCATGGGAAAATAGGGCCAATTGAGTTTCACACATTCTTCCGAAATCCGTGTTGACACAATTTAAGTAACTCGTTCTCATCTAGAAACATATATTAGAGCATATGATATGCTCCAGAATTCTACTGCATACAGATGTTAGAGATATGGGTCGATAATTCCTAGGATCACTCCTATCTCCTTTCTTGAAAACAGGAATTACCTTGGCTATTTTCCTGTCAGAAGTTACTTTTTTCTCTTCTAAAAATTTACGGTATATATCTGACAGAAATGGTTCAATTTCCTCCACGTATTCTGAAAATACTCTTACTGGTATACTATCGGGACCTGGCGCTTTACCCCACTTCAGAAGCTTTAATTGTTCTACAATACGTACACTATCAATTTCTACTGGATCCATCTCTAGTTCTTCACGATGTGCTAAAGTTTTCCATGTTTTCGCACATGAATGAATTTTTAAATTTGGTGTTAAATATGGTAGCCTTGTCGAGGCTGTCGTCAACTTCCCGACCGTCTTGTATTAGAAATGGCTTATTGTTGTCACTACAACTAACTTTTTTTTACATATGACCAAAATTTCTTAAGGTTTTTGGTGAGTCTCTTGGAGAGGGAATTGCAACAGAAGTCATTAAAGGCTTCACGCATCGCATTCTTAACATTTCCCCTTATCTCATCGAACTTATCTAAATCGGTCCGCTGCATCGTCCTTCTTGATGGTGCATGAATCTACCTTTGCTTTATAAGTAACCGTTTAACATCATATGTATACCATTGTGGATCATTCCCTTCCCTGATAGTCGGTTTCGGTATATGCAAGTCCCTACCTTCCCTGACTATACCTATTAATCGAGCCACATCTCTTCAATGGTGCTATGAAGGTATGGATAGTAATTATGCCACTAAAACGTTCTAAAACTTTGAAGCCTTTTCGAAACTGTAAATGATCCTTTCTTTTTTCTTTTTGTACACAGCTATGGGATCACTTATTCCCATGGTAGTAGAAATGTCCATGAATAATTCAGGCCTATTTGTAACGAGAATATCTAAAATATTTTAGTTACTGTTGAGGCATCACGTTGGTTAAGTTACGAGCTGCTCAAGATGAAGATCTGAGAAAAGGTCTAGAATGATTTCGCAAGCTGCTTTATCCCTGCCACCAGTAAGGTGAACATAATTAGTCCATTCGATATATGGCAAGTTGAAGTCGATACCAAGGATTATTATATGGTCCAGAAATTGACAAGCTATAGTATTTACATTATTCCTTAAAGCCTCGGCAATAGTTACGCCTGCATCTGGTGGATGATAGAAGGAACTGATCACAAGTTTTGTCCTAGCTACATTGAGCTTAATCGATAAGATTTAGCAGACAGTATTGACGACTATTTTGTTACATGGGAGGTACTTACTAACAGTTATAAACACGCCGCCATCATGGGAATGCAACCTATCCTTATGGAAAATTTTCATGCTGCTGTTAAAGATTTCCGTGGAACTTATATCCGGTTTGAACCATCTTTCTGTGCCAATTACGATATCAGCATGTGAACTATATATTATAACATTTTCGAGTTCAGACTGTTTATTACAAATGCTTCTGCAGTTAATTACCAGAACTTTTAATGTCCGAGATTCTTTTAAGCTACCACTAATACGAGGAGTTAAATTTATTTGGGCTGTCCGTAAGTGAATTTCCTGTTCAGGGTCATCCTCCCTCAGCCATCACTGCACATGGCTCCTGCCACTGTTTAGCTGATTCATGTGTGTAGTGCACACCTTATCTATCCAAGGGATCCCTACCTGACTCAACCCCAGGGCGAAGATCGATGAATCTGCAGTCGTTACTAGCACAGAAACGCCATAGTCTTTGGTTCAGTCCCTCAACACGGCTATGAGCCAGATGTCCACAGTCCGTTACATCAACAATCCTGCAGACAGTTAGCTCAGCTGAAATCATGCGGCCAATGGTCACAGAGTTTACCCTTTCAGCAAGTTGCCCAAAGGAAGAGAGGATAACATCATTGGTGCCGACATGATCCACAATCCGCAGCTGGCTACACCCGATCCATTCAATGGCATCTGGGATGGCCTGTTCCACATCTCAGATCAGACACCTTGGAATACACAAAGAATAGATACCAGAATTCAACCCCGACCTATTGCCATTTTAATAAGGGTCTCGATAAACCGCCTCACATTAGAGCTGCCGACCACTAGAATCCCCTTCCGCAGTTGCCCAGACTTAGCGGGCCGGGAGCTGCCAACTCACAGGATGGCGATTGCTGGACTGAATCAGTTCCAGACAATACGTCGAACTGGTTTGACAGTGTTACATGCTAGCCTTCCTGGGAATTAGGCTTGTATGACTCTCCCACATTCGGCATCGATGTCCAGGAACCACACGCCAGTCACCACCAGGTGACTGCCACACAGATTCCAAGGTCTCTGCCTGGACTGCAGGTATGATGACTGGCAGTGGAGAACCTGTGAGCCGCTTAGCTTCTACAGGGTCACCAATAACACATCTACTGCACTCACTTGTGGCAGCTTCCCACTGAGTAACTCTATTTAACAAAGCTACAAGCTGGGTGCGCAGATCAGCCGCCTCATCCTGCATCTGGACACAACAAACACAGTTCCTACACATGCTACCTATCGTCACACAAAGAAAAACTGAGAAGTATATGGGAAAAAAAAACGGACTCACTAAGCATTCTCAATAGCAGGCTTTTTTGGTGGTAAATAAATATACAAAGCTGAAGGTAAAGCTACGCGCACACACTTTAAATTTACACAGAAGCTAGTACTTAACATAATGGTTACTGGTGAACGGCTGACTTCTGCTGCTGGTAATAAAATATGCAAAGATGAAACAAAAGCTAACAACACACTTTAAATTCAATTAACAGAGATGGCAGTACTTCATGAAATGGTTGCCAAACAATGACTGACTAATGGCACTGTTAAACAAATATGTGAAGATGAAACAAAAGCTAATTACACACTTTAAATTAAACTATTACAGAAGGAACTAATTCACATAACGGTTGCCAAAGAACGGCTAACTGCTGCTGCTGCTAAACAAAAATACAAAGATGAAACAAAAGCTATCTACACACTTTAAATTAAACTATCACAAAAGGCATTATTTAATGTAACAGTTGCCGAAGAACAACTGACTGCTGCTACTGCTAAACAAATATGCAAAGATAAAATGAAATCTATCTATGCACCTTAAATTAAACTATCTCAGAAGGCACTACTTCACATAACGGTTGCCGAAGAACGACTGACTGCTGCTAAACAAATATGCAAAGATGAAACAAAGGCTATCTACACACTTCAAATTAAATTGTCACAGAAGGCATTATTTCACATAATGGTTGCCAAAGAATAAATGCAACCAATGCAGGATTTAGCTCAGAAATGTTGGCTTCATGTCTGCTTCCCTGCAATCTGCTATTCACACTTCCTTCTGTCATCACCATCAGGTACAAATGTAATTAATCAACAAACTTCATTATTGTTACTGTTATCAAGTATAATTCGATAATGTGACAGTGAAAATGCTGTTATGCAATGAAAATAAGGAAAGGCAGGGCAAGTCAAGTACAGATACTGATAATTATTAAGTACTTACCCAGGGAACCTAATCTGTACTGAATGGTGACAATAACCAAACGTTTATTTAGCAAAGGGGTCACACCATACTGAGATGCTGATCCTCGTCTGAAACCACCACCATGTATCCAAAACAGCACTGGCAAGCCAGGACCACCATCAGGAAGCTGTGCAAGAATTATTTTAATCATTTTATGAGTAAATATTTCTTAGAATTCCTATCTCCCCCTTCAATTTAAAAAAGAAAAAGACATGTAACTTATAGGTTCAGCTAGTCTTTAGTAAACACTCTAATTCATTAATAGGCAAAGTAGAATTGAAGATATAGAGAGAGTTCAACAATATGATATGCACACTATCTTATATTTTATCATGGATACAGTAAAACTCATTAGTTTACTGCCTTACATTCTGAAAGAAGATTCAAATATACATTTCACTGTCATTTAAAACTAGTCAGGTTTTGTGTTGAAAATTATTTTCTGATATATTCAGGATATATAAAGGCACTACAAAGTGAGAATAAGTAAACATTTGAATAAGAGAATAACCACTGCTTGCCTAAGCTGAAGACTGGAACGGCATCAAAACATATTCAATGTTGAAAGTTTCTGGCGTAAAGAAATAGATGGAGTTGCTGAAACAATACTCAGGTGAAACTGGGAAAGAGGAGGTTAATGCTGAAAATATAATTTTTATTTATTTTTATTTTAATAAAGCCAGTAATAAGAGTGTTAATGGTGAACTGTAGAAGTATGTAACATAGTTGGCCTTATTGGAAACTGAGAAAATGAGTAGGAAGGATGCTTGGTATCGGTTTTAGTAGGTTACCCAAAGGGATATTTCCCCCAAAAGATAACACTATCAGGTGTAGAAGAGAATGTAAGAATCACATTGGTAGTAGTCTCAATGCCATACGAATTTTCTGAAGGGAGATATGCGCAATCTTAAAACCCGAACAGGGACGCTTTGTGGCAGTGATGACAAAACAGCCGGCAGGTTCATAGAGGTATGAAAGAATGATAGTAAATGAATTTAGATACAGGGATGAAAGTATCGAATCTTGGTTTAGAAGTACAAAATATGGTTTCAAACGGAATTTAGAGTAAATATGACAAGTTTTAAGGTACTTTTTCAATAAAGGAAAAAATAGTAAGTCAAGAATAAAATAAGTAGTCAAAAGAAAATTACATCAGATCAAAGACCTTCTTGTGGAAAGTTGATGACAGCAGTTTGAGATTGTCGAGTTGAGTAGAAATATTTTAAAAGTAATTTCAAAACGAAATCTGTTAAAACATCGGAGCTAACCAGAGGGTAGAAATAAATTTCAAGAAAAGAAAAAAAAAGAATAGACAAAACATCGGGAAGGCACCCTATTTTTATGAAAGAAGAATTTTTTTTTAAGTAAGTTTGGCGGAAAGTTTTATCAAACCAATGCACTCTCAATATAAGATATTTAATTTCAAAGTAATTAATCTGCATTCCATTATGGCCGCATAGAAGGGATGAAACTTTGAGAGATGATATCTTTTTAATAAAAGGTTTTTAGAAGGTAGTGAGATAAACCAAATTAATCATCAAAATATGTAAAATTTCTGATGATTAGAATAAACACGCTAGAACAAATAGTTGGGACACTAGATCTAGAAAATAGGTTTATTGAACTTTGAAAATTAATAACAACAATAGGAGAGCAGATATGAAAAAATTTATAAGGATAGAAAATACTTAGAATGATGAACTCTATTTTATTACAAAGTTTCATGAAAATCGGAAAAACTTGGGGAGAAGCCTTTGTGAGCCGGGCTTGAAAGAGAGAGAGAGGGATAGAGAGAGAGCATAGAGGGACGCCAGAAGGAATGGAAAATTCCATCAGGGATAGCGTGGCTTGGGGGAGTCTATAAAAGAGACCTGAGGCATGACCTCCGCCACATAAGTCTCAAACAGGTTAGAGGGTGAGTGTGTGAAGTGTGGGCGGGCGTTATGATCAAGGATAGCGGTGTCTGTATCACGTGGTGTCGAGTAGCATAGACCAGTCATGAAGAACCGGACTTAGAATATTCATAGACAGCCACTATACTATTGAAATGGATCATTGACTTAACAAACTCCTTTTCCCTAATTTAAATTTGTCAATTAGCATGATTTCATCTGAGGTTTCGAGTGGAGTGAACTTTTATTGTGTCTGGATGAAGTGTAGATACTTATCGTGGCATTAATCTGCAATTTTTGGAATGAAGTCTTTCTGGTAACAATTCCTGTTATCAGAATAAAGATGTCTTTGAACTTTGAACAGTAAAATACTGGACTTTAAAATCTGTGTTGAGAACAATCTTTTGATATTACCCTTCATTTGAAAATCCCATTATTAAAACCATATGGGTGGCGACTGGTCTAATTAAATTAAACATTGCAGAGAACAAAGTATAGGAAAGAATTGAGTTTTGGAACACTGGGACCTTCAACATTGAAACATCGTCAGAAACCAACATCCCCAGAAACAATTTTATTCCTACAAATATAATGAACAAAGTAATTGGATTTGCAAACTTAATAGAGATAATTGGGGTAGAGAGTTGGTTAAAAGAATAAATAATAGACAGTGTTACTTTTCCTGATGGTTACAGAGTGTATCACAGAGATAGAGGAGCAATTAGTGGAGGAGTTTTCATACTAGTTAGCAAAAACTACCACAGTACACTGGTGTTCATAGATTAGGACCATGAGTTAATTGGGGTAGATTTCTGGGGTAGTAAAAAAGAAAAAATCAGGGTGTTGGCTACTTATCACAGTGGAAAAATGACAGGTGAAGATGAGGCCCTTGGGGAGAAATTAAATTCATACTCAGATTTCAGAGGTGAGAATAGAATGGTCATTATCGGTGGGGATTTAAATTTACCAGGTGTAAACTGGGTAGGAAATAAGATTAATAACACAAGGGAACAGAGATTTACAAATACCTTAATAAGGGAAGGAGGATTTACACAAGTGGTAGAGCAAAACACTAGGGGGAACACTAGCTGGAATGGGATTCATTGCAAGACAGGAGGAGGATGAAATTGTACAAGATGTATACTGGTGATGAGGTGTGGAAAGATATTGGTGTAGGTATGAAAAGTAGTGCATGGAAGGGAAAAGATGAACATGACCACAAGCTGGCACTGGATTTCAGACACAAGGTTGTGGGAAGATTCTCTTTTTTAGGTAAGGGTGTCAGGGATTTGAATAAGTTACCTAGAGAAATGATGAATAATTTACCAAAAACACTGAAAGAATTTAAAGTTAATATTTGCTGAGGGCAAATTTAGGTGGGTGCAGAAAAAGAAGATGGGTGTTTAGGGAAATTTCCACCGGAGTGTGCTCCATTGCAATTTAATTAAATTAAAGATGATATTTCTTCATCAAGAATAGAATGAGGTAGCAGTGTGATGATGGCTGGCAGCTGCCATTTTGCTGCCAGCCACCATCACACAGCTACTTCAATCCAGTATTGGTGAAGGAATATGAACCAGAAATTTCAACACTCAATGTATATACGTGTTTATCATTTTTTTGATGTCATTTCAGCCTACTTTGGCAAGTGCTAATTATTCTTCTCTCCAAATATTTAATTTATATATACAGTTGAATGCCAATAATCCAAATGTCAATTATCTGACTGGGTTTTCAAATCATTATTATTTTCTTTATTACAAATTTTGTACTATTTTACAGAAGCATTAACTTTGTTTCTGCAGAACGGTATACCTTTGCACTTGTTATGTTTGGGAGTTCCACTAACAAAAACTGGGTATAATGTGTTTAATAATTACACTTTGCATTTCTAATATCCTCATGACCTACACTGGCTTTGATGCTGAATGATTGCTTTAATCATGACACTAAAACAATTCTTTCAGTATGCATTTATTTTGAGTTTCTTAGATATATGGAACGTTCATCCTGCTCCTTTGTTATTAATTTCAAATTTTTCAATCACAATCTTTTTAAAACAAAGTAATTAAACCAAGAGTTGGTTCCGTTTTGTCTTGTTGGTGATTTCTGTTTAATTTAGTATCTTGTACCAACATTGTATTCCTATAGTAGCATCATGTTCATCTTCTAAAAGGAAGCGTAATTGCTTGATAATTAAAAAAAATGATTTTGGATCAAATTTCAAATGGAGATAGTGGTCATCTTTAGATAAATGTATTAAGATAGAAGGGTAACCACATTTGACATTAAAAATAAGTAAGAAATCAGATTGAATTTTGCATTAAAACTGCATTCATGAACAATTTTAAGGACTGCTGGTCATGCCCAAATTGAAGATGCCATTTATTTGTGGTTCACACAAGAAGTTAGCTTAGAAGAATCAATATCTGGACCATTACTACTAAATCTATTGTAACAGAAAATTTGGGGGCTCTTCTGACTTCGAAGCCAGTACAGTTAAGCTCAGTAACTCCAAATTACAACACAGAATGAAAGATCTTCAAATTGTTTGAGAGATTTTTTCCTTGATCCTGGATCAGTAAAATCATTTAAAGTAACATTTTTAGAGATTGTAGAGCATGAAGTTTATCCTAGAGAATACAACACTGACGAGACTGGGATAAACCGAAAAGCATTGCCAAGAAAATCTCTTGTAAGTAGACGTGAAACAATAGCTCAAGGTTTCAAAGTGAGCAAGGAGAGAGTTATTGCCATGATTTCTAATAATGCAAGTGGTACTCATACACTACCATTGTTCATCATAGGAAAGAATAAGAGCTTTAGGTGTTTCAAAAATGTCGCCTACATTCCTATGAGTTGCAGAGGAAAGTGCATGGTTGAAGATGAATCTTTTACTATTTGGTTTTCTAATGTTTTTATTTCTGCTGTCGGATATTGTAAAGAATGAGGAATAGTTATTTACTCTGGATAATGCTCCATCATATCCTTCTGCCAAAAAATTAAACATGATACACAACTGCTGTTGCTTCTATCGAACATGAAGGCAATTCTCCAACCACTGGTTTGGAAAGTAATAGAGCAAGTAAAAAGAATCTTTAAAAAAAAAAGTACCAAGTGTTTCATTGTTTGCTCTTTAAAGAAAGCAGTGAAGAAAAGTTGATTCTCAAGGAATGCTATTATACGTCAGCTGATTCGTTTAACTCTGTAACTGAGCAAAACTTCAAATGCATGGAATCAACTGTGGCTTATTGAGTAAAAATTGAAGATATGCTGAACTCTGCTGAAGGGGATCAAATATTGGATGAGATTATTGAGTTATTTAGGACAATCCCTGGATTTGGAGATAGTTAAAGAGATGACGGAAGAGCATGGTTAGGAAGTGATGGTAATGATTTAGGATTTTCAGTTTTGGATGACATTGAAATCAAGTATTCTATTAGAAAAATTTGTGATCCCCAAAATTACACTGATGATGATGATGATGAAGATAATGTCAACATTGAATCAACTGATGCTGCAGCATCCACTGCACTTGAGACTGCCATTGTATAGATGAACAATAACCTAATTACAGTCCAACCCAGCTTCTTGTGTTGGAAGGAACGAGAGACTTAGAATCAAAGAAGATCTCTAAAATGAAGCAAAACAAAGTAAGGGACTTCTTTTGCTGCGGATGTGTAAACTCAAAAATTGCTTAATGCAATATTAAAGGCAAAATAAAAATGACACTGTATTACATTTTGTGTCCGAACAAATTGATACTCTGAAGCACACTCGGTCCCAATTAGTTTGGATTATCGATGCTCTACTATATTTACTTTTCAGCTGATGAGAAATTGATGGATATATCTGTTACAAATCTAGAATATATTATGTTAATGTAGGAAATATGAAAATAATGAAACAGCTACAAATGCTTAACTATATCATCATAAAATCATATGAAATCAAATCAGCAGAAATCCATAAATGTTACATACAGCAGGTGTGAAGACATTCAGAAATAAACAGTCTTCACTTCCAATAATGCTGCCTGTGCCTCTAGGATCTGGCTGTGGACATGGGGGAGCAGGTGTTGTAGCATTAAAATTTCCGGAGAGGTAAGCTCTTCTAGGCCTCTGTAAAAGATTAGGTGTTATTAATTTATTGGTAACAAATTATATAACTGCCTTATTAGTATAACTGTTGGGAAAATGCACCAAATGACTTTATCTTATGCTTTAAACTCTATCCTGTGTTATCTTCTCAACTATGTCTCATAGTGACAAAAGCACAGCAGAATCAGAAGGATGTAAAATTCTACAAGAATTAGTATAAAAGTTAATATCCATAGTTCTGTAGGGTTTTGAATGATTACATTTATTCTGAACATAGGAACATCCATTGTAACCAAACATTAAAAACCTAAACCTAATTATGCAAGACAATACAGTATATTCATCTTTTATAGATCCCAATATAAGAGATTGGCTCTGTGGGATGTAGAAATTTTTCAGTTTATAGATAATCAAAATAATTAAATATTCCATAAGATAGACATTAATTATGTCAACTACCTTTACACACACTACCACCAATTATTTGATAGATACCTTCGAAATAAATTCTTCGCCAGAGTACAAGGAGTTGTCAGTTAGAAATACTTTTAATTTTTTTTAAATTAATCTTATTATTTGTGTGGCCAGCTGTCATGTGCAGCACTGCACAATGTATGTTTTCCCTACAACATAAACATGGTGCTCCTTCATCTGTTTTGTACTCACAGCATGGAGGCGGTGTGGTGACATGGCCGACTGAAGAAAAGGAATAAAAAAATTGGGATTTTTTTTTTACTTTTTGTATCATTACACTTTACTATACAAATGTAAAAAAAACCTAATACAATTTCATCAAATAAATAATGAAAATTAATTTATTTATTTATTTTTCACTTTTCTTGTAATTATTTCCTGATTTCATATTCTTTAACACCCTTTTTAGATTCTGAAATTAAATATATTTCTATTGATCCATCACCCAAACATTTCCTTAACTTTTATCTTAATATTTAATTTTGAAGCATAAAATATTGTTTGCAGATACCTTAGAAATAAATTCTTCCACAGAGTAGAAGGAGTTGTGAATTAAAAATTCTTATAGTTTTTACCAGAATTTAATCTTATCATCTGCTAGACATTTAAGATGTGTTGGGAGTTTATTAAAGAGTAGTATCCCTGAATATTGTACCCCTTTCAAACAAATGACGACTTGTAATCCTTGTGAAGACAATTTTTATCTCTAGCACTTTAATTGTGCGTTTTACTATTTATTTCAAACAGAGTATCATTTATGACTACAATGGCCATTAATGAGTATATATACTCAGCCACTAATGTTAAAATTCATGACTTCTTAAACAGCTCTCTACATGAAGATCTACTGCAAACCTCACACACAATTTTTATTACTCACTTTCGGGCTCTGAATACTTTGTCGCTATGAGCAGAATTGCCCCAGATTATTTCTCCATATGACATTGAGGAGTAAAAAAAGCAAAATAAACTAGTTTACTCACACAGAGATCACCTATAGCTAAGATTGTAAGAATTGCAAATGTTGCTGCTCCCAATCGCTTCAGTAAGTGAGAAACATGTTCCTTCAAATTTAAATTATGATGAATATGTGAACCTAGAAATTTCACACACACTACTACTTGAATGGATCGACCTGCAAATTTTATGTCTATGTTTGGTGTTAATGTACATGATGTACTGAATTGCACAGGTATATTGAGTTTTATCAAAGTTTAAAGATAAGCCATTAACTGTCAACCATTTGTTAATATGGACAAAGACACAATTTTTAAATAGTTTATGTATATAAACCTGGATTTTTTAAAAAATATCTTATGTTTGTGTCATCTGCAGATTGTACAATTTTTGAGTTTTTAGAGCAAATACAGAGTAGATCATTTATAAAAATAATAGTGGCCCCAATATAGAGTCCTAAGGTACTCCACACTGATAAATTCCCATTCAGAAAAAAGTGGATCGCATAACGTATTCTTAAAATGTTAATGTGACACTTTCTATTTTCTATTCAGAAGATTAGAACTAGTATATTTGTTAATAATGTCATCTATACCATACTACTTTAATTTCTGAATCAGAATTTCATGATCAGCACATTCAAATGCCTTAGATAAGTCACAGAAAATTCCCATTGGAATTAATTATCATTTATTCCTTCTAAAAGATTGTCAGTCACTGCAAATATAGCTTGTTCTCTTGATTGGCCCTTTTGAAAAGCAAATTGTGATTTAGTTAGAATATTATTATTTTTAAGGTGTTGGTAAACTCTACTGTACTTTGCTTTCTCAAAAATTTTGAAGATGCTGGCAAGAATGATAGAGGTAGGTAATTTGATACAACTGGCTTGTCCCCCTTTTTATAGAGTGGTTTAACTACAGCACACTTAAGAATTTCTAGAAAGGTACCCTCAAGTAAAGATATAGTAAGCAGATAACATAGTATATTACTTAATTCTGTGGAGTACAGATGAGTTAAAATGCTGGAAATCCCATCATAACCACTCAAGTATTTCCTCTTAAGTTACATGATAACTTTTTTTGTTTCTTCTGCAGTAGCTAAATTTACAAACATAGTGTCAATTTTTGGTTGGAAGCCTGTATCGACAAAATCCATACTATGTGTCAATTAGCTATAGGCAGTCAATTTATCAACAACAGATAAAAAAATGATTATTAAATATATCAGCAATTGAAAAATTAGTCTACTGAATTTTCTTTTGATATAAATGTCATTACTGATTTGATTATTTTTCTCTACTTCATTTTTTACAATGGCCTATATTGCCCTAATTTTATTTTCAGAGTCATGAAATTTATGTTAGTAGAACCTACTTTCTGATGTTTTAATAACATTTTTCAGTATTTTGCAGTGCCACTTGTAATGTGTTTTAACATTAATACTTTGACTGTTCCTAGATGCAATATATATCTTCCTTTAACAGATGCATGATGTTCTAATGCCCACAGTTATCCATTGTTTTTATTCTTTTTGGGAAGCATAGCACCTTTTCTTGGGGAAGCAACTTTTAAAGAAATTTAATACAATGCTACTAAAAATGTTGTTTTTTGCAGTCATACCTTGTGCACTGTAAACATTTTCCCAGTTGGTCGTATTGAGGCACTTTCTAAATACTTGCTGAATGGACTATTGAAGTGTTGATGGTTAATAACTGAGTATCATGATCCAAAAATCTATTGATAGGTGGCTTGATCGTATAACTGAATTTTGTGATATCTAGATAAACATAATCTATAGCCAGATGACTATTATTCATTATTATAGTTGGAAAATTAACTACCTGAGTTAAATTGAATGACCTAACCAATGATTCCAGACATTAAAGGGTAAGTCATTTAAAAAAATCTACATTAAAATCTCAACACACAGCTATGTTTAATTAATTTAATAAATTTAATTGTGATGGAGAAACATGCTCCAGTGGCAATTCCCCTAGTCATCACAATTTAAGTAAATAGTATTAAATATTATCCAGTCATCCATCTTATATTTCATTCTTTAATTATCCTACGTAATTGTATTGTTAAATTCCTTCCCATCTACTTTTGTGATTTACAAATTTTAATTTTAAATTCCTTCAGCATTTTTGATAAATTATTTATCACTTCACTTAATAATTTGTTCCAATCGCTTACACCATTACCCAAAAAATGAACATTTTCCCACTCCCTTATACATGAAATCGAGTGTCAGCTTGTGGTCATGGTCATCTTTTCCTTTCCAAGCACTATTCCTAATTCTTCAACCAATATCCCTCAAAGCACCTTTACCAACATATGCCTTGTAAATTCCCAGCACTCTTGTCACCTTCATCCTGTCCGCCAATGACTCCCAATCCAGCTCCTTTATCATATCAGTTACTGACTGGATCCTGCAATAATTTCCACTAACAAATCTAGCTGCACACCCTCCAACTCCTGCATTTTATAACCAAAATGTGGGTCCCAAACTACACCACCATAGTTATCAATGGTCTGACCAAAGTTTTGTAACCCAGTTCCCTAACTTCTCTGCCACATCCTGCCATCACTCTCTTCAGTAAATGAAGGATTTTGTAACCTTTTCTTACCAACTGCCCATCATGCTCTGCCCAATTTAATTTATTATCAAATGTTATGCCAAGATATTTACACTTCAAACCTTCAACAAGCAGTTCTGACCCAACCCTATAATCTAAACAATCTTTAGTTTTTTTTTATCTGTGTACCTAATAAGCTGACTCTTCTTAGCATTTATCTCCATTCCAAGCTGTCCTACCCATTTAGATATTCTATCCAGTTCACAGCTGTTCATAGTTGTTTTGTGTATTGTTTGTATTATTTACTATTATTTCATCTGCAAAAAACCTAAATTCTGACTATAAACCATCAACACAATCATTGATTACAATAACGAACAGAAATGGTCCCAAGTCACTACCCTGTGGCACTCCCAAATTTATTCCACCTATTTTGATAATATATTTCCTACTCTATAAACTTGCTTTCTAGCTTCTAAGTATTGCTCTACCCAGCAATTAACTTTTTCATCCAATCCAATAGTTTTCAGGTTCATTTAAAACCATTTTATGGCTCACTCTGTCAGATGCCTTAGAAATATCTATTGCTACACAATCAACTTGTCCTCATTTTTCCAATTCATCTAAAATATCTCGCATATAGCCCACCATCTGAGGTTCACATGAATATCCTTGACTAAAGCTGTGTTGTCGATCTGCAAACCAGTTTCTTTCCTCAAAGACATAGTTACATATCAATCTATCCATCATTTTGCCTTCTACTAATCAGCCTGTAGTTTTCAACCCTATTTTTCACCCCTCCTTTATGAACTAGTACTACTATTACTCTTCTCCATTCATCTGTTAAGCAGCAAGACTCTAGACTAATTTTAAATAAAATTTCAAGGTAAGGTACAATATCATATCCCACAAGCTTTCATACATTTGTAGTAACATTATCTGCTTAGCCTCTTTTCTCCTTCAAAATATTAATAAGAGTTCAAAGTGGTTCAGAAAAATAGAAAAGTTTGCAGAGGGTGCTCTGTGTACAGTTAATATTATGAAAATTTTATTACTAAAATTTAGCTGTGTAGCATAGGCTTCAAAATGTTGATCAAGACAATACTTGCTAATATTTATATCATCAAAACTATAACCATTTCTAATATAAGTGACAACTCTTCCTTTCACCAAGTTTTTTCCATGAAAATTATTTATTTTGAATGAGAATATAAATCAAAAGAAACAAAATGAAAGCAGTATTCAGTTTCGGATCCTTTCCTCTGACTTAAAAAACAAATGAGTTTTGACAAACATGATTTTTTAATACAAACTAAATGGCATTGGAGATAGCATGTTTTGGAAAACATAAAATATAAAAGCCCTCAAAATTTTAGTATGTTTTTCTATTAATTGAGAGAACCCCAAACATATTCAAGAATAAGTCTAACTTTAAAAATAATTGTGTTTTGACAGTAAAAAAAATTGCATATGTATGAAAAACAAAAATATGCATCTGCTCTGATCACGAATCTTTTACTCTCTATTCCAACCTGACCCGGGCACTCATAAACCGCAATTATCCTTCAGAACAGGTTCAAAAACAGCTATCGAGAGTCAGGAACTGTCCACCACACTGACACAAACAACCCAAAACCAACCAAAACCCTGTTTTTCTCACCCAGTTTTTCCTTGGCCTCGAATCGCTAATCCAAATTCTTCGTTTTGGCTATGACTTTCTCAGATCCTTTTCTGGAATATGCTGCATTCTACCCACTATCCTTCCCACCACACCCAGTGTCACCTTCAGCAGACTGCCTAATCTAAAAAACATACTTGTACATAAATATCAACACTCTGATGCTCCTAAACCACCATTTGGATCCTTCCCTTGTAAGAGACCCAGTTGCAAAACTTTCAGTATGCATCCACTTACCACTGCCTACTGCAACCCTAATACTGGTGAAACCTACCCCAAAATAGGTCATGCCACTTGTACAACCATTTCATATACCAGCTCACCTGCCTCAACTGTCAAAGTTCCTACATTGACCTTACCTCAAACTCATTATCCATCAGAATGAATGGTCACAGAAAAACAGTTTATCCCAAATCCTGAACCCCCCTGTTGCTCACCATGCCAGTACTCACAACACCCACGACCTTAATAACTGCTTCACAGTCAGAGCCTTAGAGTACTTCCAAACAGTACCTCCCAATCTGAACTCTGCAGGTGGGAATTGGCATATCAACACATCCTTCATACTGGACATCCTCCTGGCCTTAATTTCCATTAATATCTTCTTTCCTCACCTTATAAAGCCATCACTGGCCAGCACAATAGATTCATATATATTTATAGACCTTATTTCAAAAGTTTTTTTATTTTTTTTGTTTATTATATTTTCAATTACTATTATTTTTCAATGATGATTATTATTATTTCCCATTTTAATCTTCCTTGTGATCTATACTTGCAGTTATATTATCGTTACTCCCCCACCACCTCAGACTGTCAATTTCATTCAATGAGTGGCTGCGTCGAATGCAAGGCTTGCACAAGCTCAGCCACTTACTTCTGTTAACTTGACAAAAGGTTTTAACCCAAAATATTGTATTTTTTTGTGTTTGTGCTTTGTTTTGTGTTGCTGCTGCCCTCCTCCCTTCAACTTTGGTGAATGTTAGGTGTATTTTATCTGTCCTTTCCATATAAATATTGCCTCGTGGCAGTTCTTTCCTTTCATTGTTACCTATAAAAAGAAAAATGGATATGAAAAAGCTAAAATTTTAAGCCAAATCTACCAGGAACCTGTTGTCTGAGCAAAATCAATAAAGCAAAAACAAAAAATGAGCATTGTGAGTCGAATTCTAGCTCTAGTGGTAGATAGCCTGCTGGAGATGTCATTTTTCTTAACTTGGAATACTTCAGCGATGTGGGACTTATCAGTCCTCCCAAGGCCAACAATTTGATATGGAATCTGGAAATCAAAGCAGATTCCTCTGGGGTGTAATCAGTAATGTAACTTAAAAATGATGTCTAGTTCTGCATTTCAATGCCCAGTATCATGTGAAGAAAAATTTGTCTGTTACATGTGTGAAAGAGTGGATGGATGGAAAAGTAGGCAGCTGCATGGTCAAAATTAGCTTGACACATAAACTATGAATTTTAGGAGCTCTCAAGGCATGTGGCTAAGTTTGTTCTTTTAAACAAGATAGGTTGGACTGTTACTGGAAAACTCATTATGAACCAATTTGCATGGTTATAAAGCCACTGGGGAAGTGGGTCATGTTGTCATAACCCTAAAAATAGCTACAGTGTAAAATGGAAAGACAACTATAAAATGTATACTTTTCTGATTCTATCCCAAAAATATACATACGTTATAAGAACAATTTAGTTTCTAGCTTCAGAAATCTCTCATACGTTCATAGACTTGGTGTTACTATTAATTAACTAATCCTAAATTGTATTGTGTCTAAGGTAAACACATTTTTCCCATTAAAATGTAAACAGTGTAATTTGTTTATTGCCATCTAAATTAGTTTTTCATTCTTCAACAGCAATATTGCCCACAGAAATCTATGTAATTCCTGCTTTTTAGTGATCATAAATTGGTGTCATTTGGAGGAACGTCAGACTAGAGTTCGAACCTCACCAATGGCTATCAAGTTTACATTTTTTTATCTATTACTTGTAATTATCTAGGTTAATAAAGGTATGGTCCCCAGTTTTCACTTGCAAGATGTGCACTTTACTCGAGTGATTATAGAAACACATTTCACAATTTAACTATCATTATTATTATTAATTTAATTTAAATGCAATGGAGCGAATTTCCCTACACACATATTTTCCCCTTTTCTTATACTTCCACTATACTGCCCTTTTTGAATTTGAAGTTCATTAAGAGTTTTTGTTAAATTATTCATCAGTTCCATTAATCATTTATTCCAGTCCCTCATTCCCTGATTGAGAGCCACCATATAGTTAAGGTTATTTTTTCCTTTCCATTCACTTTTCTTAATTAATCTACCAATATCTTTCCTAGCATCATCACAAGTATACTTCTTGTACACTCACAGCACTCTCTTCACCCTCCTCCTGTCTACCAATAAAACCTGTGGCTATACTCCACAGTCTGCCACCACACCAGCAATACATCGCCCATGCCTGGCCTTTACACGCACCTCCAGATGTGGCTGTTTGACTCAGCCCGGAGTGAGTCGCCACTTTGGCTCAGCAGTTCCGCACTCGCCTACGGGCAACATGGGATCGAGTCCCAGCACCTTCTAACAATTTTTCTCTCATTTATCTAACCCTTTCTAGATTGTTCTATAACATTATACTAAATTCAGCTAAGTACAGAAAGTTCTGGAAATAATTTCTAAAATATTCGATCCTGTATATTGCCCCACACTGCAGTCTTGTACCAACTATTGGTGAATAAACAACTTGTCTTGGAGCAACTAAGGACTACTTTTTCGATAGCTGGACCTAAGTCCCTAGTTACAATCCCATTCAAGCTCCTTCATTAGATTCGCTACAAATTCAGTTTATTGGTAGTTTCCGCAGACAACTCTACCTGCCCTCCCTTGCACCCAACTTCTGTACATGATACCAAAAATGTGGGTCCCACACTGCACCACCATATTCAAGCAATGGTTTGACCAAAGTTTTGTAACCAAATTCCTTTACTTCTCTGGCACGTCCCCTCACCACCTTCTCCATTAAATGAAAGATTTTGAAATGTTTTCTTACCACTTGCCTAATATTTCAGGCCCAGTTGTGTTTATTTTCAAATGTTATGGTTAGATATTTACACTTCAGGTCTTTAACAAACAATTTGTTCCCCCTCTTATAATCACAGCAACCATTATTTTTTTCTATATACCTTGTAAACTGTCTTTTCTTTGCATTTATCGTCAACCCTAGTTGGTCTCTCCAGCTAAGTACCCTGTCCCAGTCATCCCACAGCTTTTCACAGTCTTTTCCCATTTTGACCCTATTAAATACCATTATGTCTTCTGCAAAAACCTAATGTTAGACTGTAAACCAACAACACAATCATTCACTAAAAAAATGAATAGCAATCATCCCAGTACACAAGAATTGTAAATATATGAGTGTATATCTATATCAAAAGGATTGATAAAATGCACCCAACACTTGTCAAAATTGAAGGGAGGATGGCAGCAACAACACCAAACAACACAGAAAATACAATATTTTGGGTTAAAACACTTTGTCAAGTTAAAAGAAATAAGTGGCTGAGCTTGCGCAAGTCTTGCATTCGATGCAGCCACTCAATATCAGTGCATATCTTGTTAGATTTTCATGTATATCATTTAATTGAACAAAATGAACTTTCCAGAGCCAATAGCCTTACACACTTTTAATTTTTTGCTATTCATTTTTAACTTACATTCCTGGAGTTTAATTTCCTCATCTACTTGCTTTTGTTCTTTGAGAATTTCAATTTTAAATTGTTGAAGTGTTAATGCTAGACTATTTTAACTTCCCTTGGTAATATATTACAATACCTAACTCCCTTACCCACAAAAGAAAATGTATCAACCCTCTTCTACCTGTCAGTTTTTATGTCAATTCCTTCCAAAGCTCATCACCTGACTCACTTCAAGAATTATCCTTGTCTTCCTTCTGTCTTGTAGTTAATCCCAACCCAGATCATTTATCATATCGGTTACTGATTGGGTTCTTCAGTAATTTCCACACACAAATCTAGCTGCCCTCCTTTGCATCCTCTCCCACTCATGTATTTCATATCCTAAATATGGCTCCCATATTACGCAAACATACTCAAGCAGTTGACTGACCAAGATCTCCTAACTCAGTTCCTTCACTTCTGAATTAGTTCCCCTCAACAAGCTCTACAATAAATGCAGGATTTTGAAATCTATTCTGTCTACCTGCCCAAAGCGTTTGCCCAGTTAACTTCATTATAGAATGTTATGTGAATACTTTTACACTTCAATAAGCCCCAACAGTCTTTAGTTTATTTTATCTGTGAACCTAATAAGCTTACTCTTCTTGGCATTTATCTTCATTCCATGTTAACCTTCTCAGTTAGATATCCTGTCCTGATTACCCTGCAGCTGTTCATCATTTTCTCTCATTTTGATCCTATTGTAAGTTATTACATCATCTGCAAACAACCTTTCTTCTGACTGTTAACCATTAAAATAATGATTCATTAGAATAAAAAATGGCAGTAGTCCCATTACACTACCCTATGGCACTCCCATATTCACTGCCACCTCTTTTGGTACTGCTTTTCCTTTTCTAATGGTTTTCTTTTAACAATCTAAGAATTCATCTTACCCAGCAAGTTACTTTTTTATCTGCATCATTTTGTGGTTATTTTAAATTCCCTGGAAATATCTAGTATAATACTATTAACTTGGCCTCACATGTCTATTTCATATGAATTAATTTACCTATTGCACACCAACCATTGTGAATTTGTAAAATTATACAAATGGACTCCAAAGTCCATAAATAAATAAATATAGCCTTTCAAATGAGACTGGGTGTGGTGGGTGAGTGGTTATTGCTCTGGCCTCACATTTGGGAGGAAGCAGGTTGGAATACCCATCCAGGCATACAGATTTTTGTTTCCCCAACTCACTCCAGGTGAATGCCGGGATACTCAGGGCCGCCGTAAGCGGGCGTGCAAGGCGTGCACCGCACGCGGGCGGCAGGTCGAGGGGGGCGGCAAATCGAGTGATCGACAGTCGCCGCCCCGGGATAGTTGTCATTCCATTGTCGCCGCGACGAAATTTGCAGCCTATTTAGCTCAACAGCTGCTTCAGGCGGCCGGCAACACTCGGTGTGGCAACAATGGGGGCGGCAATTAATGTTTGAAGGGGCGGCAATCTCACATTCTTTTGACCCGGTTCGGAAAATTCCTAGATTCACCACTGGCTGTAGTTAGATAGGGGGCGGCATAATCGGTATTGCACGCGGGCGCTCAAACAGCTAGCGGCGGGCCTGGGGATACTTCCATCAGAAAGGCCATGGCCAAATTCCTTACTGTGTTCCTTGCCCCCTGCCCCATCCTGCCTCTAATGATCTCAACGTCGACAAGGCGTAAAGCCATAAGTAAAATAAAATAAAATAAAATAAAACAGTCTCATTCCTCAAAGATATTTCTGATATGGCTGCATATCATTCTTGCCATTAGTTTACCTACCACTGATGTCAAACTAGTTGGCCCATATTTTTCAACCCAATATGTCTCCCCCTCCATCTTCTCATGTTAGCTATTCTCCAAAGGCATGCATTGCCCAGGGGCTATGTGGCTGACACATTCACAGATTAGGAGTATGGTTTACTCACAGAGCTACTGATATAAATTACGTTTTTCAAGATTTTACTGTACCAGCCAATCCGATATGAGCTGAGACTATCCTTGATAGCATACCAATTAAATGAAGCATTAAGCACAATAAATAGCAGAAAAGCAGCTGGATATAAAGTAATAGGACCAGACTTCCAATAGAGAAATGGTGTTGAAGTATGGCTTTTACATCTATGCTGGCTTAAATATAAAATAACTAATCAGTAGCAAGTAGCAACCAAAAATATCCCTTTAAAAAAGATTACAGAGTCAACACAAACAGTCATAGAGGAATAAGTGTAGTAGGATACAAAATGTATGTCACTATTGGGTGGCTAGACTGTGACCAATAGCTGAAGCCAAACTATTAAAATTTCAGAATTGATCTTTTCAGACAATATATGCAATATAAAATGAGTATGGAGGAAATATAACCTAACTACATAAATTAGACAAGTAGATGTAAGGATAGTATGGGAAATTCTTCGAAGAAATGGATATCTAAAACATGTAAAAGAATCAGTGAAGTTTCTTTAGTGACATATGTCAGAACATATAATCCATATGTGATAGAGGAGCATAGACTTAGACAATACATGCTCAACTGAGGTTTATGTAGTTTCCAAAAATCATTTCATCAAATGCTGGCTTCATTATTCTTAATCCCTTCTTGTCTCTGATGAGATTGAGCTGGAGAATGGAAAAAAAAAAGGCAACAACAACAGAGAACCCTTCATGGATTGCAGATACTTTTAGAGCATTGTAACGTGAAGATATCTATGAATCAAACAATTCTGGTATAGCAAATATATTTATAAACTAGCTGTGTCCTTAACTTTGGTAAACAGGGGTTAGATTTGTACTGTTAATTCACGGATAAGGGAGCGTGCATAAACCACATAGCTTGATTTTGGCCTCCTGTGAACCCCCCCCCCTCCCCCCACATACTCCTCTGTGACTTTTGCCTCTACCCCCCCCCCCCCCATGAAGCACGTAGCTTTTATTCCCTTTTGATTCCAGAAGACATTTTGTACTATTTTCTCTTGTCAGACGATTGTAAATTACACAAGGAGATAATTAACTGAGGGAAATAAATATTCACATGCTGTTGTGAGTTTTGTTCCTCATTTTAACTGTGAAAAGTGTTATTAAAGGAAAGCTACGTGGCCTGGCTAACCCCCCCTCCCCCTCTCCCCACGTAGCCCAGCATACCCTTCCAGCCAAATCCTCCCCCCCCTCCCCCCCCCCTCCCCCTAGACCGAGCCACATAATTTGTGCACGCTCCCTAAGCTATCAAAGAAATAATGGTTGGGTAAGTAAAATCAGAGGAACAGTCCTGCTTTCCCGTTTTCTTGGATCTCCTCCTTTCCTACTGAATTATCTGTCTTATATATAAAAATGGATGTTGGTATATATACATCATTTGTTTCCAAATTTTCTAAGTTACCACTAATTGGGTAATATGTTTGTTGATGAACAACAGGCACACTTCAATACTGATCTCATGACTTTAATATTTGAATTGATGTTCCCTGGTGCTTTATTTGCATGTATAGAAAATCCCTAAAGCCTGGAGTCTTGAATTGTTGCAGACATAAGCTGCATGTCATCCCAAGCACCAGAAATTCCTAACGCTAATATCTTTTTTATGAGGCTAACCTTAATGAAATTTTTGTTAAGTTGAAGTTTGCAGAATTGTTTCTTATGATGGCAAGGCCTATTTACACTATCTGGAGAAGAGGGTGTGTGGGGACAAAAATGTAGCAATTTCTGGTGGTCATTGTTAGAGTTTAAAGTTTTGGAAGATGCTTCAAAAATGAAGGCAGTGTACATACTGAGGGCCACTGTTTGATGCCTGGGAGCAGGCCACCCCTGTAACCACAACCAACACGTCATGCAATATTGGCAAGTGGTGGGACTGGAGGATATGGGACGACAGGTATAAATATCCCCCCCCCCCCCCGGATTCAGCATGACAGCCTCGGACAGTACCTCTCTTGCCTGTCAGCAGAAGCAACCTGAAGATGACTGCACGCTATAGCAACTTTGTTGAACAATGACTATCTGGTCACTTGCCCCAGAAGACTTCAAGCAAACTAATTTCTGACTTCAACCCATCAACACAATACTTCATTTCAACAATGAACATTAATGATACCAATGCAAATCAGTTGCTTACACCTCTTTTGATGCTGCATTTACCACTCTCATTGTTTTTTTATCTTTTAAGAAATTTTCCACCTAGCAAGTAATTTTTCCATCCAGGCCAATTGTAAGACCCTAAGCTGCATATCGGGGTGGTAGTATCGCTTTAGTGCCTTAACTAACAGTTCACTTAAAATGAAAAGTTCTCTGACGAAAATGTTCTGACTGACTTTAATAATTTTAGATGACCATGTTGCCTAATTAGAATCTCAACTGAAATGCTTTACGGCCACCACAAAGCTTTATAACCCAAAGCTGAGGAAAGGTTTCACTACGAAATCACAACAGTTCACTTCAAGAAAAAAATTTAAATTTATCTTCAAAGTCACAATTACTAAAATAATGCATTAAACAGTTGACAGGCTATCGAACACTCGTTTCCAGAAAATTGTAGGTTGTGGAGAGAAATTACCGCCGAAACCCATTTTGAAATTTAAAAGTTCTAAAAACTAAAGTATTATGGTATAGATGGCATTGTTTGTAAATGGCTTAGTTCTTACCTTATAAATAGAAAACAGAAAGTATCAATGGAGAATTTTAAGGCTGCCTTAAGAGGTCCATTGTTTTCTGAGTGGAAATTAATCAGATGTGGAGTACCTCAGGGCCACTATTGTTTTTAATATATATAAATGATCTACCCTGTGTTTCGTGTAAAAATTCAAAATTTGTCCAATTTGCAGATTACACAAACATAGGAATTAAAAACACTCCAGATTTATCTACAGAATATATTTCAAATTATGTCTTTGACCTGATTAATAAATGGCTTACAGCTAATGGCTTGCAGGCCCGTAACTACCGCCGGGGCAGCCGGGGCACTGCCTCGGGGCCCCCAAGCCCGAGGGGCACCAAACTGACGGTTAAAAAATTATTTTATTTTAATATCTAATCTAACTTTAATATCTTATACCCAGCACCCAGGTAAAAGTTAATAATAAAGAAAATCCATCAAAGTGCTAGAGGAAATGTTTTTGCGTGTCCATTTATATACTCCATACGCTTTACATGCAAAAGCAGCTCTAGAGCAGACAGCAGAATGTCGAGTCGAATGTGTCATGTCGCACCAGGTGCCTGCCGAGTGATGTGTCAAGTGCAGGCTGGCAGGTGCAGTGAGCTAGTGCTATTCATGATGATTCATTCGTTTGCTAACTGCTCATCTTACGAGGGTTGCATTTTAAGTTTTTACAATCGAACAATAGGTGGCGTTAATGAGTTGTGGCACCACTGTATTTGTGAACAATGACGTTTGTTATTGTGAAGCCAGTGGCAATTTAGAAATTGACTGAGTAGGATAGGTTAGGTTAGGTTAAGATAGTGAACGTTTAAAAGAAGCAAGTTTGTGCAAAAATGTAAATCACCCGTGAAGGCTTACGTGAAGGCTCGTATCGGACTGTCAGTGCAGTTGAGAGTCGTATAGTACATAAAGTACGCGTGTAGTTTATTAATTAGTCTCAGGGCCGGCGTTAGAGGAGGGGGGGGGGTGGTAATCGTGTCAAATGGTCGCCCATTTGGGAGGGCCCTAACCGATGAATTGGCCAAGGGCCCCCAACTGGTTACGTGACTGCTAAGATCGCTTACCCCGGGACCCCAAAATCCTAGCGCCGGCCCTGTTTAGTCTTACTTTGCTCGTGTTGAGATAATAGTTTATATTATGAAACGAATTCGGCACCAGCCAAATGGAAATAAAAAAAGACAGACTCTAAAAAGAAGACACTTGGAGGCTGCAAAAAGTTCGAAGAATTTGTCAACATGGCTGGACTGTGGAAACCACTCGACAGGGAAAGGTTATAAGAAAGGTATGTATGGTTTGCTTTATTCAGCGTGATGTGTAATTCATGTAAAAATAATACAGTCAAACCTGAATAATTCGAATGTGTATAATTCAAATGTTTCTGTCGGTCCCTTGACATTCCTATAAAACACAATCAGTAGTGGATTAAGCACTCAATAGGCCCCGGGTGCAATTAAATTCCTCCAAATAGGTTCAGTACCTCTATAGTATGTATTGTTTTATAGACTTGCGCATAATAGTTCGCGAAGGGGAGCGCTCAGTTTAGTTCGCAGCTCCCTCGCGAACTAGTTCGCTCTTTTAGTTCGTTAGTTCGCGTCTCGAATTCAGAGAAACAGATCGTTCGCTCTCCTTGCTGCCGCTACTGCAAGCGCTATTTTGTTTTTTAAATCAGTTTTATTAGGACATAATCATTTTTTTGTCGTTTCTAAATGGAATTTAATATGACCTTCTTAACAAAAGTTATTGCTTAATAATAGCCCTTTCAAATTACATTAGCATGAACAGTTGGCGCCGATAAACCAAAGTGCTCATTGTCCTTTACACAAATGGGTAAATTGAATAATTGTGCTGTTTTTACTATGTAATTTACATGCATTCGTAGAATATTAATTTTTTAAATGGATTTGTTTATTAGTTCATGGAAGAAACATTACTTATAAAAGGCGCTAATGATCCTGCCGTCGACGCGCCCTTAAACCCCAACAACAACAACAACACAACATTACTTATAAAATATTATAAACGCGTTTATTTTGATGAATTAAAATACCCGTTTATAAGTAATCGGCTTTTTTATATAAATAAAGTTTTGGAAATCATGGACAAAATATAATTCTACTATTGGCTACAGCTTAAGTACTATATGACAGAAATAGTATTACCTATATTATTAAGAAAAATAACATTAATACTTCCAATGTGATATCTAATAATTAGACATATAAAAATAACAGTGACCCTTGAATGAGAAAGTGGTAGCAATAACGAAAGTGCGTAAATTTCCAGTGAATTGGAAGTCATTGAGCTATTATTTTAAAATGAAGGGGAGAATAATCCAATACACATTCACAATTTTTTTGGCGACGAATGAAACTGATGAAGACACAAAAGTTAAAATCTTTTTGAATTTCGCAAGTCATTTCTTTCATCACTTTCACAAAGCTGTTAACCAACAGACTGAGATAAGTATTATATTATGTCAGCTTTAAAATCAGGGCTAGAAAAATGTAAAAGATACTGTTTCTTTGGTTAAGAAAACAAGAAAAAGCCTTTAGAAACCAAATTCTCCACAGAAAGTGATAATATAAAAAAATAATTCTCTAGTATTCGTTGATAAATGTCTGGAGTTTCTTAGTAAATAGTTAGATTTTAATGAAAGCAATTGGCTATACAAAATCCAAAAATTAAATTCAAATCACAGGGTTTCATTTGATGACTGTGAGACTATATTAGAGGTTATAAATTTGCGAGAAAAAATGAATATCAAAGTGAACAAACTTTACTCTGAAATAACAATATTATACGAAATCCAGGTAAAAGTAAGAGAAGTATTTCATGAATAAAAAATGAGCTTTTTCTCGAAATTAATTTGACAACTGAAAGCGATAAAGCATATGACAATTTTACTGTAGACAAAAAAGAATTAAAGATGAAAGAAGCAAACAATATAGCTTAAAAAATGAAATGGTAAAAACATACCTTTTATCATTTTCTACTCTTTCGTAAAATATTATATTTTTGAAGTGTAGCATATTTTTATAGGTTATTCTTTTTTTAAAAATCCTACCATCAACCAAAAAAATATTGGAAACCCTAGCGGCGAATAGTGCTAGTTGGCGAATGGTGCTAGTTCGCGAACGGTAGCGCTCAATTTAGTTCGCGAACGGTACCGCTCTCTATAGTTCGCGACCGGGAGCGCTCTGTTTAGTTCGCGAACGGTACCGCTCTCTATAGTTCGCGAACGATACCGCTCTCTTTAGTTCGCGACCGGGAGCGGTCTGTTTAGTTCGCGAACTAGGTCCTCCAAGACAGCTCGCTCGCTCGCTTAGGGAGCGCTACTGCACGCGCTCTCTTGTTTGTTATGGTAGTTGTGGTTATCGATGGTTGTCTTTTGGTTGTTAATGGGATCAAAGTGTATTTTATGTTCACATTCCACGTTAAATTTCCGTTTGTGACTTCTGCAATAATTATTAATGTTGAACAATTTATTTTTCTTTTATTTTATATCTGTGTCTTCAGTGAAATGTGTCCACAAGGAGCTGTGTTTCCTTTTAGATAATAAACTAAAACAAAAGTTGGTCTTCGGGAAAGGATCTAACGAACTAAGGAGCGAGAGATCTGGGAACTAGTTCGCGTAGTTCGCCTGTGGGAGCGCTCTTCCGAACTAGTTCGTTCGCGAACTACACAAGACTATTGTTTTAGCTCCGGTGGGCTCCGGCGCAATTTAAACCCTGCTTATATACGTATATATACTAAATGTATGTGCCTATATACGTATAGCTCTAATCTATAAGAGGAAAAATATTTATATTTTTCTCTCTTTGACCTTCCGATATTTTTAAAATAAAATTTTCAGATTTCCTGACACACATTTTCTTTTTAGGGCTTGAGAAAACAACGAGCCAAGCTTTGGAAGGTACTTCGGAAGAAAATGAAATAGAAGTGGATTCTCCTGATATAAAAATTTCACAGAACTTAAATGCAGATACGTCGAAATTGAAACAATGACAACAAATCGAATCAACAAAATTCTTTAGGTGAAGCAGTTGTGATAGACCGAACCAATGATACACCAAGTTGTTTGCAAGATCTAGATTCTGCCTATTACGATGTCTTTCCTACTTTAATAGAAAATCAAGAAAAGAAACGTAGGCTGGTGGCAGTTGGTCCAATACAATCTGACGGACCATTTCCCAAGGATATCAATGAACAAGGCTGATCTTTTTCAAGTAACTATTATAGTACAAACACGAAGTCATGGTTGAAGCTTAAAGCTTAGAAGTTGGTTATATTACTCAAAAAAATTAGATTGAGTCTATTGCCAATTGGAAGCACTTGAATATAGCAACCGGAGTTCGAGGCTGGAAGCATATTTCAGAACTTATTTCAGTTCATGAAGCATCCAAAAGCCACACATAGTCTTGTGTAGTTTATGGGCAGTGCCGGAAACATGGTACTTTCGAAGACGTTTTCGACAAAAATTTGGAGAATGAAATAAGATTCTGGCGAAAAGTAAATGTGGCCTCAACACTTGCAACATATAATCTCGCATTTCGTGGATCTACTGAAAAGTTAGAATGTAGCAACAAAGGAAACTTCCTCTCGATAGTTTTAGCTCTTGTCAAAACATGACCCTGTACTGCAAGAATTGATTCAGCGTTCGCAAGGGACTGTGAAATACCTCAGTCCTAAAATTCAGAATGAACTTATAAACCTATAAGCCTTAGAAATCAAAAATGAAAAGACCGTTACGCTTCAAAAGCACTTGATTTTTTTTTATATTTATTTTAGATACCACTCAGCACATAGCTAAAGTTGATCAGTTAACGGAAGTTTACAGGTATGTCAAAACAGTTAATGATAAGAGGGGACGATATCAAAATATGTGAAACTTTTGAATCCATTAGAGAAGTAAAAGATCAGTCTGCCCAAGGTCTTGCAGAAGAAATACTTACTTCATTGGAAGAGAAAAACTTGGATTTGATCAAATGTGGACAAAGACTACGACGGGGCTGCAGTTATGAGTGGGCATACAGTAGAGTGCAGCAGCATATTAAAGCAAAAGCCCCACATGCATACATTGTGCACTGCGCTGCACATAACCTTAATTTAGTATTAAAGGATGCTGTGGAAGGAAACAGAGTGGTCTGCAAGTTTTTGAAACCATTCAAAGTGTTTTTTTGTCATCATATCTTTATTTTTGCGCTTGCAAGATTTGAAGTCAGTGTACGAAATCGAGGCTTAGACTGATTCACTGAATTCGAAAATACTGAAAACTCTTAATTCAACTCGCTGGGCTGGTAGACATGAGGCAGTGTATGCACTGAAACACAGGTTTTGTGACGTGTTGAAAAGCCTTACCCGCCTGTTTGACTTCGAGGAAAAACAAGGAAAGAAATGAAGCACAGCAGCTAAAGAACAAACTTGAAAATTTTGATTTTGTATTGATTTTGGTTGTGCAGTGTGAAGTTATAGAGCCTCTCAACCTCGTATCAAAATCCTTAAAATCTGAAAGCATGGACCTGTTGTATGCATATGGGTTATGCGTAATTTATTGCTAAGGATAACCGAAATATGTGGAAAGTTTGAAGAACTTGTTTCTGAAGCATCAAATGTTTGTAGTCGATGGGGAATATACAAAGAATTTCGCCAGAACAAAATGATGAAAACACTTTGATGAATTGAGTGAAGACGAGAGATTAATAGACCCATAATCTTGTTTCCAAGTCACTGTGTTCTATCCAATGGTAGACACACTTTGTACTCAACTTGATCACCGTTTTGAAGGGACAAACCTCTTCTTGACACTTACCAATTAATAAATCTGATTTTTTAGCCAATGCAAGTGAAAGTGATATTCACTAAAAGCAGTTTATTTCGTTAATAAGTTTCCAAATGATGCGAGTCTAGCCTTTCCTTCACAATTATGTTCAGTGAAAAATTCGTTTCAAAACAAACTGGAAAAAATGAAAAGTGTTAAGGAATTTGCTAATTATATAATAGTCGACCACAGTTCTCTTTCATCAAGCTATCCAGATATTTTCACAGCGTGCATTATGTATTTGACTGTTCCTGTGACAGTATCTAAGGCTGAACGGTCCTTTTCTAACTTAAATTGATTAAAAATTACTTGAAGTACAATGGCTCAAGAAAGACCTAGTAGCTTAGGTTTGCTTTCTATTGAGAATGCCGTCTCTAAAGACCTCACTGTTAAGAGACGTTAAGCAGTTAAAAAATATATTGAGAATGATCGAGCTCAACAAGTCAACTTTGACAAAATAATTGATGAATTCGCGTCTTTGAAAGTTAGGAAACAAATGTTTAAGAAACAATCAAATGTAGCTAATCCTTAATCTTTTCAATCTACTCTATTTTCCAGGCATCAGTTACTGATTCCTTGTCTTTTAAGCAAGTATGCATTTTAACTCACTTAATTTACATCTATTATAACTACACCTTTCATCTACCTAAACTTTTATTTAGAAAAGTCATATTTTAATTTATCAATTAAAAGTTTTCCGCTAGTTTAATCTTATTAAAAGTTACTGTTTAAAGTTTTTTTTATGTTAACAACAGTGTAGTAAATATTTTACCATGCATTTTTAATGTGTGATTTTATAAATTTTTAATAAACATACACACTTTTTTAGAAATTGTACTTTTGTAAGTATTTTGCTTTTGCATTGTTCACCTTATTCTTTTTTACAACCATAAGTACTGAATATTTAGTTTTCAAAACCTGTACCATAAAAATAATGTATTTAAAAAATTGTTAATTGTATAAGCTAGATAAATACTTGAATATTTGGTTTAGTGAACCTTTCGTAGCCAGTTTTGATACCATTGCATGGACCAATAGATAAAAACAATATTTTTTTTCGAATTGGAATAAACCACAATGCATACAAAAAGAAAGAAATATATAGGGGCCTCACTATGAAGCTTTGCCCCGGGGCCTCCAAGCTTATAGTTACGGCCCTGATGGCTTGTCTTTAAACTTTGATAAATCTCAGTATCCCTACATACAATTCAGTACATCACACAGATTAACACCAGATATAGACATAAAATTTTGCAGGCCAGTGTATTCAAGAGGTAGAGAGTGTGAAATTTCTGGTTTGTATATTGATCACAATTTAAATTGGAAAGTACATGTTTCTGACTTATTAAAGCGATTGGGTGCCGCCACATTTGCAATTCGTACAATTTCAGCTATAGGGGATCTCCGTATGAGGCATCTAATTTATTTTGCTTATTTTCACTCCTTATTGTCATATGGAATAATATTCTGGGGCAATTCTACTCATAGAGACAAAGTGTTCAGAGCCCAAAAGCGTGTAATAAGAATTTTGTGTGAGGTTAGCAATAGAACTTCATGTAGAGAGCTGTTCAAGAAGTTAGGGATTTTAACATTAGCATCTCAGTATATATACACATTAATGTCCTTTGTAGTCACAAATTATACTTTGTTTGAAACAAATAGTAAAATACACAATTATGGCACTAGAAGTAAAAATGATCTTCACAAAGATTACAAGTCATTGTCATTTGTTCAAAAAGGGGTCCGATATTCAGGGATACATATCTTCAATAAGCTCCCAACACATATTAAATGTCTAGCAGATGATAAGAATAAATTCAGGAAAAAATTGAAAGAATTTTTACTTGACAACTCCTTCTACTCGGTCGAAAAATTTATTTCTAAGGTATCTAAAAAATAACTTCCAGTAGCTGGTGTAAATGTAGTTTACATAATTAATTTACCATGTATGCTATTACTGTACATCTCCTGGTGTATGTATTTATTTTGTTAGGCAATTGTTTATGGTATCATGTATGCTAAGACTGTACATCTTGTGGTATATGTATTATTTTGTTATGGAATTTTTTTTAATGTACCATGTATTCTATGACTGTAAATCTTCTGGTGTATATATTATTTTGTTATGGAATTGTTTAATGTAACATGTATGCTATGACTGTACATCTACTGGTGTACTTATTATTTTGTTATGCAACTGTTTATCTGTAAATTGACAACTTTCCACATCCCACAGAGCCAGTCTCTTATATTGCGATTAATGGAAAATGAATGTATTGTATTGTATAATGGACATTATCATCGCAACCGATTCCCACGATACCAACATGGCCGACACGTTCCAAGGCAAGCGCGGCAAAAACCGACCCGTAACAAATCACTTGACGCAGAGTTACCTTACATATTGCGCCCGGAGTAGAGACTCAGACGAAACCGAAAAGACGACATATTACGAAGTTACTACTTTGAACATCACTGAGAAAATCATGCTCGGAGTTGCGCGATTACTTTCCAGCGTATGAGTCAGACAATGTGAACTTACTTCACGATCTTTTATAGGCTCCTCAGAGCCTATGACCTTGGCAAATCTTTCTTTAATTAATATCTCCAAAAGTACAAAATAGTTTAACTTGACATTTTTACAGGGACTTTCTATTGTCATGTTCTATCTGTTTTAATTTAATTTATCATTCAAAAGGTTTTCTATAACCTTAAAATTGAAGTCATCACATGACCAACTTGGCGGTATTTTTACGCGCTTCAACAAAAATCCGCGACAATCTATCTTTAAAAACTTAATTACCAGACAAATGCAAAAACTTTTTACTGAAACCATTATATATTCATAATCGTCTTAATTTGGATTATCTAGGATACTGATATAAATTTCTAAATAATATTCCTTTCAGTTAAAAAGTTCATTTTTTCCTCTTAATTAAAACCGCTAATTAAACTTTGCCAAATTATTTAATTTTAGGCCTACTACTAAAATATCCGAAACAATGCTGACTATAGCTGGTGATAAAAGTTCAGTTGTCGCTTTACTCAATTTAAAGATATTTCAAATCTTAGATTTTTACTTTTATGATCGCGTGTTTCATAACTTGAACAAACCGGTATATCTCTTAAAATAAACGTTTCCTGATATGATAAATACACTTTAAAATGATTTTTATGGCTAATTGTCACTGTGGGAAAGATTACAGGGAAATTTCTTAAAGTTGACAACTACTCTTCTTGAAATTTCGAAGTCCAACATAAGCAACTTTACAATCGATCTATAGAATATTTTACTACTAGGGAAACTAGAATTTGCCAAAATTCTAAGCTGCTTACACAATGATTTTTACCTTATCCACCACCATTTTATGGCTCACTCTATCAAATACTTTGGAGAGATCAAGTACTGTACTATCAACTTTAATCTGCAATACCTTGCATATAGCTAATTGACTGAGACTAACATGAGTGTCCTTTTCTAAAACCATATTTCTCTTTGTAAATCCAGTTTTTTCCCTCACAGACATTTAAGATGTGGTTGCATACCAATCTTTCTTTTAACTTACCCACTACTGATGTCAAATAAATTGGCCTGTAATTTTCAACCCTATTTACCTTGCCTCCTTTATGGACTGGTATTACTAAGGCAATTTTGTAGTCCTCTGCTAAGCAGCAAGTCTCCAAATTTGATCTAAATAAAATTATGGTATAATGTAAAATATCATTTCCGACCATCTTCAATACATCTATAATAATTGTATACACACCAGCCCCTTTATGTCATTTTAGCTTTCTTAGTTCCCTCAAAATATTATCAGGATTTACTTATGGTTTTTCAGTCTGCTTATTGCTACTTATGTGTGGATGCTCATCCTATGACTTTTCCCATCCCTTCCTAAAATGATATTCCCTAATGGCCCCATAAAGCCAAATACTTTTAAAATCTACAGTAATTTTTTTCCCATCCTTATCCACAATTGCCTGGATACATTCCCTTTCCTTCAGCTTTCTAACGCAGACACCGATATTCCTAAGCTGCAGAACACAGTGAACCCACCGCAACTATATTGTTGTCATAAACCCTACTTTAGCTTTTCATTTTTCCACTATTAATACCTTGTTTAGTAGCTTCAATTGTTCTCTATTGGCTTAATAACTTTGTTGTATTCTCTTCTTACCCAACTCTTTAACATTCTACTTTTCTTTATTTTTGTTTTGAAATAAACATTTCTCATTTACTTCCAACCCTCTCATTCTTATTATCTCCTTGAAGTCCCTTCCCTCAAACTGCTTTACATTATTCTTCCATATAGCAAACCTTTTTACTGTTCCATGATCACTTATTCCTGCTGCGATCTGAGACCCTACAGAATTATTATCGTCCCTTATTAAGAAAATATTCAATGTATTTGTTCTCTTACTGTTCTGCTGTACTACTTCTGTGAAGTCTCCTTCTTTCACTAACATATCTTCCCTCGTGTTATTTTTCTTAATTACCAGTTGACACACCTGGTAAATTGAAGTCCCCAGCAATGTTGACCATTCTAGACTCACCTCTGAACGTTTATTACAAATTTATTTTCTCTCCAAGATTCTTGTCATCTCCATCCATTCTTCCACTATGGCAGACAACCAAGACACTGTTGTTTTTGTTTTGTGGAACCCCAGAAATTTGACCCCAGTAACTCATAAGTATGATCTGTGAACAAAATATTAATCTTTCCTAACCATTATAAAAACCTGACCACCGATTCCTACCCTATATCTGTTGTACACTCTATAATAAACATGAAAAACATCGTGGTCTAGCTCTCCTTCCTTTAGTCGAGACCCTACCTGTATTACTGCTTGTGGCTTGTGTATCTCTATTAAGTTTCTAAACTATATTATTTTCTCACTATACAGTTATCTAGTAACAGTCATATAACTAGCTGTGTGGTATTTTCAGCGTTATTCTGACATAGTACAACTGCGGTACCATTCCACATTGCTCAGATGTTTGCCACATACACTGAATGATGCAGCTGAGTTGAAAGACTGACAACTATGCGGAGACAATGTTCTGGAGTTCTGAGTATATATAAAAATGAAACAATCAGAAAGGAACTGAAAATATACAATAGAAATGACAAAATAGAGAAATATAGGAACAAATGAAGAGACCATCTGTAGGGAATGAATAATGCACAAATCTTTTTTAAAAAAATAGGAAAAATAAACCAATATAGAACAAAAGATTGAACAAATTTAGGTGGGATGAGGTGGTGGGTATAATCCTCTGATGGTAAGAAGATTTCTTCTGTTCGGTTTCCAAGCCATTAACATTCCTATATAATTCAACGATTTTACCAGATCCAGTATCTTCGCACTATTCTTTCTTCCTTGCCAAGTCTTATCATGTTTGATCACTTAAAATACGCATCATATTCTGAAATTCTTCTTCTGACTCCACCAACATCTCTATGCCATCCAAATACTTAATTGTTTTTGGTTTTATCCACCAAAATACCTCTTGCTTTCTGAGATGCCTTCTCCATCAGTTGTGTTTCATTTCATGAAACAATTCTGGTGTATTCAGCAACCCTGTTTTACTCCTCTTCTGCTGTTAACTTCTATTTTCTGTTCTATCAGTCTTCTGTCCTTCCAGTCTAAACCAACATCTTCCACAACCTTCATTAGACATTCTTATTTTTGTTTTGTTTTTTGATCCAACAGAGTAGCGTAGTAGTAGTAGTATTTTATTTGTCCTCTATTTCATATTCATTGATTTTATAAATAATGATATGAGACATGTCAATTATAAATATGATTTACATTACATTATTTGAATTAAATTAATTCATAGAATTCAAATATTCTTCTACAGGGTAAAAGGAGTGGTATTGAAAGAATGACATCAACAATTTCTCAAAAATTCCCCTTTCTGATGTTGCTTTTACATTATGCGATAATTTATTGAAAAGCTTAATCCCTATTTGAAATGTTCCATTTTGATATATTTTTATTTTTGTAAGCATAATATGCAAATCTGATTGTTTCCTTGTGAAATGATCATGTACCTCATTATTTGTTTTAAGAGCAGTGGAGAGGATAATTTGTGGGGTTGATACAACTTATCGCATCTCCGCTGCTATCAACCGGATACAGCTTATCACTCAGCAACATCCAGTGATGGTAGCTTCCGTGACATTATGCGTGACACGAATTAGCAGCCACCAATTATTTTATTTTTTTCTGTTAGCTGTCTCTAGATTTCTTTGATGCATCTCCCTTCTTTTCCTATCTTGCTAAACCTTTATCTCAAAATATCCATTGAAACATTTGTCCTCAAGTTTCATTCATTCTAATCTTTGAATTTTTCTACAGTTCTCTGTTCTCTCCGCTAATAAATTTAAAAAATACCGGTAACTTATGATTTAAAGTTTGACCAACCATCATGTCTGTTCTTCCTGTGATATTCTTCCACAAACTTCTTTACTCACCCAACACTTCATTACGTACTTTATCTGACCACTAGCTGGTACCCACGACTTCGTTCATGTTTGTAAAGAATTTGGATTGACAGCTATCGACATCTAACAAACCGTAGTGCACGATGGGAGACTTGATCCTATTATCACACACAAATGCCAGTCATCTGCGCTATGTAGTTCAAGCAGCAAAGTAAAATTTACGGACACACATGTCTTTGGAAAATATCCTTGATCGACCACTGTCAACCACCATATCTACCACACTCCCACAGTTACCGAAATTCGGCCAACGTTGTGATCGATGGGTGACTTTGTGTTACTACCACACACAAAGACCAGTGATCTGCGCTTCATAGTTTTGGCTGAAAAGTGATACACAGGGACACATACGTTTTTGGTAGAAATTTGAAAGTGCCACAGGTCGACCACTTTCAACCCCCACATCTCCCACACCTCCATAGCTACCGACATCTAACAACCACGGTACACGACAGGAAACATGATACTACTACCACGCTACCAATGGTCTATGCTATGCAGTTGTGGCAGAAAAGTGACATATGCGGGGACACATGTCTTTCGTCGAAATACGAAAATATCCTTGATCGGCCACTTTCAACGACCATATCTCCCACTCTCCCACAGTTACTGAAACGTTGTGACTCTGTATTACTACCACACACAAACGCCAGTGATCTGCGATAGATAGGTTTCGCTGAAAAGTGATACACCAAGACACATGCGTCTTTGGCAGAAATATGGAATTGCCGCAGGTCGACCAATTTCAACCCCCATATCTCTCACACCCCCACAGCTACCGACATCTAATAACCATAGCGCACGACAGGAGACATGATTCTACTATCACACACAAACACCAATGGTCTACGCTATGTAGTTGTGGCAGGAAAGAGAAGTATACGGAGACACAAATTTTTGGTCGAAATATGAAAACGCCCTGCATTGACCAACTTTAATAATCATATCTGCCACATCCCCACAGCTATCGGCATTAGGCCAACGTTGTGCACGACAGGAAACTCCATGCTACTTCCACACACAAACACCAGTAAGTGATCAATGTTAGGTAGTGGTGGCTGAAAAGTGAAATAAAGAAAAAACACACGTATGTATATATATAAGATTTAATTTTCAATAACATTCTATAGTAATACATTTCAAATGCTACAGTTTACCATATTTCTCATTAAGTCCATGCTTCACTTCCATAATGTGCCGTACTCCCAGTTACTAACTATATCTAAAGGTAATATTTCTTTCCTAAAAATATTTATGTGTTAATTTTTTTCCAGTCAATTTCACTACCCAATCCGTATTCAAGATAAAATTATCCAACTTTCGTATTATCTGCTGTATGACGTGTAAAAGATTTGTACCTGTGACCGAGCGGGGCGCTGTAACAGTTAGCGTCCTCGCCTCGCATTCGGGAGGACGGTGGTTCGAATCCCCGTCCAGGCATCCAGATTTGGGTTTTCCATGGTTTCCCCAAATCACTCCAGGCAAATGCCGGGATGCTTCCTTCAAAAAAGGCCATGGCCGAATTCCTTCCCATTCCTTGCCCCCATCCTTGCGCCCCATCCTTTCCCGTCTCTAAAGACCATGATGTTAAAAAGAGACGTAAAGCAGTTACAAAAAATAAAATAAAAAAATATTACATGTGTGACCTGTGTTGTTTTTAAAGATTTATTTATTAAAAGTAATCTGTTCTCCTATCTGATTTTTGGTTTAATCGTTACAACAGTATGCTAAAAGATTAATTATTTTTTCGGTACTTGAGGTCACGGTTAAACTGTTTTTTTTTTTTTTTTCCATCATATTTATCAGAGCGCACTTGTCCTCGGTCTCGGCTGGAAATTTTGCTGGCCTTAAAGTTGACCTTATCCTCTGGCAACATTTTGTTTTGTTAATGTCAAGTTCCTAGGAAGTTCAGCACTTCGGACTCGACGTTAAACTCCCCTTTATCTGGTTGATTACCAGCTTTAGTTAGGCGTCTATGATATAAGCGAATTGCGCAGCGAGCATGGACATCGGCAGGATTACTTTAAGGGAGGTGCATCTGTATCTTTTTTTATACATTATATATAACACTTATTACTTATTAGATAAGGATACTGAATTTATTGACAATGTGTTGAACAAATCTCGACAACAACCTAGAAGCCTTAAGTTATTATTCAAACAGTGAATTTAATAATAAAATTTTTGTTTCTTAATCTTTTTCTGTGTATTTTCTTTCATACCAGAGGGCTGCAAGAAACTTGAGGGAAAATTAAATTAACATTCAAATTTCAGAAGTGAGCGTAAGAGGTCGCATTTAACCATAGGCTACCTAGGCTGAAGCCTAGGGGCCCGCAACACAAAGGGTGGTCCGCACTACAAAGAGGGAGCCCCGACCCACAGCTGGAGGGGTCTCCGATAACTTGTCGGAAGGGCCCCCGTCTGGGCCAGTAGTAGAGCTTAAAAAAATCACATATATAGCCTAGGAGCCCACAAAGCCTAAATGCAACCCTGTGAGCGTAGGATAGTCATTATTGGTAGGGACTTAAATTTTTCACTTGCGGACTCGGAATGAAATAAAATTAATAACGAAAAGGAGTAGAGATTTACAAATAGCTTCGTGAGGGAAGCTGGCTTTACGCAAGCGGTAAATCAGAGCATAAGGTACATAACACTTTGAATATATTCCTAACAAGGCATGATGATAATTTTATTGCGGCTAAGGTTACAGAAGTAATAAGTGACCATGAACCGGTTCCAAAGAATAAAAGTGGGCTTACTATACCAGAAGCAAAAACTGAATGTCATTGCAGTAAAAAAAAAAAAAAAAAATAATAATAATAATAAATTGAGATGACATTGCATATGGAAGGAGAGAACCAGCATGGTGGAGAGAAAATGAGAACTATTTAAAGTGCTATGTGAGAAGTAGTGTTTATCCCAAACAAATAATAAAGAAAAGTGTTGAACCTGAATATTGCATTAGGAAGTGAGAAGACTGATTAGATTGGTAACAAGTGAACACAATAGAGTAAGACAGTAGGTAGCGCCTAAAACAATCAAGGAAAGAAAAAGATCATGGGATGAGAGAAACCACTAAACAACAAATCTATAAAAATGAAGGGAAGTGAAGCTAGTCAGATAACTGTAGATAAGGATAGAGATGGAGACGAAGATACTGAGGATTTGAGACAGGCAAAGCTGTTAAATAGGTGGTTTAATTAACCCATTATGAACTATGATTCAGGAATGGAAGAGCGTCAATAAGAGGAGGAGCTTGTACACACAAGTTGAAATGAGCGAACTAAAATTTTAAAATTCATCTTGCGTATATTATGAACAAAATTATAAAGCAGTATAAATGTGCCAGCTTATACAACAGTACTAAGGATGTATGAAAGATAGTGGGTTATGACACTGTACTCTACCTTGAAACATTACTTAGATTGAGCCTAAAGACTTGCTGATTACTAGATGACTGTAAAATTGCGATAACAGTAACTGTCCACCAAAGAAAGACGACAAAGAGTGTTGAAAATTACAGGCCGATTTGTTTAATTAATGGAGAGTTTGATATAAAACCACATCAGAAATGTCTGACGAAAGAAACTGGTTTGCAAATCGCTTTAGGGAAGAATATTCAGTGAGATATATGTAAGATATTTCATATGCTATGGACAACTGAGGTCAAGGAGTACTAGATTTTTCTAAGGAAATTGACAGAGTCATAAAATAGTGCCAAATGAGGCAAAAACCGTAGTTGCGGATAAAATATTGACTAGCTAGGTAGATGAATTCTTTTTAGGTAGATACAGATCGTTGGGTTAGGAAATGTATTATAAAAAGAGGTGAAAGCTATAATGACTGTGTTAATGGTTTACAGTCAGGTAAGGTTGTTTGGAGATGACATAACGGTATATAACAGGATCGAAATGGCTGAAGACTGAACAGCAACAGCGTACATGATATCTAACTGAGTAGCTCAGAATGAAATAAAGACAAATGTCACAAAGAATAGAGCTGTAAAAGTAACGATGTATTCGTTACTGAGTAACAGGTTCGTAGCCTGACTCGAAGTACCGAATCGCTACTTACTAATTCATTTCGTTACTCGCATGTTTCGTTACTCGCATGTTTCGTTACTCGCATTTGTCGTAAAGATACGAATACATCCCAGCTCCCTCAGGTAACTAATTTTACCAACGTAAAGACTAATTTTATACTTTTTATTTTGTTTAACAATAAAATTTACAGTGCATAATATGTAAATAGAAAATGTGTATGGATAATTTGAGATAGTTACTGTTTTTTCATTGATAGTTCATTATTGAGGTTTATTGATTTCAAACATTTGTGAAATTTGTTTATTTTAAGAATTTATACTTCCTATTTTAATTTATAGTGTAATTTACAATATAAAAGAGCAGTGTAATAGTTTTTGATATACATCTCTGCACTTGTTATGATCTAATAATATTTAATAAAATTGCAATGGAGCGTACGCTCCGGTGGCAATTTCCCTACACACTCATCTTCCCCCCTTTCCTGCATCCTCCTACATTTTCCCTCTACAAATTTTAACTTTAAATTCTTTCAACGTTTTTGGTAAATTATTCATAATTTCTCTTGGTAACTTATTCCAATCCCTGAAACCATTACCTAAAAAGAGAATCCTCCTAAATCCTTGTGCCTGAAATCGAGTGCAAGATTGTGGTTATCGTATTCTTCTCCCTTCCAAGCATTACTTTTAATTCTTACACCAATATCTTTTCATGCTTCACCATCAATATACGCCTTGTACACTCCCATGACCCTCTTCACCTTCCTGCTGTCTTCCAATGAATCCCATTCCAGCTCTTTTATCATATCTGTTACTGATTGCGTTATGCGGTAATTTCCAGAAACAAATCTAGCAGCCCTTTTTGGCAGTTACAGAACAAGTTACAATGACATTATTCCTTTTGCGTGGTGTTAGTTATTGTATTATTATCGCAGGATCCATGTGATCAATCATAAATGCAGGTTTGATGTTGAATGTTTGTTGTAACCGCGATGCAACAACAATTAATCTAATCGCATGTTTGTTATTGTTATTGATTTAAAAGTTTTGAACACTGATAGTTTTAAAATGAAACAATTAACGTGGGAGTCAATAGTATTTTGCCTGCAGGCCCGATTTGATGGTATGTCCACATTTATTTTAACAAACCTATCACAAAAAGATGAAGACTTTACAAAATTAAATAAAAACCGTAAAGGAATACAGTGGTGAAACTTCCTATTTTAAAACTAAATACTTTGATGAGATTATAATATTTTTTACACACATGTCCCATTATCACATCAGGCTTCTATGCAGGGTTTTGAGCAGGCTACTTTAAAAAATAACCTTCATTAGTTATTGTCACAAGATATGTCGCTCTCAGGTGAAAGGTCAGGTATTTTTTTTTATGCAAACAGGAGTTTGTTTTGAAATTAGATTATTCTTTCGTATATAATATTCATTACAGTAAATCAAATGTACATTCAGAGGTTTTCCGTAAGATCCATGTGCTAACTACTTGAGTTTAAGTTTTATCCAAATGTACAATTTACCTAAACTTATTTTATTAAATAAACGATATACTTAAACTTTACCAAGCACGAACGAAGTCATCCCGTATGCGATACAATGTTTCATGCTAGTATTCGATTGTACCGAAAGTAACGAGTAACGAAACGATACGACAGTAACGAAGTTATCCCGTACGTGGCGCGTCTCGGTACAATGCTTCATGCTATTGTTCGATTGTACCGAAAGTAACGGGTATTGATCATGGTATCGACTGGTTTAGAAACGAATACATAAGGGTACAGAATTTCTCGTTACTTTTACAGCTCTAACAAAGACTCAATTTATTAAGTACACAAATATAAGGTTGTTTGTGATTATAGAACCTGGAAGGAACATGAAGTGTAAATATTTAAGTTAACTTTTGATTTCTTAATAATAATGAGTCTGCGTGGTCGCAGTGAGCTGGTGAGGTCTATTGGCTGCGTATTCCACCCCTGTCGTAGCTGCCTTAACCTAACCTGGTAGTCCTTCCAGCTACAGGAGACCTACATTTTAACGTGGAATCCGAAATACGGAAGCGTTCTGGCGTACTTCACATTTCACAATGCCAGAGTTGAAAATCGGGTTAAGTGCCTACGAAAATCTTCGCCGACACAGAGATTTGAACCGGGGACTTTTCAATCCCTAGTCATATACCTTAACCTCTGAGCCACCAGACCGCTGCTAAATTTCGCTAATAAACTCTGTAGGGTCGCACACTTTAGTTAAGTGGTACTATGGGGATTCAAAATCTTTTCTTTTACTATATTGGACTGGTAATGAGGTGAGGTACCAGTGAAGTGAGAGGATTGTGTTACAAAACCTTAGTCAGACCATTGCTCGAGTATGAAGTATAGTAACTCGACCAAAACTTTTTGTCTCAAATACAGTAGTTGCAAGCGGTACAGCTGGATTTGCCTCTGGAAATAACCGCAGAGCCCTGTTGAAAATTGATATGATAAAAGAGTTGGGTTGGGAGTCATTTGAAGCGAAGAGTAGGGAGTAGAGTGTTGGAAGTATACAATGCATATATTGGTTAGGAATCTTGGAAAGAACGTATAGTAGTAGAAACATTGAGACAAGTTTATGGAAGGGGAAGAATGACAATTACCATAAGGTTGCGCTTGTTTTCTGGCAGAATAGAGTGGAAAATTTTTATTTTGTAGAGACCTGAATTAGGAATTAGAAAAAAATTACTAATGGAAATGATGAATAATTCTCCTCAAACACTGACAGGCTTAAAGTTAAAAGTCGCAAAGGAAAAAGTGGGGTGGGGGGTGGGGGGGGGATGTGAGGAAACTAGACTGGAATAGTTTATGACAAACAAGAAAGGTGAAAATGGACGCGTACGGAAATTGCCACCTCAGCCAGCGCTATATCGCAATTAAATTAATTAATTACTATCTCAGAATATAATGCAATGGATATACAATTCATGTAAATTTTCTGTTTCAGCCTATCATTGTATGTTTCAGTAAAGCATGTTTATCTTAATTTTGGCACTAAATTTTTCTTGGTATTAGGTACGAACCGCATGTCACGAATTTTGCAGTGGGCTGTTCAACATGTTTCTGTTAGGATAAATGAAAGAGTTGCAGTCAAGAATATCGATATAGGTTACTAACAATAAAATTTGAATGATCTAACAAAGTTATGTTTCAATCATGATCTCCCCTAAACGACTGTTTTACCTGCAATCGGAACCTTCCGACTGGAGGTTCTCCGTAGCGCAGTCCCCGGAAGGCGTAGTAGGGGCCCTCACGTACACCCCTCACCGTGGCGGCGTCTCCCTCACGGTACACCACCACGGCGGGATCGTCAGCGGGTGGCTGTGGGGCCGGCTCGCCGCCTACGATGCGCTTGCGACGCACCAGTGGCGGGCCGTGAGAGGCTTCGCAGGTGGCTACACACAGTGCAGCGTACAGCAAGATGCCCTGAGCGAGCATGTCTAGTACTGAGCAGTGCACTTTGCGAGTAGCAAGTACCGCTTCCGTCAGGAAACGGGGGCGAAGATAGCGAGGAAGACGCTTCATACAAGAGATATGCAAGTGAGATTTTTCAGCAAGTAAATATATGATTTGAAAATAGGAAACAGCGACCTGTCTAGTGACAGTGGTTACTTGATATCGCTATAGATTTACTTAAGCCTTTTCTAATACTTTCCTATAGTTTTGCCAAATCCAGTGAAGTAAAAGCTTTTCTTACCTAAAATCTGATGGCGTAAACTTGCAAATCTGCTCCCTTAAAGAAGTAACAACATTTCACATCATTTATATTACAATAGAAGTTTATTTACAACTACTCCTTTCACTCATCTAACTTTATATTAAAATTTAACAATATTCATATTTTCGACGTATACGTTTGTCTGTGACAGACTTAGAATAGGACAGCGAGCTATGGATAGATCAATGCCAGGTTTAACTAGAGAATTCAAGAAGACAGCAACCGACATTAGATTAGTCACAGGAGTCACCATGGGCGCCGGCAGGATTGTTTCTAGGGGGGTGCACCAGGGCTTCATTGGTGACCCTCCCCCCCTATCGGCCCAAAAATTCCGGGCTGGGCAACCTTTTTTTTTAGCTCTACTACTGCCCAGACGGCGACCCGGGATGCCAGGGGGGTGCAAGTGCAACCCCTTGCATCCCCCTGCATCCCCCTCCCGGCGCCCATGGGAGTCACAGACATCTTGGAGAAAAGAGCTTCGTTGAAGTGGCATCGGGCTACCATGTTGTTTGGATGACAGATGGAAGATGTACACAAGCAGAGTTATAGTAGAGACCAAGAGATCATCAGAGACCGAGAGGATGACCACCATACCGTTGGAACAAGGACATACGAAGTGTTGTTGGATTTAACTGGCAGAGGATCGTCCAAGATCGTTCAATCTGGAGAGGAATGGTCAAGCTGTACCTGAACTCTTAACTCTAAGAAGCCACATCATTTAATGATTGAAATGGCCGATAATATTTGTCTGGTTGTGAAATACGAGAAAAGCACTAAAAAAAAGTTACCAAAATGTTTACAACTTCTTTGAATAAGAACAGGCTTTTTGCAGCAGAGAAAGTTACGTTACAAACGGTGGTAATGGGTTTATTGTTTTTTTTTTCAATTTTTTTTTATTGTTGCAAAATAGTAGCATAGATATTCACGTTAATCAATAAAAATGTTGCGATTGAAATCTAGTGAAATACGATTACATGGAATAAAAGAAGCTTCTTTGCAGCTAATAAGTTAAGTTTGCAGACTTTTTTTTGCCAGTAATTAAACGATTTTTGTACAAAAATTAAAGATTAATCTAGCAAGCAGATCAACTAATTCGAAACCAATTCCCATAAAAAAAATCCTTTAGACCCACAACCGACTTCCCGAAAAATTTTGCGGATTATTTATTAATTCTGATTACTAACAAACAATCCGCCCTAGTGGCTTCTAAAAAGAAAGAAATTGTAGTTTGTTAGACTCCAAACTCTCAATCTGAAGGTTGCAGGTTCGATCCCCGCTTCCGAAGAGAGTTTTTCTTTTCGCTTTCTTTGGCGGTCCCATGCTTCGAGTACGCTTTGCAATACCGCCTGTGGAAGGCTGTTTGAATTCGCCCGCACATCTCTCTTATTGGCCAATTTTAGCTGCGGATAATTCAGAAACTGTACGACTTTTACTAGATTCTTTTTTTTATTTTATTTATTTCGCTTGTGCAACGTCCTCAACACTGCCCTTACCCGCCGATCAGTGAATTTCTGACCACTCTTTATACGCTATAATTGGAGAAATATGTCTCAAATCCCAAAGAAAATGTATATTGTAGAAACGATAATTCATATAAAGCAATAAAATAGCTTAAAAAGACAGAAAAATATGAGGCCATAATAATTCCAATACATATCAAAAATAGTAGTACACGGATTTATGAATAAAAAAATTATACTCACTGAAAAAGTTGTCAGAGTAGATTCAACATTCATAGAAGAATTTGAAATTTCCTGATTTTGTTCTAGGAATAAAAGTACGTATTTGACGTAGTTCAGTTGCTATTCTGCTTTGACGTAAGTCCCTTTTACATCCATACATTTGCTGGATCATATCCAGAAGGCCTTTCTTTTTTGTAATAGCTGACAAGAATCATGCTATCATTTTGCATACAATGTCCTTCTACTACTTTCTACCTGCATTTTAATTTTGTTAAAGAATCAAAAGAGACGAAGTCAAGCCTAGCGAGCTATCGTTTAATCCAAGAGAAGGTAAAATCTTTTATTTGACAGTAGATAATTAATCAAGATTTAGCAGCGTATACAGATTCGTACACCAGTTGTTCTAGTGGTGATTCCAGCACCTTTACTCAGTATATTTATTAAAACCCATGTTTGTTAATAGTTTTTTTCTATATTCATTCGGGATAGACGTCTTAATCTACAAGAGTTTTATCTAAACACTTTGGCATTAAACGACGAAATACCTTTAAAATTGTCAATAATCTCATCACAGTACTATTAAAACTAAACCAAACTCTCCATATAGATGCTACATTACTGTAACAATTAACAGCAGGAATAGAACTTATGCGCGTAATGCCTTATAAAATGTTGAGTAGCTATTATTGCATAAACATTGATCAACATTAGTGCTTGCTGCATTTACAGGTTCACAGCTTTACTGGTAAGCGTTCATCAGGTCGTTTTCCAGCACGAGATTAGATAATTAATGGTTATGTCGAGCACAATTTTGTGACGAGATGTCTGTAATATGCGATCTACGGTATCGGATTGCTCTACGAGTAGCTGCACTAAAGTGAGACTACTTTGCCGCATAAGCTATTCATCCAATTCGAAAGCGCGCCAGGAAGCAGGTTTCCCTCTACTCTGTTGACAAGCGGTGACGGGTAACAGGCAATCCTCCTTCGTGAGATTAACGCTAGGGCTCTACGTGGAGTCGATGGTCGACGAGCTGCTCAGCGACTAGAAGGTATTAACGGGAAAGCAGAGCCGTTCCCAGCGGGATAATGTTAGGCAATTGGTATGATAAGTTACCACGTGGCCCGTCGAATATTGTATCTTGCTCAGCGTTAATTGACCTAGGAGCCGTTTGCTCATCTGGCGTTCGACTAATACATGTTACAACCTTGGCAATATGTGGAAATGAACCCATTTAACGGATCCTGGTGCGGCATTAAGTTATTAGCACTTACACTTCTGCATGTATATTGTAGTGGTACTGCGACAGCTGCTGTCTGTAGGGACAACAGTTTAAGTGGTTTTTTAAGATGCATATTAAGCTGGGTGCTATCTGATACATGATAATTTCCATCCACAAAGGACCTGATAGACGAGTATTTGCAAACGTAAGGACATCAGACGTCTAGAGTGTCCAGCTCGCTCCCTGGACATAAATACAACTGAACCTGCATGTGATTCTATACGACGAAGGATTGCTATGCTAAAACAACCACCACGAACCACTGATGATTTCCAAAGGAAGCTTATCCAGCAATGGGACGCGTTACCGCAAGCCATGTTGGACTGCTTGATCCACGGTCTGGGGAACCATTGTCTATCCTGTATTGCCATGAGAGGTCATTACAGCCCGTTTTAACATTTTGTATGACACCTGCGGAGGAACAACTCACAAGGTCAGTGTCAACCTCTGCCCACGGCTAGTTTTCCTGTATCCTTTGTATCAGTAGGGTACACTCGATTTCATGCACAAATCTCCCCACTACCCCGGCATGCAGAAATCACGATAACGATACTTATATACAGCATCGAGTGTAGCAGCTCTGCAAACATTATCGGTACAGGATTCATATCAACCTAAAGAGGTTCGTTTTGTGATAGTTGTCTTGGTTAGGTTGAAATTCGGCCTGTACCAAGAGAAAACAGTTTACGGGAAATTCGTTCTGCGGCATCCATCTCAGTAACGGTGCATTTGTTTCGACGTCACTTCCGCGTAGTGGGGTAGTGGAGAAATTTGTGCACGGCATCGAGCAGAGACTATAATTATAATAGACATCGAGTGTACCCACAGACGCACATAGTAGCCATGGAGGAAGGAAATATATGAAGGAAAAATTACGTTGAATCTGTGACGCCCGATCTAAACTCTCGCGCATGCGCGGTGGCGGCAGCAGCCATGTTGTGAACACATAAAAATGCAAAGTTCACATTGCGTTTGATGCTGTGATTATTTCATTTTGTAATGTGTCTAAGTTTTATATAATGCCTTCTTGTGTTGCATATGGTTGCACAAATAGGCAAGAGAGGAAAGAACCTTTAATATCATTTCATAAGTAAGTTGCATTCTAATAATTGTTCTTGAAGTGTACAGTAGGAATTGCAAACTTTGGAGCCTGTCTATAAATATTAGTCATAGCTCTCAATGGGATAACCTTGTTCTCAAATTTTTGTTGGTGTAGTGTAGAAAATCAGCATGCACTGCTTTTTTGCACATAATAGACTAGCATTACTTTTTAATGAGTGTTGAAAATGAGATTTAAAGGGGTGATTTTTACATCGCGATTCAGTGAATTTAGTATTACGATTTCTTTCGTCACGTTGTAGTTTATACTGACAGTGTATGATGAAATTAAATGTGTTAAATTATGCTATGGAACCTAGGAATCTTGATGAAGCAAACTGTGTTGTTACCCCAAATGCAGTTTGCAATTCAAATATGCGTATGTGGGTGTGTCAACATAGTTTGATTCTGTAGCGGCAATTTAATGGAGATTGTGGTTAGGTCTAAACGCAGTCTGTAACAGAATGGTTTTGTTGTTCCAGAAGGGGTAAAGAATTTAGCTATTATTGTTAGTAATTTCATGAGATCCATGCTAGTGACAAAACGTGTTTCGCGATGGAAACGACTTCCAGCTATTCCCCATTAAGCCTACGAAGTATGGTAAAAAGATAACTATTTTTATTCTGGTCTAGGCCGAACTTCAACCTAACCACAAGTGGTTGTAATAAAACTGAAATATCCATTCTGTATGTCCATCATGTAATTCATTGTGGCTTTGGCAGAATTAATTTTTTGTCCAGGCCGCGTCCCAACCCAATCCCCTCAATTTGTATATCCCGAAAACTAAGCAAGATATCGAAATATGTTATTCTTTATTTTCGATTTTTTTTTTCATCGTGTTACAGAAGAATCCATCATCAGATTTGACTTTTGCGAAATATTTCTTCTGCATTTCAACTTAAGACACCTCACTTTTGAGACAGTATATTTCGAGAACTAGGCGAGACATCAAAAATTTTTATTCTTTATTTTTCATTTGCCTCGTCTTTTTAAATTAGAATCCATCAACAAATTTTACTTTGACTAATTTTTTCTTATGAATTTAAACCGCAATAATCTCACATTTGAGACAGAATATCTCGAAAGGAAGCAGAATATCAAAAAATTTTATTCTTCATTTTTTATTTGTCTCATCGAGTTACATAATAATTCATCACCAGATTGCGGCGTCACGTTTATCCTAGAGTCCCCTTGAGGTTTTTGTATATATACCCCGTGTCTGTATGGGTGCTGCCAAGCCACTCCTTCTCAGTCCGGCGTCACTTCAATGCGTGGTATAGGTCTCTTGCGTCGTCTCCCTATATTTCTTTCCTCCATGGTAGTAGCACCTTGTCACCAGTAAAATTGTTGGCACTGTCCCTTTTAGTGGACACATTTACGCAATAGGCTTTTCCGTGCATCTCGAAGGTCCCTAAACTAAGGTGACCAGACGTACTGCTTTTGGCGGGACCGTCCCGATTTTTAACAATTTGTCCCGCGTCCCACCGCGTTTTAAAAGTCCCAGTTTTTTGAAAGAATGCATAACAAGCTAGGCAACGGAGGGAGAACGGGAAGGGAATATACGGCTTTCGGCGGCCATGTGGCTATTAAGCCAGGATATGAATTTTATATTAATTTTGTTAATTTTATAAATTTTAATAAAAACAAATAATTGTTGACGACTGATTATCGAGAAGTGATTATCAAGTCGCATTCTTGATCAGTTGTTAGCATTTCGATCACCATTGTTTAACTTAATGAACAATGACATTTCTCGACACTGGCATTTTGTAACTGCCTCTAATGCGATATACATCGTGCTGCATGTTAGTGCTAGTTAAATAAGTGATGTTAACAAAGCAGCTATTAAGATAATTTAGGCAAGTAATTTATTTCATAAATACATAAATTTTCTTGAATTTTGAAGACAGTACTCGTATTATTTATACTGTATTTTATAGAGGCGGCTAAAAGTATAGCGCCGGCCTCGAAAGTGACACTTACGACTTACATCACGGAAAATTCAGAGGAAAAATAATATAAGTTAGTATTGTTATTATTTAGAAAGAAATAAGGGATTAAAATTTTTTTAAAAATTAAATTTACTTTATAACAATCAAATTAACTTAATTTATAAACTAACAATAAAATTATGTACCTACTTACTGTGATGTAAAGTAATATATATATATATATAATAATTTAGAATATAATATAATTCTTTTTTTAGGTTTTTGGCGTACTGTAATGAGTAAGAAAAGAGGATGCAAATTCAACGATGAGCTAAGAAGTGAATTTCCTTTTATTAAAAAAACCTAAAGTGATTACATGGTGAAGAATGATATTTCAAAGCATTTGGAGACGCAGAAACATAAAAGATATTTAAATACTGCTGCATCATCCTCCAATATACAGGATTTTTTTGTTTTGAAAACAGCTTATGGAGACGAAGTAAAGAAATTAGCATTAGCAGAAGGACTTTTCATGCCATCAATCATAATCATTCCTTCAGATCTATAGACTGTACATCGCAAGTTATCAAAAAGTTATTCAACAAACAATTTGCCTGTGCTAGAACAAAATCTGAAGCAATGGTGTGTAATGTGCTTTCCCCATATGAATTTTCAGAGTTAAACGAAAATCTAGATTTTTTAAATTTATTTCCATATATTCTGACGCATCTAATCATAAGGATATAAAGTTGTTTTCAACCGTTATTCGATTTTTTGATTGGGAAACGAAAAAATATTAGAATTTTAGATTTCGTTTCTTTTCTCGGCGAAACTTCTGAAATAATTTTCAATTCCATTAATAATATTTTGGAAATTAAAGCATAAAATGACTGCATATTGTGCAGACAACACGAACACAAATTTTGGAGGAAAAGGTAGAAGAGGTACAAATAAATTTTTTTTTATATAAATTAAACAAAAACCTTAATCAAAACATTGGTTTTGGTTGTGCAGCGCACATAATACAGAACGCCATTCAAACAGCTGTTGACTTTTTGCCTGTAGATGTGGAAAATATTGTTATTATAATATATTCTTATTTCTATATATACACTGTGCGCGTTGAAATGCTTAAAGAATTTTGTGAAACTGCGGAAGTCGACTTCCAGAAAATTCTTGGATACAGTAAAACGCGCTGGTTAGCTCTTTTGCCAGCTGTCGAAAGAATTTTGAAAACGTACGATCCTTTGAAGTCCTAATTTCAATCACAGGAAAAATATCCTAGAATTTCAGAAGATTTTTTGAAAAAGAATCTTCAGAAATTTGGCTAGATTTAATTTATTTAATTGCAATGGAGCACAGGCTACGGTGGCAATATCCCTACACACCCATCTTCCCCCTATCCTGCACCCACCTACATTTGCCCTCTACACATTTTATCTTTAAATTCCTTCAAAGTTTTCGGTAAATTATTCATCATTTCTCTTGGTAACACATTCCAATCCCTGACACCCTTACCTAAAAAAGAGAATCTTCCCACACCCTTGTGCCTGAAATCGAATGCCAGCTTGTGGTCATGGTCATCTTTTCCCTTCCATGCACTACTTTTCATACCTATTGCAATATCTTTCCATGCCTCATCGCCAGTATATGCCCTGTACACTCCCATGACCCTTCTCATTCTCCTCCTGTCTTGCAATGAATCCCATTCCAGCTCCTTTATCATATCCGTCACTGATTGCATTCTGCGATAATTTCCAGAAACAAATCTAGCAGCCCTTTTTTGCACCCTCTCCAACTCCTGTATTTGATACGTAAAATGAGGGTCCCAAACTACACTACCAAACTATAGTTCAATTGTGGCCGGTCATGGCGACTTAGGACCTGCATGAGCTCACCCTGGTATGCTGTGCCTCCTTCACCACCTTCCTCAGGTCACTCTCTATACTATAACTCGCGTTTCTATCAATACTATTTCCGGCACCTCCCACTATCACTACTCTATCATCCTTAGTGAAACTCCTACAAAGGGAACCTATATCCTCTATTACCTGACTTGTACACAATCAAGCAGCTCTTTTTCAAAACGCTATAAAACGTATTGAAGGTGACAAAATTTCTGCAATCGAAGTAGCAAATGAAGTTAATAATTTAAGATTTCAGTTTCAAGAGCGATTTGAAAATATTTTTCCTCCTTTAACAACCCGTAATAGAATCATCGAGCTAGAAGTACAAGGTTTAATAAGTCGTGCAGATATCGTGAATCACGTTAGAAAGTTCTAAAGTAACTGCATAGTTTATTTAGAAGAGTGGACCGTACATTATATGATCTTGAACATTTTAATTGGGTTAATTAAAAAAAGAACTTAATTGGATTTATGTTCAAAAATCTTTTGATAATATTACTCAAAATTTTCCATATAGAAATATTTCCGAAAATGATCTTTTTAATGACGTATCATTATTAAAAAGAGATATTGACGAGGAAAAGTTTAAAAGCAAATGTCACAATAGAGATCAAATGGTAAGACAAACCATGTTCCACACATTAATGCACTAAAAATGGTAGAATACGCACTTACCTTGCCAGTAACTAATGCTGAAACTGAACGCGTTTTTTCTACGGTAAATAAAGTGTGGACATCAGAAAAGTCACAATTAAGTGCTGAGATTTTGAAAGCCATATTATGTTTGAAATATAATTAAACAAAGTCTTGTGTAAAATTTCATCAGGTTTTAAGAAATGACAGCAATCTACTGAAAAAAATTCACTCAAACGATAAATACGTCAAATAATACTATATATAATTTTTTAATGTATTATATTTGTAAATTGTACTTACGTTGAAATTGAAACAAATATATTAATACTATTTTGGCTTTCTATAATAAAAATTATTGCTCCATATAGACCAACTTTTTATTCACGAACACCCCCCCCTCCCCCCCGTCAATGGTGTCCCGCTTTACCAATATTAAAATCTGGTCAGTTTACCCTAAAAGTATGAGTGTAGTATGTCTAGATCCACACTTTTCTTAATTTACTGTTTGTAATGTACGTTATTACTCCTCACTCTTATCATTATTACTAATTTTTTTCAATTGTTCACATTTCTTCTTTCCTTTACCGATAGTCTCCTTGCACATACTAAAACTTTTCTGAAATAACTTACCTCTACAATTCTGGAATTAGCGTGTCTTGATGATTGTACCTACAACAGGATTAAAACTGATATAGAAAATGCCGAAAAGAGTATTACTATTATAAATACATATAGGTATGTAAAAGATTTTTATTCTTAATTTTATTTAACCTATCTTTAGTACATCGGTTACTGGATGTGTTCTGCCGTAAATTAATAATCTTATAAAATTCTGTTGGTTTAGATGTATAAACTTAATGCGAGCAATGAAGAACAGATAAATACCAAACAACAGTTTAAGAGTAAATAAAAGAATATACAGAAATATAAACATGATTTTTAAATAAAATTTTAATTTAAGTGGGGGATGTATTAAAATGATTTCCTTGTAGATAAAGAAACAGGGGATTTGAATTTCGTACAAAAACAATACAATTAATCGAAAAAAAAAAATCCTCTGGAGTCCAAGAAACTTTTGCCCATAGAATGGGAAAGAAGTGTTTCTATTTGCCATGGGTTGTTTTTATTCACAACCCTTAGAGATATGGTGTTTATATTCATAAGTGAAAAATATCCATTGGAACTGCGTATAATAAATTTAAATAATTGTGATATTATATAATTATACATTTTCTTATGTAATTGCAATATCAAAGAGTAAATCTTTGGTGGTTAAAATTATTAAATCTCTGGAGCATATACATTGAAAACGAATTTTTATCTTTTGTATAAACTCGTTGAGAAGTTTCTTTCGTGCAGGACGTCGCGTGTTTCCGGTTTGTATGTTTCTTATGCTATCAATATAATTTTTATGTTGAATATGAATTAGTTGATAGATTCTTATGATATTGTGAGGTTTATATTTAACATTTTTGTGTGGTCATTAGCGTTGAGTTCCTTACGTCTTCTCCCCTTTTATTGGGTGATGTTAATGGATACAGTACGGGTGGAATGCTTAACTGATCCATGGATGTATTGTTAAATTATTACCCTTCTGTGTTTTAATTTAGGCAGAGGAGATGGCGGACGTAGAAAAGCCGACGAAAGCAAAGAGTCTGGAGAAACCGAAGGAAAAGAAACCCAAGGCTCCGAAAGAAAAACCTGAAGCTGAAAAATTAAAGTTGAAGAAACGTCCCAAAAAACGTCATGGTAGGCTGTACGCAAAAGCACTATTCACTGGTTACAAACGTGGTTTAAGGAACCAGCATGAAAATACAGCGCTTCTAAAAATAGAAGGCTGCACAACGAAACCCGACAGTTGGTTCTACGTTGGTAAACGCTGTGTTTATGTTTATAAGGTAATAATGATTTCACACTTCATAACATGTAGTTTCACTGTCTGGTCTGATCACCGTATCATTACCGCATCTTGCAATTCCTAGTGAAAGATTCGCCATTGCACTGTGCATTGATCAGTGATGTGAACCCTGTCTTTACTGTTTGATGTTGGCAGTTCATTTAATTGTTGTCAGAGAAAGTTGGTGAGCAGGAATATTTCGAGTCAGGTTTACATTGCGATACAGTGAATATCTTATTGTAGGCATGTTAGTTTACATCGAAAGTGTACCAGGAGATTCTGATTATTCATAATAGGCCATAAACAACGTTGTTATTACCCATAACGTGGTTCATGGTGCATTTCAAATCCGTGTGCATAGTTAGATTTTGTAGCTGCAATATTAGTTGAGGTGGTTGTTAGGTTAAATTGCAAGTACCACACTGTTTTTATAGCAAAGGGCATGAGGAATTTTGTTATTATTAGTCATTTGGACTCCAGCGCAATTACTGGACTCAAGGGATTGCCATTCTCTTCTGAAAACTGTTGCACATGTTTGTTTGGTGATACTATTTAATATTTGTTGCTCTTAGAGGTGTAAAATGTATAGATACCTCTCAAACTTCACTCGAAAAGTGCTGTAACGCTATCATTCCTTCGACTATATTATTTATTAACTTTTGTTTCTATTACACCCATAAAGATGGTGTATAACGTACAAAAATTCACGTAAAATTAAAAAAATTAAAAAAAATTAAAAAAAAAAAACGGTTTAATCCTAGACTGCGATTCCGCCACTGACTGGCGTTGATGTGACGTCATATTGACGTTGTTTTGAGGTATTCGCTGTCGATGTACCAACATAAAGATAATTTATTATTGTGACCGGCCGCAGAAATCCGATAACACATCAAACACTGAACATCTGGTTGTGTTATCGGACATCTGCGGCCGCTTACCAGCGGCCGCCTGCATCTGATTCACCTTCAGGATATCAGTTTAGGTTGATATTGTACAGTTCTAAATTATTGTTACCGAGCGTAGCGAGGTCACAATAGCACTAAAAGGAATAAACCTAATTATGTTGGTAGTCGACAGCGAATACGTCAAAACAACGTCACGTCAACGCCGATCAGTGGCGGAATCGCAGTCTAGGATTAAACCAAAAAAACTGCTGCAACAGTACACACTAAGCGATGAGTGGACACCATTTGTTATCATATGCGACTTCCAGCGATAATAATATTATGTGCAACAAAATGCATTAACAACCAACCAACAACAATGAAAACCAAACCAACTTCATTATAAAAACAAAATTTATTGTTCATTAAGCTACAAAAGGAAGCGTCTATGTCCACTTTGTTCCAGGCTGCATTCCAACCTATCCACAAGTGCCGCTAATGATTGTGCTTAAAATCTTGATAAATGTTTAATTAATCCAAATTTCTGGTGAATTATGGTTTAACAACAACCAAACGCCATTTTAGTACAGGCTGCATTTCAACTATAAAAAATAAATTCCTTCGACCTAATGCTGGAACAAGCATATTTTCGCACATTCAACCTGAACAAAAGCTACGTTAATATTGCCGCAACCTACTTTGATAAATGCCGTAGAATATTAACATCTTGGAAATCTTCTTCCTGTCCGGTATTAGGCCTGGTGGCCTGTTACGGTCTCAATCCATCTTCTTGGTGGTCTCACTACATCTCTCTTGCCTCTGGGATGGTGTTTGAGAATTTTCCGTGGGATCCGGTCCGTCTTCATCCTCAGTAGATGTTCTGTAATTTTGTACAGTTTGGAGAATTGGTTTTACTTTTAAGTTCTTTAAGGATATCATCAGATCTCTTTCTATCTTGTAATGTCTTGTTATGTTCTCCTCATAAATCGCATCTCAGCCGCCGTTAGTCTCCGTTCATCACCTTTGCGTAGTGTCCAGGCTTCGCTGCCATACAGTAGTGTAGGTTTAGCCAGGGTGTTATATAGCCTGATTCTTTTGTGCTGTTGAACTAGAAATGGTCTGAAAATGTTATTTATTATTCCTGTATCTTTCGTGAAATTTGTGATTTTTTGTTGCATATCGGTTTCTAGGGTGTAGCTGAGGTTGTAACCTAGGTATTTAAATTCTGCTACTTGTTCTATGGGCGTGTTGTCTATTGAGATTTTGGTTCTTTTTTGTGGTTTTTTCCAACAAAGGCCATAACCTTGGTTTTATTGAGGGAAATCTCCATGCTGTATTCTTTTGCTGTCATATGGAGGTTATATACCGATCTCTGCAGGTCATCTTCTGACTCAGCAAAAAGCACATGGTCATCTGCAAACAGTAATGTATCCAGGTTGGTCTGTCTATTATTATTCTACCATGGGGTTTTTGTCTCCAGTTACTAATGATTTTGTTTATATATATGCTGAATAACAGTGGTGATAGGCAACATCCTTGTCTCACTCTTCGATTAATGGGTTTCCATTCCGACAGCTGTTGTCCGGTTCTGACTGCGATTACATTGTGGCTGTAGATGTTTTGAATTGCTTTTATAATCTGTGGTGGGGTGTTACTTTCTGCCATAATTAGCCAAAGTTTTCTTCTGTTAATTGTATTGAAAGCTTTTTTGAAATCAATAAATGCCTGGTGTGTTTCCAGATTAAACTCTTTCCTTTTCTCAATTAGCATCTTGAGTGTGAAATAGCCATCTGCACATGATCTACCCTTCCGAAACCCATTTTGTTCTTCTCCAAGTAGTGGTTCATAAAATTTTTGCAATTTTGATTTAATAATGCTTGAGTAAATTTTATAACCAGCATTGAGCAAGCTTATTCCTCTATAGTTATTGCAATCCTTGATGTCTTCTTTTTTGTGAATTGGGATGACAATTGCCCTCTGGCAGCTTTGAGGTGGGTATTCTCCTCTCCAGATCCTGTTGATAAAGTTCAACAGTCATACTTTAAATATCCTGTTGCTGAATTTAAAAAGTTACATATGAATGCCATCTTCTCCTGGAGTTCTGTTACTTTTACAGGCTTTTAGCACTGATTCTAACTCTTTGTAGTGAATGTCATCTGGGCTGTTGGTCTCTGGTAGTGATATTACCTCCGGTTCATTGTCTGCTTGATTTTGGGTCCACAACTGTTGAAAATACTTTAGCCATGTCTCTTTGTTTATTACTTGAAATAACATGCAGATATGTTTCTTGATGATGTACTAGTTATCGTTGGACGTCGCATATGTGTACGTAAATGAGGCAACCAACGTTCTCTTATGGTTCTAAATTTTTTAGTGTGTTATCTTTTCCGTATTTATAGGCTACTTTTATAACGACATATTTCCAAATAATATCATTCAAAGAATGTGTGCTTGGTCATTATACTTCGCTATAAGGCTTCTCCCAGTCACCGAGCGGGGCGGTGTAACGTTTAGCGTTCTCGCCTCTCATTCGGGAGGACGGCGGTTCGAATCCCCGTCCGGGCATCCAGATTTGGGTTTTCCATGGTTTCCCCAAATCACTCCAGGCAAATGCCGGGATGCTTCCTTCAAAAAGGCCATGGCCGAATTCCTTCCCATTCCTTGCCCCTATCCTTTCCCTTCTCTAAAAAGACCTCGATGTTAAAAAGAGATGTAAAGCAGTTAAAAAAAAAATATCCCAGTCGCTCAGGGTATAGCGTTATGGCACTTTTCAAGTGAATTTTGTGAGGTATCTATACATTTTACACCTTTAAGAGCAACATATATTAAATAGTGTCACCAAACGAACATGTGCAATACTTTTTAGACTAAAACGACAATTCCTTGATGAGTCCCAGTGATTGCGCTATTGCCTTTATGGCATTTATCATAGTAGGTTGTGGCAATATAGCTTATGTTTAGGATGAAAGTGTGGCAATATCTGTTTCAGCCTTAGGTCGAAGGCATGCATTTGGTTCTTGTTGTTAAAGCATAATTTGCCAGAAATGTGTGGTTATTAAACATTTAAATGGCTCAATGCTGTGCATTAAAAAATAGTCATATGGATGTGGAATTCAGTTTTTTTCTTTAAGAAAGATGCCTGAGACAAATGTCAACAGTTAATACATATTTTTTACATAACAACTTGTGCAAAACTTCCCATGTTTCAATTGGTATAAATTTTGTGGCTAGAATGTGCAGATATTCTGAAATATTATCACCCAAAGAATGTGGTTATAAATTTTTGTACCGAAAGAATTCCTTCTAAGGTGATTTGCAATTCAGAGGATCCATGCTAGTAAACAATAATCATCTCTATCTATTAATATTAATAGTTTGGCAGTGGTCCAATAAGGGCATACCAAGAATTAATTGTTCATTTGGTCTAAATTTTGGTACACACATTTCTTGGCAGCAAAATATTAGAGGTAATGAAGTAATTTTTTTTCACTTATGTCTTTACGTTTCATCAATGTCTTGTCTTTAGAAGTGGGGGGAGGGGGTGGATATTTTTTCACGGTCTTTTGAAGGGACCATTTTGGCATTCTCCTGGAGTTTCTTCAGCAAAATAATGGAAAAATGTGTATGGCCAAATGAGGATTCGAAGGACGATAATTGGTGGTTGATATAGGGTGTTTTGGATAGTTTCCCTTCATACTTGTAAAATGGAGTGGTGTGCAGATCATCATAAGCTTTCATCCTATGTACCTAGTTATCTTTATACATTTGTAAATTTTAATATGTTCAAAATTAGTTTTTGTTGTCCATGGTACCAGTGGCACTTTCTTTTGGTGGATATAGAGTTTGAAAACTACATACTTTTCCTCACATTGAAAAACTAATATTAATATTTTTTTAAAATTGTAATCTGACTGCATTGCTGAATAATAGGAAGGAAAACAGTTTAAGGTTACTATAATGGCCAAGCCTTTTACTCTTATCTTTAGCAGGCTGATAACAGGGTTGTGACACTATAGGTTTTACTCTTCGAGAAAGTACTTGGTTCCCATGAAATAGGTACGAATCAATCAAGTTAATTGGGATCCTCTGCTAGTGTACAGTATTAGCCAATCTGTAGTAGTTATCTTGCTGCATCTTTTTATGTATTTCTAGTCTATTGATTTTTCAAAGGACACGTATCCTATTATGAATGTTGTGTACTTTGTGCATATGTAATATCACATCAGAAATATTATTGGTTCAGGGAACATATCAACCTGTTGTATATCATCCATGTTAATTTCTAGACCACAATACTGCTATGCCACCACCACTACAAAATTACTAAAAAAAAAAAATTGAAATGTTTAATTCCTGTGGTGGAATGTGTTCTTGACATTTCAGCTTCTTTGTTGCAAAAAGTCACAAGAAGTTTATTATGGAAAAATATTTTCTGTGTATTAATGATCGATACATCCCATCATGTTGACTTGATAGAGGAAATGGTGTTTTCACTCTATGACCACATTTCTATGGCTTTTATACAAATTTTCTCCTGGTACATGGTGAATTTGAGCCTAGCCACAGTTGCTAGGAAGAAAATGAAATATGATCCCTGATCTGAAAATGGTATTGGCAGAAAGTGTTTACAGTGTTGTTGTATCGTGATCTAGAATTAAGCCATCTCGCATCACAATACACAGAGAGAAAATGTATTGATCACTGGTCATATTTTGACTACCAATATTTGTTTTAAAATGTTGTAAGGAACTAGGCCGATACTGGGGTTATAGTATCGCCTAAGTGCCTTAACTTAAACACTTGATAACTCACAATTCTCAGTACATCTGCTAAATAATTTTGATTTGATTTTGACCATGTAGCCAGGATGACTCAACTAAATGCCTAGGTCGCCACGAAATTTGTTACCCACAAATTAAGAAAAGGGTTTTCTGCTAACTACTAAAGCACAAAAGTTCACTGTTAGAAAAATCCAAAGTTTTATTGTTCAAAGTCACAAGTTCAAAAATGCATTTACAGTTGAGCAGGCATATCGAACTATCTTTACCAACGATTACAGATTGTGGAGAGAAATTTTGAACCGACCAAACCCCTTTAATAAATTTACAAGTCTTTAACAGTCATTGAAGTTACGAGATAACACGACACCAAAGTTTCAACATGTTCGAGCTAACCCGCATGGCGAGTTACGACCAACCGAGACGAACGACAGACAGACGCAGGTTCACTCACATAATGCTAGACAGGAACAGACAGACCGGAACAGACCACGGACAGCCACAGACCGGCTCTTTTATCGAAACCACGAGAACCAGTGACGTCAGCAACTGTATCACATCTTTTTCCTCCGCGTAGCTCAAAGAGTACGAAATTTATTTGACGATCCCGACTATTAAAAAATGTTCAAACTTCAACAGTATCCGGACTTATCCACTAGAAGTCCGACGGCAGTCTCTTGAGAAATTTAGAGTAATTAATTTTAGAGTTTTAGCTGTTTAAGACTCCGCGTAGTGATACATTCAAAATTTGGGTAAAATCCCTAAGTGTTCTAGAACTTTTTACGCGCGTGCACAACAATCCGCGACAATCTACTTTACAAAAACTTAATTTCCGGACAAATGCTTAAACTTTTGATGAAAACCCATATATGTCTGAAATCGTCTTAATTAGGGCTATCTGCTAATGTAAAATTTAAATTGATATCTCTTTTAATAAAAAAGCTTATTATTTTCTCTTAATTAAAATCACTAATTAAACTTTGCCAAATTACTTAATTTTATTGCCAAAATATCGGGGATAGTGCTGACTACAGCTGGTGATAAAAGTTCGGTTGTAGCTTTACTGGATTTAAAGATACTGCGAATCTTAGAATTTCACTATTCTGATCGCGTGCTTCAAAACATTGAACAAACCGGAAATAATCTCCTAAACCTAAACGTTTCCCGATATGATAATTACACTTAAAATGATTATTATAACGAATTACAACTGTGAGCAAGATTCACAGGGAAATTACTTAAAGTTGAAAACTGTACTTCACGAAAATTTCTAAAGTCACGCCTAAGCAAAACTAGAATTTGCCAAAATTCCAAGATCCTTACAATGTTAGCCAACAGTTTCTGGTTAATGGGGGTGACATATTTGTATTCTGTACTTTAATTACTACTTCAAGTGCTTATGAGTGGCAAGACGTTTAAGCAGCGTACTTTACTGTGTAGTTGAGTTGGTAGTATCTTTTAATGATTAGGGTTTTCTCAGCTACTTCTTTTAATCTTACATCATGATTTTCCTAAAGAATTTGAAATAATCTTTCATTTAATATAGTACTAGTTAAGACCAAATCATGTGTGTAAAAACTGATATTTTTTCCCCCACCCTTAGGCTAAGAACAAGACTCCAGTTCCTGGTAAATCCACCAGAAAAACAAAGATCCGAGCTATATGGGGCAAGGTAACCAGGCCACATGGTTGCTCTGGTGCTGTGAGAGCAAAGTTCAAGAGAAATCTTCCATCCAAGGCCATGGGACATCGTATTCGGATCGTGAGTATTGTTTATATTTATGCACATACAATTCCAAAAGGTTAATATAGAATTTTATCAATATCTTCAGATATCGTTTCCATTTTAACAAACTGCACATTGCTTGTCCATTATGACAGTAACAGTATACATCAAATTCTTAGATCATTTTAAAATAATTTTCCTTTTGCTACTTCATACTACACTCGCACTGTTGTAAATTTTTCAACTGCTCCATGATTAAAATTTTCTTGGGTGAAGTTAAAATCATTTTTTGGCAAAAAAGGGAATTATTTTCCTTGTTATTTTGATACTCCTTCCTGTTAGAAGACAGTGAACTGCTCATGTCAAATTCTTATTTTATTTCCTCGTGGTTATCAAAAGAAGTAAAGCTTCCCCCCCCAACCCCCAAGAAACTTTTGTAGTTTCAATTTTCCATATCAGCAAAATCAGGTCAGTTCATCATCTTCCTAGCATTCTCACTGTTCTGTAGGGTTTGCTTTTTGTTACACACATATATATATATATATATATATATATTCTGTGACTGTTTCAGCCAGTTATTGTATTGACCTCTTTTTGGTGAAATTTTTTGCGCTCCATGCTTCTATGAAATGTGTAATCCTGAAGTAAATACAATGCATTAATTTAATTGTACACCTCTGTAAATTTGTAGTGCAACTTTGACAAGCTCTTATTTTTTATTTTTTTTTCATTCGTTTAAGTATCTCCCATTGCATCTTCTTCTGCCTACATATATTGAACAATTCTCAGAAAGCTAGAAAATTTATCCCTGCTTTCAGGATTGTTGTTTGTCTTTTTACTTCATTGTAAACTGGATTATCTGCTCCAATCATTCCTGCTGTTTGAAGCAGCAGATAAATGAGTCTGCGTGTATGTAAATCTGTAAATGACTTGCTTCCTGAGATTTTTTGGTAACGTGTCTCGCAAAAACTAGCTAACTGATTTCGATGGGATGTTATGTCTTAAGAATGCATGTACGGTGGATGGGGTAGTAAATGTTAATCTGTTTGTGACCTAAACAAATAGATGCCAGATAACACACTACATCTAGGGTACATAATCCAGTCTTAAATTCGGCAGATACCAAAGAGAACACTATCAAGGCTAAATACTCCACTGTTTAGAGTGTTATTGTTGTTGATCTATAACTTTGGTTATTTATTCCTTCAGTTTTCTGAAATATGTGTGTTGAAATGCATGGAAAATGAAAATCAAACCTTTGATGGTGCTGGATTGCATTTTAACATAATCGTAGCCTTTCCTAAAATTGCCACTTGAGAAGCCAAACGACAACTATGGCTCATTCATCTACCCATCCATGACTGTGAGTTAAGGTGCAGGGAAATCCTAGTGCATACACAAGCTGTTTACAAAACTGTCACTTTAATGCAGCCTTGTTGACATTTGTTTTTCTCTAAAGAGGTTTTCAGATTATAATTTTACCCAGTTGAAGGTGGAAACACATCAAAGTAACTCATAGGTTTTGATGTAAAGGATCTATGATGGCAGGAATATAATATATAGCTTTTGGAGTAAATTTGGTTTACTGTATCAGCATTCCAAGTAATAGATGAATGGTTACTCTTATATATCTGTGCCTAATTACATTCCAATATCAACTTTCGCTTTGGCCTCGCATTCAGGACGACACCGGTTCGAATCCCCATCTGGGCATCCAGATTTGTGTTTTCCATAGTTCCCCCAAATCACTCCAGCTGAATGCTTGGATACTTCCTTCAAAAGGCCATGGCCGAATTCCTTCAACTTGTTGAACTTTGTCTAGTACCATTTTCATGCATTTAGGAAACACGCTTATTTTCACCTTATGGTTACATCATTTTGCTGGCATTACTCTTGGTTCATTCAACATGTTGAAAAATAATTGATTCTATACTGTCAAAAGACAACAGATTTAATTTTCTTTTGGAAAAGTAAATCCTTGTTAAGGATATGATCTGCTTGCACTTGTTTGGCAGACCTAAAACTTCTTCAACTTAGAAAAAAAGTTTTGTTCAGCACCATAAATATTAGTTTTACCAGTCAAAATATAGAAAACATAATTTCAGTGTAGTTAGAACACAGTAAGGTATTGTAAAAGCAGAAGCTAATTACCCAGTGACCATTAGTAAAACTGATGAGCTGTGTAAAAGGAGAGGAAAAATTGTGAAAATTTCAATAGAAATTTTATGAATTTTCAAAAATGTTCTATGAAACTGAAAGTTAGGATCATAACCAGATTTTCTGTAAACAGAAGATGTAATTGTAAACTTTTCTCTTTTTTTCAGATGCTGTATCCATCTCGGATTTGAGTTTATTTAAGATGTGGCTGATGTAATAAACTTTACTTTTCGTTTATAGTTTTATATTTATTTCCTGTTTTTCACCTTACAATTGAGTTGGCAAGAGAGAAAGAGCTTTTTGACACCGTTACAAAAATACAGCTTATTTTTCTTACTAAAGTTTCTTTCAGTAATAGTGAAAATGAAACTGCTACTAGGCAATGGAAATAAGGAAGTATTTGGAAAATAAACCTGTCACTCTCCACAAACGAAGGCAGGATAGCCAGGACAAACACACAATCACAACCATGCTTTGTTTGCATTATTTCATCCTAAATCTTAATCATGAATAGAGGACATATGGAAAAGGGATCATATGCATACACGCTGAGACTCACCATATAACTGAACCGATGATTATACATTTTTTACCAGATCTAAAATACTTTTTGTCTTTATAAAAAAAATACTTTAATTTGTTTCATTTTACTTTGATTGATACAGAGATAGTACTTTCCCACAATTATCATTGGTCAACTTCCTGCTCACCATTACAATCGCCAACTTACCACAAGGTTCATCTTTGATTCAGTCACATAGTGAGTCTGTGTGTACACATACGATATTGCCATTGTCACCCTCTGTTTATGATTAATGTTAAGGTTTAGAAATATTGTAAATGTGTGCACATCCTATCCCTCCTCGCTTCATCTGTAGTGACAGATTTCTTTTTCCTATCTTTTCTTATTTTGAAATATGTTCTTAGAAGGACTCTTTTTATGTAATGTAAATCACATTAGGAAAGTAAAACAAAGTTAAAGATTGGTTAAGAATTAAACTTGAAGGTGAATGCATAGCAAGAAATATTCGTATGGTTGATTCCTTTTGAGACATATTTTTTGTTGAGGCATAGATGAGATTAATGTTGGCTGAGATAAATATAAGTCAATCTAATAAACACTTAGTTACATCAGTTTGTAGAATCAAGGTGACTGAAAACTTTTTGTTGTCAATTCAATGATTGGTAAAGTGTCAACATTTTGCCCTGGAATTTGGAGGACACACGGCTTTGATCATTAGTCGAACCATCAAATTTTGATTTTCTATGGTTTCCTGAAGTCTCAGAAATCATGTCTACGTTCCTTACCCAATTTTCTCTTGACTCAAATTACCTTGAAGTGCCAGAAGGTGACTCAAATAATAGTAAAGCTACGAGGTACTAGTTACTACGCTGCCAACTATGAGATAAGATGCAATCTGAATCGCCACTCCTTTACAACATATTATACCTGTCAGCATTGGACAAGGAATGGGATTTTAATATACTTCATCAAGAGCTCGGAGTGCTTAATGCAACATTAATTTTTTTTTGAAAACTGAAACTGTCTGGAATTGAAGATTAAAGTATATAGAATAATTTTTTTTCATGTATGCATACAATAAATGTTGCTTTATCAATTTGTCTTTAGATCTCTTTCAGTTTGTATAATACAGCTTTCAGAAGTGAAAATTTCATTAATTTGATGTGCAGAATGTAGAGTGTTTCCTCAATACGACCACAACTAGGTTCCTTGAATGCAGGAACTTCAATTGTTAATTTGATTCTAAGATGTGGAGAGCATCATTCTTGATGAATTAAGTCTGACACAGTTCTGTTGTTTGCCATGTCCTGCCCAAATACACTTGTCAACAAAAAAAAATTGCACCCAGAATACATGGTCAGATGTCGTAACTTCGTACTTGCGCACAACATTGGCGGATATGTAAATGATGAGAGTTTAAATTCTGTCGGGTAGAACTTGCATTGGTGTTGTTGCCGAGACTGGTATGGTATATGAGGGGCGTGAACAGTGTCAGAATTTGAAAGAGGCCTCAACATTTGTCTCAATTTGGCTTGTTAGTAAAACTGTGCAGTATCCAGATTTGTGGGACATTCGGATGTTACTATCAGGTTTGACTGCATGGGAACCTGAGGGTATGCAAGGTTCTGGTCGACCACGTCTGACTACCGCGAGGGAGGCTCCCAGTATTGTGCACCAAGCATGTTACTAACATTGTGTGTCCTCATATGTTACCTCTCAAGCTTTAGTACCATGGTGCTATTTTTCAACGGATCAATTCTCACACACACACATTGCCCGTGTCTCTAAAATGGTGTGATTATTCCAATGGCCATCAAGATCCGCACATCTGTTCCCAATAGAACATGTTGGACCAACTCGGATGTTAACTCTGCCCTATTGCCACTATCCAGGATATAGAATAGTCTAGTGCATAATAGTTCGCAACTGGAAGCAAACTAGGTCGCCCTTTAATTGATTAGCTCCACTCTAAATCCAGAAAGACGGATTGTTCTCGTGCTTTGCTAGTGCACGTGCTCTTGTTTGTTATGGTAATTGTGGCTATCTTTTAATTATTAATGGGATCAAACCATGTTTTGTTTCCACATTCCTTGTTACATTTCCATTCAGACTTCTGCAATAGTTATTAAAGTTGATCTCTTTTATATATCTGTCTTCATTTAAATGTGTCCACAAGGAACTATGGTTCCTTTATGATGAAATCGTAATAAATAACCTAAGACACAGCATATTAACCCTTAACATCACTTCACATCATTGCATTGTATAAATCACATATTATTTTGATAGTCATTTTACATTATAAATGTAATGTGGTTATTATTAGTTATTACTATTAACCAACATTTGCCACGTTGCATCAAAACTTGATAGTTTTGCCCCTAACTATGGATAATACACTCCACTAACTGAACAATGAGAAGTGTGGTGATTGATGACTAGCTAGGGCGGCGCCACAGTATTGCAAGACTGTGTTCAGAGAAGGATCTAACGAACTAGGAAGTGGGAGTTCTAGAAACTAGTTCATACAGTTCGTGTATGGGAGAGATCTTCCGAACAAGTTCGTTCACAAATTACACAAGACTAATATAGAGGATCATCTGCAACAGTTGTGAAATGGCCTCAGAGAGGGTACAACAGCTTTATGACGCCTTTTCCAATTAAATTGGTGCATACATCCAGGTGAGAGGAGATGCAAAGTCATACTGATATGTGGGCTCATACTGCCTAGTTCTTATAAATTTGACTCGATTTTGTTGTTGCTGAAATGTCACAACACACTTGACCCATTAAGTTTAATTTGATTTCTTTCTCCCCTTCTGGGTGCCCTATTTGTGTCCAGCAGTGTACTTAGTTATATGCAGTTCTTCATATTCAAAATAATGTTACCTTTTCACAGGTTAATAGCTGTACAAGATTTTTGCATGAAAGCAAATTTGCTTAGCCATAATCCTTATAATTGTCCCGCAGCAGTCATTTAACACACTGCATTAAGTATGCAGAATTGGTAGAAATTGAGATTTTTTAATATAAATTGACTTCAATCAGTGGAGGAACAAAGCTAGCTGCTGTCATTCAGATATAATACTTTTGTATAATTTTATATAAATTAACTGTTTAGAAGTTAAGCTCCATCCCAGCTGTGGAAATAGTGCCAAGAAAAAAAGTTGTCCCATTAATATTGCAAAATTTCTTATTAGTTGTTACCTCTAGCTAGATGGTGCCCTGTAGGTTCAAAAGTTTGAGATTTGTGAAAGCCTTTTGGCATGAATTTACACTTTTTAGACATCAATTACTTTGTTAGTTTGCCCATGCATACCTCTCACTTGGAAGTTCCTGACAGAAGCTAGCCACATGTCTGGTGAACGCACAAAACCCAAGTTGAAACGGGCAAGCACATCCTGTTACCCAACTCCATATACTCATCAAGGCTAATGGGCTTGTTTGTTTTGATATTGAGGACAGTGCCTTTTTATTGAGAGAAAACTAGTGGAGCACCTACCAAAGCCCAGTTGTATTCAACTTCGAGATGTGATGCTTGAGCTCCACATTTCTTGGCAACTTGTCTGCATTGGATTAAACAGATCACTGATCTGTAAGTAGAGATTTTCCTGTCATGCCATTGTTATGAAGTCTTTGTGGGTTTTGCACCATCCAGCTGCATTACAAACAGATAACTGTTTTACATACTAGAGTTACGTCAACAGAGTATAAGTCATAGCTGCAAGTAAATCAATTTGTATGATTTCATTAACTGAATACAAACAACTGGAAACTTGCCCAGCAGATTGTTACATCCTGTAGGCGATTCTATTCTTATGGATTCCAGTTCTGTTGAAATCAAAGCACAAGGCCACAGATGCCAGATCAGCTCGTAACAAGGTAAGGATAGACCATACCAGAGCCTGGTCTTACTTTAGCATGAAAGTTCTTGGCAGGGACCAAAAGTCTAGTATAGTAAGTTCCACATTGGGCCTTTCCATTTTTTTATTTTTTTTCAGTTTATGTACCCACTAACACCAGTTTAAATTTCAAATTTTTCTGACTTTTGTTTTTTGAGTTTCAAGGGTTTAAAAATCCAAAAATGACTTTTTGATAGATTTATGATTGTTTTAAAATGCTGTAGCTCAAAAACTGTACAACCTAGAAAGTTCAAACTCGTTCCTCAAAAAATTCCCTTCAATTTGATGTTACATGACTATGCTACCTAAACTTTAAAAAATTCCCAATTTTTTTTTTTTTAATTTCTAAAATACATACCCTCGGGGTTTTTTTTATAAGAATTATGTGTGTTGTCCAGTCTGACTACATGCATGCAAAATTTCAAGATGGGATCTCAATGGGTTCTTGTATAAACAAATATTTTACTGCCACAATACACGCTAGTGAGGTGAAAAGCAGAGTATTTCTAGGTTATGAATACTAATGTAGGCCTACATAATTCTAACAAACTTAAATTATTAAGTTAGCCTTTTAATGTAACATTACCATCTTATTGTTTGTTAATTCATTAAATGATATTTTAATGCCAGAATGTATAGTATAAAAAAAATAACAACTTAAGAATCTTAACACTAGAGTGCACGCGCCCTTAAATACTCCTTGAGCGCATGCTCGGGCTACAGGCGTAGCCCATTTATGGGGTAGTTAATTTTCGGAATCAGACAAAAAATATATAAAACAGAGTAAATAATTACTAAACATCTTTATTTTTATCATAATGGCTCATACAATTAACAAAATTTTGTTTCTTAGATATAATTTGCAACATAAACTTGTTTAAAATCAACTATTTTTGGAAGGTTTGAGATCTTTTAGGCTTATTTTTATTTTGGAACGTAATCTATACTATTATAAATCTGTAAGCAAGCTGCGTTTGTAGTGAGGCTTGATCTCTAATAACGCAAAAACTACCGCATCAATTTGCATGGTGTTTCCAAATTTTTAAAGCTAATGTTGCTTATCAACATCTGCAGAAGTAGCTAACGACTAATATGTACCATGGGAAGAAGCAAGTCAGTAAAAAAACTTCAGAAATGTGAAACTGTAGACCACAGATAATTAATACACATTCAGACGGTCACTCCTTTCATAAAGAGACCTGACAAAATTTAGGATTTCCTTTTTTTTTACTTCTGCGATTCATTTTTCTGGACCGCAGTACTTCAAAATAAAAAGAGTACGTGAATTAAGTATAATCAGCATTTACTTGAATCGTAACAGGTCTGTTGAATTACGAAAAAGTTATATTACTGATATTGAAGACATGTATTGTCTCTGGTAGACTGTTATACAGTTTGTCTCTGGAACAAAATTGCTACGTGAACGCTGTACAATACAGCCACAATAAGCCAATACTTAATACGAAATTCAGTTTTTTCTCGAAGAGCGATGTCTGAAAAACAGCTATTATAAATATCAGCAAGTAATAAAACATACTTCTTTCATAATGGCTTGTGCGGAATTGCACATATTTGGAAGTACTTTATTCGATTAATATGTCTCGTGGCTATAACGTGCAAATATAACTAGGCATCCGAAAATTCAGGTACATGCGACTCAAATAATTAAATAGAAAAAAAGGATATATTGAAAGAAACTCAAATAAAAAAAAATCATATCCTAATGCTACACCGCGTAAATTATAAAGCTAAAAGCATCGTCCCTTTGGCCTATAACAAAGCATATCACTGTCCAGGTTGTATTTCAATTGATTTACAACTTGCGATAATTTTGCCACTCAGAAATAATTGCTTGAGTTACATGCACATTAGTACATATACTGTACCGTGATCCATTTTGACATTTTTGAATTAATTATATCTGACTGAAATAATGATACGACGATTTGAAACCAAGATTAACTCCAATTCACGTAAATTTCTATTTTAAAGTGGGAATAATTGATGGTGTATCAACATAAAATAAAAACCAATATCCAAACAGCAAAAAATAAATAAATCAGAAAAAATTGAGATGCTGTGATTATTGGTAACGAATTTTTATTTCAAATATAACTAGGCATCCTAAAATTCTATTCTACACCGCGTAAATTTTAAAACTAAACCCGTTATGCCTGATGCTAAACAAAATGAGTCAATTGTCATCTGGTCCAGGCTGTTGTTTCGCCAGGTACTTTCATGCAACTGAAATAATTACATATAAAATACGGCTATATTGAAAGAAACTTAAATTAAAAATGTTTCATATCCTAATGCTACACCGCGTAGATTATAAAGCTGCAGGCATCGTCTCTTAGGCCTATAACAAAGCATCATATCAGCTGTCAGGTTGCATTTCAAGCGATTCACAACTTGTGATAATGTTGCCACTCAGAAATAATTGTTTCAGTTACATGCACGTTACTACAGGGGCGTAGCCACTATGGGGCTAGGCGGTGCAGTGCACCGGGGCCCTCACGCTCAGGGGGCCCCCAAGCATACCTCAAGGGGCCCTAAGCGCACCTCTAGGGGCCCTCAAGCGCAGTTTAGAGGCCCCAGGAGCCTTCACGGCAAACTGGTGACTTTTTTTTTAGCTCTACCGTCGTCTAAGGGGCCCCTGAGAACACAGGAGCCCCTCACTAAGGGCCCTCGCTGCTCAGGGGGGGGGGGACCCCAACCAGTGCTCAGGGGCCCCTAAAGAACAATTCAAGGGCCCCCATCCTCAGTTCAGGGGGCCCCTACCAGCACACAAGGCAAAACAAAGGTCGCCCGTCTTGCCTGAGGGCCCAAAATAAATTTTTTGCACCGGGGCCCTTGTTGACCTAGCTACGCCACTGCGTTACTACATAAACTGTACCATGATCACATCTCGACATTTTTGGATTAATTATATCTGACTGAAATAATGATACGACGATTTGAAATCAAGAGTAGCTCCAATTCACGTAAATTTCTATTTTAAAGCAGGAATAATTGATGGCGTATCAACATAAAATAAAACCAATATCCAAACAACAAAAAATAAATAAATCAGAAAAATTGAGATGCTGTGATTATTCGTAACGAATTTTTATATTTCAGCACACTTCCAAGAGGACTAAGTCGTAGATTACTGCTGTATTTACATAAATTTATGGCACCGCGGTTATGTTGCAATCCTCGGTATCCACATTTAAAAATAAACTTTTTTTAGTTAAGTATCATGGAAACAATATTTTTCATTATATCCACAGATACATCCTTAACAAAGCTTATACCTAGCTATATAATCCCAGGCAAAGTTTACACATAAAATCGCCAAAAAAAATTACACATAATGATATAATATTAGCTTTCTTAACGTTACAACTGTTATATATCCATTTAAATTTTCGGTACCACAGTTAACGTGGAATCCTCCATATCAGCATTTAAAAATATTATGTTTTAGCTGAGTTAAATATTGCTTTCAGAAATAATATTATTTATTACTACCACAGATATTCTATATTGTAACCAAGTTTATGCTCATCTATATACTCGCAGCCAAAGTTCACGCATAGTGATAATTGCTGCTGTGAAAACGTTTTAATTGTTAGTGCTGTGAGTTGGGTAAGTATAAAAGTTTATGATATGCCCTTGCGAAAGAGATCTAATCTGTCGGGGTCAACTTCTGCAGCTAAAAGATGTCGCCGAAATCGGCTAAATGAGAGTGAAATAGACCGACAACATCGTCTGCAACGTCAAAGAGAACGAGATGAAATAGCTAGAGCAAATGAAAGTAACCTGCACCGAGAAAAGCGATTGACCTATAACCGGGTTCTATACGCTAAATCCATAGCTTCTGAAAGCGCACAGAAGAAAGAATGTCGTTTGAACCGTGAAAGCCTTTCTAAACAATAAATGTTTATACTTCGCACAATAATTACAACCACGAATTACTACTGTTAATTTTTCAGGAACCTTTTCTACTATTGAATCAATTGCATCACGTTAAAATATGAATAAAACAACTCTCTGACATCAGTATGAAAACCGAACCTAACGTATTAAACGAAACTATTCAGAATACATTAACAGTTCATGCCTTTCCACGTTAATGTCTGATAAGAGAATAAAATCGGTAAATACCTGCCAAGGCACGCGCGCGTGAAGCAGCGGGCAAATGCTAGTATTTATTATAAAATTGGTTTCCAGTTAAGTAATTGAACCAATTATCAAAGTTATTCATAATAAATCATTGTGCTGGCATACATTCAGGACAGACGACTGCCTGATGTTTGCTACAAATGCGTCTCATAAATTTGGTGCGTTGCTTGCGGGTTTTGCGGTCCCGAGCCCTGCTGCAAAAAGAACATCGACCAACTCCTCCCCGAATAGGCATATCATGTTGCGGTTCCTAGAAGTAATCTGCCTTTCAGTTTTATACCTTATAGAATATTTTGCTGGAACATACGACGCTCTATAAAAGGTCTTGCAAGATCAAATCCGACTTCTTGAAGGTATTGACGACGGATCACTTTCATTTCATTGTTTTTCATCTGATTTATTACAAGACCGTTTATAGTCACCACGTTTACAAAATTGTGAAACAGTGTGAAAGGCCATCGACGATTGTTCCGAGTAACGTCGTATTGTTTCAACATTTTATCTAAAATGTCGACGCCATATTTTGCGTGGTTATAAAAAATGTGATATCAGCTTTTCGTGCATCATAAGTTTCATCATTAATTTTGTCATTATTATGGAGGGTAGACATCAAAACTACCTTATTTCGTTTTGTCGTCCTTCAGCAACGATCTTGGTATTTGAGCATCGTTCACATTACCAGCCATCAAAAAAATGACCAAAACATAACAAAGTTACAGAAAAAATCCACAAACACACATAAAAAAGAGTTATTGACATTACTTTTTATAGTATTGCTACAGAAAATTCATCATATTTACCTCAATTATGTCACTTGTATATTAAATAATTAACTTTCTCCACTGCTGGTGTGGACTACAGGTGTGGCCCATCAACTTCAAGGGCAATTTATGCAGATGTCCACGCGCTGGGGGAGATGGCACGCTACTGGCGGGGGATAGTACTTGAGGAATACACTGGACGATTAATTTGTAGCGAGCCAAGTTTAAATAGTATGTGACAGTATTACACATTGGGCTACATATGTAGCCCGCGCGTGCACTCTAGTGTTAAAATGTTATGACATTCACATTTTATTATATTAAAAAAAAAAAAAAACTTCCTTAATTTGTGTTTGCATAAAACTGATTTTGAAGTTGAGGCAGAGTGCGAGTTCTTTGCAACATCCTGTGGGAAGAGTGCATGTGATGGCCTTCGCGGAACTGTTAAGCTGCTAAAGCCAGCTTACAAAGGCCATATGACCAACAAATCTTAACACCCAAATCACTTTATGTATTTGCCATGGAAAACAAAAAAAAACATTGACTTTGAATGTTGCGCAACAGAAGACTACGAAGAGACCAATGAATACTTACTTCCTCAGTTTAGTGAATCAAAAGCGGTTGTGAGAACACAAAAGTTTTACTCATATAAACCCTACACACAGAATCAAATTACTGTCAATCCTTATCATTTTAGTCTTGAATATGAGAGATCAGTAAACTTAATAACACTGTCAGATATGGAAAATATTGCTACTGGTTTTGTGATAGTAGCATATGATGACTCTTGGTGGCTAGGATGTGTTGAAGAAAAATACAATGACATGTAGTGAATAATTTTTTTGCACCCAAAAGGTCCAGCCCATTCTTTTTTACTATCTACGACCAAGAGATTTATCAGATGACCGAGGAAATACTCTTTTTACAAACAATGGATCAAACTACAGCTACGGGAAGAACCTACGCTTTAAGTGCTAAAGGAATGAAGTTGTCTTCTCTTACTTTGGGAAAATATCTTAAAAGATATGTTTAGGCCTTCCCTCACTAAACACTTAATTGTATAAATACTATGTGTATTAACTTTGTAAATACCAATTATTATTAGAAATACAATTCTATCCACGCAAATTTCAACAAGTTAATCTTTTTCCCAAGTGAAATTACTTTGGCCAATTTCTATTATAAAGAACTTGTTGTAAATGATTACAAATACCACTGGAAAACCTAAACAAAACAAAAAATAATCTCTGCCATTTAAAACTAAGGATGAAGGTGAGTGGCTTTATTCAAAATTTAACTTTTAGCATGTATATTACCAATTAAAATGTGTCAACTTCCTTCTGATGCATAGTTAAAAGAATCATGAAAATTAAATTAAAACAACACTATTTCATTTGATGAATTAAAAAACAAGAAGATGGTAATGTTACATAAAAGGCTAACTTAATAATTTAAGTTTGTTAGAATTATGTAGGCCTACCTTAGTATTCATAGCCTAGAAATTGTCTGTTGTTCACCTCGCTAGTGTTTATTCTGGTATATATTTTTTTTATACAAGAACCCATTGAGACCCCATCTTGAAATTTTGCATGCATGTAGTCAGTTGGACTGGACAACACACACATTTTTATTAAAAAAAAATCCGAGGGTATGTATTTCGGAAATTTCAACAACAAAAAATTGGAATTTTTCAAATTTAGGTAGTATAGTCATATTGCATATTAAATTGAAGGGAATTTTTAGAGGAAAACAGTGGTGCAAGTTTGAGCTCTCTAGGTTGTACAGTTTTTGAGCTACAGCATTTTAAATCAATCATAAATTGATCAAAAACAGTCATTTTTTTGAATTTTTAAACCCTTGAAACTAATATACCAAAAGTCAGAAAAATTTAAACTAGCATTGGTGGGTACATTACCTGGAAAACAAATCTGAGAGGTCAAGGTTCAAATCACACAGTAGAATTGCTTGATTTGACATGGAATGACCCCATCGTCCAATTTAGGTTTGAAGTAGCTCCTTCCAAAAGGCCAATAGCACTGAGTAGAACTTCCAGAGTGTGAAACTTCTGATGTACCGTTAACAGTATGTCATATTTTAACTATTTGTTGCTTAAGTGTTAGAAACATATTTTGTCCAAATTGGTGCTCTACCTCATAGTTCAAACCAAGACCACTGCAACCTAGCTGAGGCACTACACTTTTTTATGGCCCACCTTGTTTGAAGAGTGTCTGACATATATATGTAATTTTAGTGATGGTTTGCTGGTCCTTTTAAAGATGGGCAACATGCTGTTTAATGTTTTAAATGCTTCTGTTAAAATTTGTTGTATGACTAATTGGCTTCTTACTGGTCAACTAGTGACAGTTTTGTTCCTCTATTCTACCATTTTAGTTAATTTTGTGTTAGGGTGGTAATAAGTACATCATTAGTGAATACCAGTTGCATGCTGTTTAATGGTTTCTTGAGCAGCCACGAAAAGAAGTAATTGTAGAATTTTAGAAAAAGAACTCTTTAGGAATTAATTTGGCTATGAATGAGGCTTCCCCATATTTTTGTCTGCTTTGTATTAGTAACAAAACAATCATGGAGTTGCAGTTTAATGGTGGAGTTGCAGCCTATAGAGACAGGAAGGAAGATGAGAAGGATGGTTGTGAGCTGACAGCAGGTTGTAGCGGAAATATGGTTTACAGGATGAAGAAGCCAGGCACTTAGCAATTTGGGAAAAATGGGTTTGACCTTGTATTACCAGAGTCAGGATTGGAAGAGCCTCATGGAGTAGGTAAAGTACATAAGGCCATTGGGAATAGGGTCGTGCAAGGGATGAATATGAAGTAGCAATGGGAGAGGTGCAGCATGCAGGTACTCTTCTGCATGATCAGTTGGGCTCAGGCTACTAGGTCACAAGTTTTTTTTTTTTTTTTTAAATGTGTTGCAACATTAGATCAGGTAATAAGAGGATATAGGTTCAATTTGTAGGAGTTTCACTAAGGATATAGAGCAGTGATAGTAGGAGTATTGATAGGAACGCAAATTACAGTAGATATAGAAAGTGGCCTGAGGTAAGATGGTGAAGGAGATGCAATATACCAGTCCTATGTCTCCATGACAAGGGTTACAACGATATTTTTAAATGATCTATATGATTCAGTGAAATATCAAAAGCTACAAATCCCTTAGCACTAAAAACATCCTATAAATAGATTTGTGTGATAGGGACAAAATTGACTTGCACTGATTTAGCTCGATAATGCTTTTTCCTACTCTGTGGTTCCACTCAGTTTTGTGCACGTTATTCGTTCCTTATTCATTTACATTCACCATGTAACTATTTAATCTGTTGTGTTATGCTTGCATTCATTGATTCTTGTTTCTCTGTATTGCAATATTATAAAGGGGATACAAAACATGACCTTATAACCGAAGAAATTGCTTATTTTATCAGTGTTGATAATAATAAAGGTTTTAAGTATTTAATGTAGCACATAGCACCAATATACGAAGTCCCTTCCATGGAACTATCAAAGCAAAATTGATTAAAAGATTCAAAAGTTGTGAATGAAAATTTGAAAAGTCTGAAGCCGCTCTTATTATTACGGATATATGGATTGAAATGACAAGTAACACTGTCTATCTGGGGATTACAATACATTTTAAATCAACCATGATTGATATATTTGGATTAAATGAGTCATTCTGGTAAGTATATTGGCCAACAGTTGTCAGCTACCTTAAAGAATTGGAGTACTGAGCAGAAGCGGGGTGGTCGACTGCCTCATCATCCAAGGGGCTTCGCACACCATAGGCAGTTTTTTAATTTACATTTTTCAAGAAAACTAAATGCTGATGATACTCAATGTTGTAAATGGTTGGTTTATTCAAGATCCCAAAGTGTAATCCATTTTCCATGCAGAATATTTGGCATTTCACAAACTCAGATGTTACAAGGAAGGTGCTGTGGCTGGAAATACTTAAGTGCCATTTCACAAAGTCATGTTAAAGAAAATTATAACTTTTATGTTTCAATCATTGATATCAGAAAAGGACATAAAACATTAAAAACAATAGACCAGGAAAACGAAAGGCTAATTCATGAATTTCAAAAGATTAATTGAAACCATTAGTTTCTTATCCACTTATGACCTGACATTTAGAGGTCATGGGTTTGGGAGAGACTATTTTAACCTTTTCGAAACAAATGTCAACCTCTCCTTCACATGGTGCATCCTGTTTGCAAGGACGAGACTGGCGACTGAAACATTCCCGGTATAAGGAAGCACCCACTGCTTGCCAATGGCCTCCTAAGGAGGATGGAAGAGCAAGGAGCAATCCCGGGCACCCTCTTGCCCTTGGGGTTGGAAACTGCCCCTAAAGGCGGATGAATCAGAAATAATCAATGGCATGGGGATGTGGGAGGCAACATGAAACCACTACATTAAAGACCCAAAGGGTATCTTGAGGACAACTTCCATGATGGCTTCTTCCTGGGTAAAATATTGCGGAAGTAAAATGGACCCCCAATCGGATCTCCGGGTGGGAACTACACAGGGAAGAGACCTCAGAAGGGATAGAAACATTCTACGAGTCGAATGTTAGAAGTCTGAATAGGGCAGGTAGGTTAGAAAACTTAGAAAGGGAGATGGAATGACTTAAGTTAGATGTCGGGATTAGCCAGATTAAATGGAAGGATGTACAGAATTTCTTGTCTGGGGAACATAGAATAATTAACATAAAAGCTGTCAGTTACTGGTAAAGATTTTGTAATGAATAAGAGAGTAGGGAAACGAATAAATTGTTATGAACAGTTTAATTACAGGATTATTTTGATGAGGTTAGAAACAGCCCGCCCCAACCACATTAGTACAAGTGTATAACACATATGCCAACGTCACAGGAACTTGACGAAATAGGGAAAATATACGCCGAAATTGAAGAATTAATCCAATATATGAAGGGGGAGGAAAATATAATCATGAGTGATCTGAAACCGATATGGGAGAAAGAAAAGAGGGAATACTGGTCTATGAGGAAGAAATGTGCGAGGAAGCAGGTTGTTAGAATTTTTAGAAAAATATAAGCTAGAGACGTGGCAAACACGCTGTCTAAGAACTATGCAAGAAGGATATACACCTGGAAACCAACAGGGGATACAGGCAGATATCAGCTAGACCAGTGGTTCCCAACGTGGGCCGTACCGCCCCCCAGTGGGCGTTAGAGAGCTCGAAGGGGGCGTTTGTGAACAAAGGTAAATTTGGGGGGCGTTGACGCCCAGCCAGCGCCCCCCTAGCCAACACTGGCAAGGACGTGCCGATAAGATTAATTAATAACAAAAAACATTGAACAAATGTTTGAGCAAGTAATTCCAAATGTCCTTTAAGCAAGATCAGTGGTGATTAAAAGTTGGTATTAGTACATTATATCTTTGTTCCTAATACCTGCTTCAATAGTTCGTGAATGAGTCGCAATAAGCGCTGTGAACCACTGGGATCACCATTGTTAGTATGTTTATGTTCCGCCTCGATCAACAATGCTTATACATTTACACTGGTGCTGTGTTCGGTAGTGCCTTCAGACAGAGCGACTGTGAACCTGTGCGGTATTTACAGCTTCGGTGGACCTACTTACTGAAGATTGTTTACTTTGGAATATCTACCTGCAACAGAGATTAGTACACATTCATTATTATTATTTGATCATTATTCTATTAACTGATCGATATTACGTGAGGAATGTGCTGTGAAATTTCAACTAAGTTTTAATCTTTTATTTAATTTTTGTATCATGTGCTAACTAACTGCACTTGATTCTGTATTGCTCACTGCTACTATTCCTATTATTGTTATCAACATCATTTATCACACATTGTAAGGAGGGTTAAGAATCATATCATTTTTGGCATTTCGAGATTTTTACAAAGGGTAAGACGGTGTAACGATGGTTGACATGAAGATGTATGAAATTCAAATTTAAGAAAATACTGTAATCCAGAAAACCAGCTACACTGTCAGGTTAACTGAACGGGTCCACGGATTTGGTGATAGTCTCTTCTGTCGATGGTGAACAGTTTCTGAAGTGCATTTGGTTACCATATTCGGAAGCGCGTATCTTGTTAGCGAAATATCAGCTTCGGGAAGTACTTTAACTTTTCTTGTCACCTGTGTATCCCTTTCTTATTATTTTATTTTGTGTAAGTTCCTCCACTTATCCACTTTTCCCCTTTAGGAATTTTAATTTTAAATTCTTTTACTGTTTCTGGAAACCAGAGGCGGCCTTAGGGGGTGGCGAGCAGGGCAATCACCCGGGGCCTCGCTCTTGCAGGGGCCTCGCGCAGTAACCCGCCTATAAAAAAGTTTATATTTTTTTAAAAAAAATATTTTATCCTTAGCTATTATTTACAACAATAAAAAAGTTGGTTCATTCATAGTAGAGTATATACTAACAGTAATAATCACCTAAATAAAATCTCATTTAGATTTATTCAATATCACATTCGTATAAAAGTAGGATTAACGATATCAAGATTAATTAATTTATCAGTAAATAATATTTTTTTGTTGTTTTATGGTAAAACAAGATTGAAAAATTTATTACTATTTGAAATTCACACTTCCCGTATCAGATAACTCACTTGAACGCTCGGTTTTGTTACCTGCATAGTGTTTTCGATTTAAGCTCGGGGAATTCCCGTTTCATTTCGTTAGTCAACTCTTGTCACCTTACGCTTATTTTGCTGGCAGTTGTTAGTTCGAGCCACACTGGACCGATATTGGTCCCCACCAATGCCGGATTACAACAGCACGGGGCCCGTAGCATTTGCTAATTCCTGCTACGTGGCTAATCCGGTACTGGCCCCCACGGTCACCACACCGATAGTCAGCCGAGTGACGCCTCGTCCCTCTCGTGCTCACACATGTCCGTAGCCTCGTCCATATAGCGGACATGTTCCTACTGTCTTCAGTTTTCCTTAACGTAAAGAGTAAATTGTTAAAAAAAACTGCGAAAAAACTACTTTTAAATTATTTCTGAGTTAGTTTTATATGCCAAACAAGATTTATGAAATGATTTCGTGTGATCGTGATCCCGGTGGAAAATTTGAGTAGGGCAGCTCAAAAGGAAACGAGCTATAAAAAGAAAGCTGGTGCTTTAATTAAAGATTTTAGTCTTAGGAAAAGCCGCAAATATTATTTTTAAATCCCTGCGTATATCTTTCAAGGCATTTATATACCTTAGTTTATTATCATTAATAACTTGCCATCTTTATGTTTTGTTAACTTTTATAAATCTTCTAATTCAATATTTTGAAATTCAAAATTTATTTATTTATAACTTTTGTATTTCTCGTCAATCATAAGGAATACCTTCTTTTGGTTCACATACAAAGGCCCCGCAAAGTCCTGTCGTCCGGGGCCTCACAATGGTTAAGGCCGGCGCTGGACATCATAATTATATCCTCAACTATTTCCTGTGCAGCGATATAATTGTGCAGGTGCATGCACGTATACATTGACGTATGCCATATGCAAAATAAGTTGTGAATATCTTTTAATAGTAAAGAAGTGATAAATTAAAACGTCAGACATGATGTTGAGTTTACTGAATTCCAATGTAAACAGAAGGTAGTTTTTGAAGCGTATATGTATCTATCACGTCCTAATTCCTGCACTATGTGTCGCGGGGTGATGCAATTTAGTTGAAGCATTCAGTAGTATATGTACATACTCTCTGCAGTGTGTCAATAGTTAAAACGTCATGGTATATGCTGAAGTTTGACCCCATGAACAGCGAAAATTTGGTAAGGGATAATTTTTTTCGGGGGCGAGGGGGGGGGGGGGAATTCTGCGAGAAAAATTTCAGTATTGGTATGATATTAAAAATTCCCCAATCGATCAGGTCTCCCCCCCCCCCCCCCCTACAAACTATCATATGGGCACCCATGCCTGGAAGCCATGAATCTATTCTCAGGCAAATTGGCTCTTGCCGCAATTAGGGGAATGTTTGGGCAAACTCTTATAAGGAGAACCGCTGGACTTCCCGGTAGTTGGAACAAGTCAGGGGGCGTCCGTAAACTACGTGGCTTGGTCTAAGGGTGGGAGTGGTTGACTGGAAGGCTACACTGCACTACATGGGGGTAGGGGGGGTAGAGGGTTCCGACCCAGGCCACGTAGCTTCCATTCATATTATTTTTCACAGTTAAAATGAGGTACAGAACACACAACAGCATGTGAATATTTATTTCCGTCATTTAATTATCTCCATATGTAATTTACTATAGTCTGATATGGGGAAAAAAGGCAAAACAGCCATGTGGGAGGGGGGATGGTAGAGGCCAAAGCCACGTCAGGCTACATGGGTTGTAGGGGGAGTTTATAGGAGGTCAAAATGGAGCTACGTAGTTTATGGAAGCTCCTTGACCATGAGAGTTTGGGTCAGGCACGAAGTTCTCTACCTGTGAATGCAAGTATAAGATTAACCCTGTTTACTTCAAGAATTTGATAGACATATTGCAGTGCCCAGGGATGTCCAGCTTAAAAATACATTAGACTTTTCAGTTTTTTCAGATATCTGCATATGCTTTTTTTTTGGTAAAGAAAACCGGGTCCTATTAATTACACTACTTAAATGTCGTTGAGACCTTATGACTCCATTTTAATGCAGAATTTTGTTTTCACTTTCATCATTGTCAAAGTCAATTTTTCTTGTGTGTGCTGCTGTTTTAGGTTGGTTTTTTTTTTTTGGTAGCGCTCTGGCAGAAATGTTGTGTGCGGGAAGTTTGAATTTCAAATTTCATAATTGTGTTTTTATTATTATTTTAGTTAAAATGTGGATATGTGGTAATTAATGGAAATGTAAAGTGATATCAACTTGCTGTTTTGGCATAATTTTGTGTTTTTCAATATGAATCAGGTTTCGTTAGTTAAGTTTACATGCTAATTGAGTAAGTGTTTTCTTGTAAGTATTGCTTTTTGAATTTAATAGTGTCATGAAAGGTTATAATATTGCAATTTTTGTTTTTTGTTGTTATGATTCACATGTTCATATTTATGACTGTGGGGAAGTAATCATTGTCTACAAGGTGTTCAGCAAAATTGGATTGATTACTGGATTTTAATGCTTGTAAGTGTTCCTTGTATTGTGTTTGGAATTTCCTTGTTGTTGCACTTGTGTAAACTGCATCAAAATTCTGACCTGTCAGCTGGAATATGCCAGAGTTATGAAATTTGTTTTTGTGTGATGTTCAGTTGTGATTTATTTTGGGAGTTACCTGTTTTGATCTATTTGTATGTCTTTCTTTCTTTTTTCCCCCTTTAATACTACCCTGTGTGTGTGTGAGAGAGTGTATTTGAGTGTGTTATTATCTCTTCTTTCTGTTGCATTCCATGCAGTTGGTTGTTTATGTGATTTGAGGTGTTTAATGTTGTTAAAGTATTTGTCTTCTGGTTAATGAATTGGTCTATTGTGCTGATGTTTGTTTCATCTAATTTGCTATTTTTTTAGTTACTGATTTAACCATGTGTGTTTTGTATCCAATATTCTTGGCTATTTCATTGACGATACTGAGTTTTCTTTGAAAATTCTGTTTTGTTAATGAGCCTCTAGTTGTTCTATTCAGCATGTATCTTATTGCAGCCTGGTTGTGGTTGTGTGGATGATGTGATGAACGTGTGTTATCTGGTCTGTTGCTGTGGCTTTTCTGTATATCTGTGTTTGTATTGGTTTTTTTTATTGTGGTTAGGTCCAGAAAATTTAGTCCACCTTTATGTTCTATTTCTAATGTGAAATTGATTATTTTGTGTAATGCGTTTGTATTCTGGTGTAACTCTGTGCATTCTGGAGGTTGATTTATGAGATATATGTCATCAATTAAACAGGACCAGCAAATTACCTGAAAACTTTTTTAATAATTATTATATTGAATATTTTTCTTTCAGTGAAGTTTATAAAAATATTCACTAATGTTCCTGATATTTGAGACCCCATGTGGAGCCATTGTAAGTAATGATTTTGGTTGAAGCTGGAGTAGTTCTGTGTTTTTATTCAGTTTTATGTGCTTTCTATCCATGTGTTAGGGATTGTGTTATGTGAATTTAGGTTTTGAAGTGTTTTTTGAATTTTTTCTGTTGTTGAAATGTCTCGAATGTCAAATTAAATCAGAGTTGTTGTGGCTGAGATATGTATATTGGGTTTTCAGTGAGTTGTGTTGTATTTCGTATTCTTTGGTTTCCATTTAGTATTTAATGTTGCATAAGATATGTGTTGATATGTTTTGCTAAGTAATATGTCGATAATTTTTTTTTTAAAAGAAGTTATTGTTCTGACTGGAATATTTGGCTTGTGAACTTTCAATTGAATTCACAGTATGGATGCCAGTGGAAGATCTAGGAAATTTCCAAGCCGTTGTGCAAACACTTGCCACCCCTTCAAACATTAATTTTCCAACTGGGGCAGTACAGAGCTATTCTTTGCCGCCCCCTCGTAGGTTGCCGCTCGGGGCAGTAGAGATAAAAAGATATCGCCACTACTAGAATCTGACTTTAACCACCCTTTCTAGTTGCCACTTGGGGCAAGTGCCCCCCCCCCCCTCCACCCTACTAGAACCAGCACTGACGGGTGCAGTTGGATTAGTTTATGTGATATATGAATTTGCTGCTGGTAAGTGTTTTCTTTAGTGTTGTTTGGAATCTGTTAGTTGGATCTGATCTCTGTTCAGCAGATTGATTGTATAAATTCCTTGGTTTTCTTGACTTATTGTTGTAGAGGTTGGTAGGAGGAGAATATAACAGAGTAGGGTAGTAGAGAATATTTAAAACAACTAAACATGGACTTAATAATAGCTAAGAAGGTGGCTAAAGATGGGTTTATGAAGAGTATTGTCAGTATTGTGGGAACCATTGATGCATCTAGAAATTTCTATGGCTGTGTTAGAAAACTGAGGGGAAGGGAGGGTATTGAGACAATTACGAGGGCCGTTCAGAAAGTAACCTCCGATTGATTTTAAAAAATACACCAAGTTAAATAAAAATATTTTAATATATACATCTTACAACTACATCTTTACACTATTTTTCTACATAGTCTCCATAGCGATTTAAGCACTTATCGTATCTCTTCACAAGCTTTGAAATTCCTTCTGCATAAAAATCACCCGCTTGTGCCTGGAGCCAGCCTGTGACCGCATCTTTGAGCTCTTCGTCGTCATCAAACCGCTGGGACCCGAGCCATTTCTTCATATGCATGAAGAGGTGATAATCGCTTGGCGCCAGATCTGGGCTGTAAGGTGGATGGTTGGTAACGTCCCACTTGAAGGACTCAAGAAGGGCCGTTGTTCTGCGAGCAGAGTGAGGGCGGGCGTTATCGTGCAAAAAAACGATACCGGAAGTCAGCATACCACGGCGTTTGTTCTGTATAGCCCGTCGTAAGTTTTTTAGTGTTTCACAGTACACGTCTTGATTAATGGTCGTCCCACGTTCCATGAATTCAACCAACAACACCCCTTTGGCATCCCAAAACACCGTTGCCATCAGTTTTCTGGCAGAAAAATCTTGCAAGGCTTTTCTTGGTTTGGTAGGCGAATTTGAATGTGCCCACATCTTTGATTGTTCTTTTGTCTCAGGGTTCACGTACTTAATCCAGGTTTCGTCACCGGTCACGATTCTGTTTAACAATGGTTCTCCTTCGTCCTCATAACATGACAGAAAGTCTAATGCAGAGGCCATTCTTTGAGTTTTGTGGTGGTCGGTAAGAATTTTGGGCACCCATTATGCACAGAACTTACGGTAACCCAATCTTGCTGTCACTATCTCGTACAAGAGAGTCTTAGAAATCTGCGGAAAAACAGTAGACAACTCCGACATTGTGAAACGTCGATTTTTACAAACATTTGCATCAACTGTCTGAACGAGTTCGTCAGTCACCAATGATGGTCTACCACTCCTCTCTTCATCATGAACGTTTTCTTGTCCACTTTTCAATAAACGTACCCATTCACGGACAACTCCTTCACTCATAACTCTTGGTCCGTACACGGCACAAAGCTCACGATGAATAGCTGCTGCAGAATATCCTTTGACTGTAAAAAATCTTATGACAGCACGCACTTCACATTTGGTGGGGTTTTCTATTGCAGCACACATTTCAAACTGCCACAAAAACTAAACTAGCACAGGTACGACGTTCACTCGACCACGGCTTGATGCCGACTGACCTGCTGAGTGTGTGAATGCACAGATGGCATCGCGACTACCCCCACCACCCGCACTGTGACCGATCGGAGGTTACTTTCTGAACGGCCCTCGTATATACAAGGGTGTTACTGAGGATTTGAAAAAGGCAGAGATTTTAAATAACTGGTTTAGTGAGAAGATTAGGGGCAATGAATCAGAAACGGGAGGATCCATCTCAGAGAACGAGCTTAACAAGACAATTAGAAATTAACAGACCAAAATATTTGAAATTCATCCTGAGGATATCATGAAGGATATAAGAAAGCTGATAAAAACATAAAGGGGCTGGTGTAGATAATATTACTATAGATATCTTAAAGATAGTTGGATGTGACATTGTACCTTATACTGAAATATTTTAATTGAGTCTGGACACTAGCTGCTTACCACAGGACTGGAAAACTGTGATAGTAGTGCCGGTATATAAAGGAGGGGTGAGAAATAGAGTCAAAAATTACAGGCCGATCAGTTTGATAACAGTGGTAGGTAAATTAATGGAGAGATAGATTGATATGCAACCACATCAGAAATATATGCGAGGAGTGTAAGTGGTTTTCAAGTAGGCAACATGGTTTTAGGCATGGTTAATCATGCGAATCTCAGTTGGTGGGATATGTGTAAGTTATTTCAGATGAAATGAACAAGGGAGTGTAGCACTAGATCTTTCAAATGCTATTGACAGAGTGAGCCATAAAATGATAGTAAATAAGGTAAAAACTTTTGGAGTGGATGAGAAAATGATTTTCTTTGTAGAAGAATTTTTAAAAGGTAGAAAACAAAAAGTTAGGGTAGGAAATACAGTATCAAAAGAAGTGGAAGTAAAAATGGGAGTGCCACAGGGTAGTGTATTTGGGACCATTGCTGTTTATTATTCTAATGAATAATTGTGTTGATTGTTTACTATTTGAAATTAGATTGTTTGCAGATGATATAGTGCTATATAAACAGATCAAAATGATAGAGGACTGTAAACAGCTGCAGGGTGATCTGGACAGGATATCTAGTTGGGTTGGTAAACATGGGATGAAGATAAGTGTAAAAAAGAGTCAGCTTATTAGATACACAAATAAAAAACAAAAGGTTGATTATGATTATTAGGTGGGGAAAGAATTGCTTTCTGAAGATTTGAACTGTAAATATCCTGGCATTATACGAGGTGTGTTTTTTAAGTAAGGTCCGTTTGAACATAAGAACACAACGAAAGGTTATTTTAAAAAAGTAAAATTATTTTCAGAAAGTACATACTTTACTCTATTTTTCGACATAGTTGCCAAGTTTGTTCAAACACTTATCATACCTCTCAACCAATTTTAAAATACCCTCTTCATATAAACTTGCCGCCTGCTCCGATAACCAAGAGTTCACTGCCATTTTCACGTCGTTGTAACGGTTGCCACGGAGGTGTTGTTTCAGGTGGAGGAACAGATGGAAATCGCTCAACGCAAGATCAGGTCTAAAGGGTGGGTGGTCTAAAACTTCCCAGCCAAAACTGTCCAACAAATCGCAGGTGTGACCTGCAGTGTGAGGTCTTGCATTGTCATGGAGAAGGACAATTCCCTTTGTCAGCATGCCGTGTCTTTTGTTTTGAATCGCTCTGCATAGCTTTCTCAGGGTTTGGCGGTTTGCTTCTGCATTGATAGTGGTTCCTCGTTGCATGAAGTCAACCAACAAAACACCATGCCTATCCCAAAACACCGACACTTTGATTTTGCGCTGGAGCAGAGTCTGTTTGGCCTTCACCTTTACAGGTGAGTGTGTGTGTCTCCATTCCATGCTCTATTGCTTCAATTCAGGCGTGATATGCGAGACCCATGTTTCGTCTCCGGTTACGATCTGACTCAAGAAGCCGTCACTTCCTTCATGATAACGAGTCAACATCTTCATCACACTCTCAAATCTTTGGTTTTTGTGGTACTCTGTTACGAGTTTCGGGACCCAACGGGACCACAGTTTCCTAAACTTTAGGTGTTCAGAAACAATTTTGTAAAGCACTGATCTCGACACGTCAGAAAATTTGTTTGAGAGACCTGTTATTGTGAAGCGCCTGTTCTCCTGAATCCTCACTTCAACTGAAGCCACCAAATCATCTGTAATCGAAGAAGGGCGACCGGAGCAGTCTTCATCATGGATGTTGTCACAGCCATCTTTGAATTCTCATACCCACTTATGCACTTTTCTTTTACTCATAACAGTATCACCATACACTTGTCAAATCTGTCGATGAATTTCTGCAGCAGACAGGTTCCTTGCTGACAAAAACCATATCACTGAGTGAACCTCAGATGCAGTGGGCGAGTTGATAGTCCTAAACATTTTGAAAGCACAGAAAAGAACTGTACAGGTTAGCTACAGAGCTGAAAGTGAGCACAGTTGTTCCCGAGGCATGCCGGTATATGACGCATGCGCTCGTTACGGTATGCACTCGAACTACTAGTGTCTACAGCAAAACGGACCTTACTTAAAAAACACACCTCGTATTTGATATCAAGGTTAACTGGGCAGGACACATTGGTCAGGTAGTAGGAAAAGGTTTCAAAATTCTGCGCTTGTTGGAGAGAGTGATGAGGGGATTTATGAGGGAAGTAAAGGAATTGGGTTACAAAACTTTGGTCAGGCCATTGCTTGAATATGGTATTGTAGTATGGGACCCACAAAATTTGGGTATCAAATACAGGAGTTGGAGAGGGTGCAAATACAGAGCTGCTAGATTTGTTTCTGGAAATTACTGCAGAATGCAATCAGTTACAGATATGATAAAAGAGCTGGAATGGGATTCGTTGGAAGACAGGAGGAGGGTGAAGAGGATCATGGGAATGTATTTGTATTTGTATTTTGCAATTGTATTTATTGGTCCCTGCATCATACATAGTACAAATGATATGGGATAAGTCAAAAATAGTCTGTATGCAGACAGACACATACATACATACGTACACACACACATACATACACAACATCCATTCTCTCACCCTTTATCCATTCTGTGATTAACTATAACATAACTGTACAAATATGATAAAGACAAAACATTTATAATTACAAATACACAATTAACACCTGATTTATATCATTTTCCCTATTTATATTTATGAAATCACTGCGACTTAAGACTAACATTTGGTTTGCAAATAATCATCAATACTGTAGAGCCAGTGGTCTAGCAATTATTCCTTCAGTTGTGATGTGAATTTAGTATTTTGTCCTACAGATTTGATCTTTTGTGGTTGTTTATTAAGCAATTTGATCCCCATATGAAGTGACCCTTTCTGACAGAAGGTAATATTTGTTTGTGGTATATGAAAGTCTAGTGTTTGTCTAGTATTGTAGGCGTGTATATCATTGTTTGTAGTGTATACCCAGAAACTTCTATATTATTTTTTTTAAATGAATTTTATCGTTTCCAATATATATAAACAGGGCTGTGGTAGAATTTGCAACTTTCTAAATAAAAGTCTACATGAGGTTCTACTTCGTACTCCTTCAATAATTCTGATAATTTTTTTCTGCATTTTGAAGCATTTGATACTTGGTGAGGAGTTTCCCCAGAATATGATACCATACCTTAATATACCCAAAATAAATATTTCTAATTGTTTCTTTAGATATGAAACCAACTAATATTCTCATCATATAGCAGATGGTATTTGGTTTATTACAAAGATGTTCAATGTGTATGTTCCATTTTAGACTCTCTTGTATGCATATACCCAGTAATTTTATGTTTTCTACATTTTTAGTAGTTCACCATTGAGTTTTACTGTAGGTAACTGGATATATATATTATTTTTTGTCCTGAAGTGTACAGTTTGTGTTTTTTTCTGTGTTTATTATTATCTTGTTTTGAGAAAACCAGTTCGCAATGTTTTTAGAATAATCTTCAATATTTTTAGTTAATTGCTCTTCAGTATATTCTTTCATTAATATGGTGGTGTCATCTGCTGTACAAGTTGTATATTGGTGATGAGGCATGGAAAGATATTAGTGTAAGAATTAAAAGTAATAGATGGAAGGAAAAGATTACCATAACCACAAGCTGGCACTCAATTTCAGGCTCAAGGGTGTAGGAAGATTCTCTTTTCTGGGTAAGGGTGTCAGGGATTGGAATAAATTACCAAGAGAAATGATGAATAACTTACCAAAAAACGTTGAAAGAATTTAATGCTAAAATTTGTAGAGGGCAGATGTAGGTGGGTGCAGGAAAGAGGGAAGATGGGTGTGTAAGGAAATTGCCACTGGTGCGTACAGTCCATTGCAGTTTAATTAAATATTATTATTATATTATTAAAACAACCAAATTCCCATTGTGTCTGTTTTGTACATCTTACTTTGAGAGATTATGTTTTTAATTTATTGTCAAACTTGTGTTTAAGTTGCTGTCAGCTTCTTACTGTTGTGATAGTATGTATTCTGCTTCTACAATGATTTTCTCAATAAATTTGGCTATTGAAAAATCACGTCTTGTGTTTAAAAACTTTTTCTAATATTTATTTTTCATGAGGTTTAAGTTATGTTGTGAGGTTAACAAGTCAGGTCTACTGGACATTGTGATTACACTACATAATTCTGTTGTAGTCAATCGCAAGACGTATTATTTTCAAGCAATAATTCAGTTGTAATATAGCCTGGACCATTATTTTTAAGCAGATTTAGGTTATAATACACTCTGGACCAGAATCACACTGTTAAGTGTGCTTCAGAAAGTATCTCTACTGGTGACTTGTGTTTGTCTACTGCAGTATAATGACACCAATTCCTTTCGGAATCACAATCTCCAGAAAGCCCAAGTCTAGTGTGGAATGTTAATTTTTGTGTTTGATCTGTTATATTCTACTTTGTCATTATTCTGCATGTTCACCTATTTGTTTATTTTTTGTCATGGTGTTTGTACTATTTTCCTGAGTATTTTGTTTGTATACAGGGCTAGTCAAAATGATTGCAGCGATTTTACAATTATTTTTATTGCTGTCCTATTATATGTACGATGATGGGGTATAAGACAAGTGGCTCTCCAAGTTTCAATTGCACTAAATGCAAGCTTCCTGCAGTGGCCACTAGAGTGCTAGAGAGCAAGATGGCTGAAAGCGAGAAAGTGTAAGTTGTTCTCGAATTTCATTCGACTCAGTCTGTGGAAACTGTTCAGCGACACTTTAGAACAAAGTTCAGCAAGGATCCGCCACATGCTAAAACCATTCGGTGGCATTGCTATCAGCAGTTTAAAGTCTTGGGATGCATTTGTAAAGGTAAAACAATGGGTCACCCTCCAGTGTCTGAAGAAACTGTTGAACGTGTGCGTGCCAGTTACATTCATAGCCCACAGAAGTCTACTCCTTGAGCGAGCAGGGAATTAGGTATTCCACAGAAGACCATTTGGAGAATCCTACGGAAGTGACTGTGTATGAAACCTTGCAGGTTACAGTTGCTACAAGCACTGTCGTACAATGATGATGTGCATCGTTTTAAATTCTGTGTCCAATGTCTAGAACAAGATGAAACATTTGCAGGAAAACTTGTGTTTAGTCATGAGGCCACTTTTCATGTGAGTGGAAAAGTGAACAGGCACAATGTGTGCATTTGGGGGACAGGTCCAATAAAGACACACCACATTATGTCAACCAAAACGAATTGCTCCCATTGACAGAGACATGCTGCATCGGCTATGGGAAGTACTCGATTATAGACTTGATGTGTGCAGAGTCACTAAAGGTTCACTTATTGAGCATCTGTAGACACTCAAAAAACTTTTACAGCTTGTTTATATATCTGTGTAATGTTGTAAGTATATGTCAAATAATAAATCTGCAGTAATTTTCTGAAATCACTGCAGTAATTTTGACTAGCCCTGTACTCTTTTTTTTTCCCCCTATTAAATACCAAATGACTGATGTATTATTACATGTGCCAGGAAGTTTTAGAAGTGTTCTTTATAGTGTTTGATTGACATAAAATTTTCTTGCAAAACATCTTAAAACAAAAATAATATATTTGTTTTAAGATGTCTTTAACTCCTCAAGATTAAATTCATTGTAAGTGAAATATTAAACTACCAACAACTTATCTTTCTCATTGAAAGAAGTTACACCCATGAACAACAGGATCATTGATAAATTTAGAGATTACACTGCTGAATTTACACTTTCGTTGAATCTGATGTTCTCTATAGTTTTATGGGGTTTTGTATGGGTTCTCTTGTAGTGGTTATATAATCCTGTAGGAAATGCCTTGAATGGGTGGTGAAGTAAGTGGTTATTGTAGGCTAGTCTTCTGCAAATGCAAAGGGTAAATACGTGATCAGAGAAATTGCTAGCCGAGCATATGCTCTATTTGCAGTTAAATCAAAATTAAGTTTATCAGCATACTTATTAAATAATAATCATTATTTTAACAATTTTTGGGTGAAATATCAGAAACCTTCAGAATTACGACTGATGTTCAACAAGGAGATGGTTATCTCCTTGTTTCTTCCAACCTTCTTGTCTGTTTTGATTTTGAAGATACGGTAGTATGTAGTAAGTATATGGGGATGCGTTGCCCATATAAACAATATCGTAGTTTACAATATGGAAGATGAAACTCTTATCCATGCATTTAATGTAACCAATAAATAACACATATACATATGCACATTACATTGAAATAACATATCAATGCGAATGTTAATAATACTTCCAGCTTCTGTAATGGCGGCAATGTAGTCTCTGTGTTTAGCACGCCTCGCCAACGGTGTACTCTCTGGTTGTTTTTATCACTGCCCCGGTTATGGTCAGCGAGAATCGTTGATATTGCGTTAGCAGCCGCCGCGACAACGACGGAACTGTGCTGACAAATGTTAAGGCCACGATGTGTTTCCGCCACAAGTAGATTTGTTTGTGGAAATTACTGCAGGACTAGTTAATATCTAACATGATAAAAGAGGATATGGGATGGGCAAAGAAAGTGCTAGGAGTGGTTAAGATGAAAAACTTGGCATGATATTGGTTGAAGAATTAGGAGTAGTACATAGAAAGGAAAAGATGACAGTGAGCACAAACTGACAATCGATTTCATGCATAAGAGAGAGGGTAGTGGTGTCAGGGATTGGAAAAATTACCAAAGAAAGTAATTAATAATTTATCAAACTGATGAAAGAATTTAAGTCATAAACTAATGAGTTATCCAATCCTGCATGTCTCAAGATATGACCTACCATCCTGTCTCTTCTTTTTGTAAGACTCTTCCACAAACTTTTTCTATACCCATCAAAAACTCGTTCATTTAATTTCCCTTAATTTTCAGCATCCTACTAAGCACCACATTTCAAATGCTTCTTTCTGGTATTACTAAAGTCCATGCTTCGCTGCCATAAAGTGCTGAGCTCCACACATAGTTTTATAAAGTTATTTCTGAGTCCCAGATCAATATTTAAAATTAAAAGATTTCTCCTTTTCATGAAGGCTCTTTTTCCTAGTGCTACTCTGCTTTTAACATCATTCCTGCTTTGGCCATCGGTTGTAATTTTATTTCCTAAGTAACAAAATTCACTAAGTTCTTCAACCGCTTCCAACCCTATTTTTATATTTAATCTACTGTTATTGGTATCATTTCTGCTACATCTCATCAATTCTGTTCTGTTTTGGTTTAAGTTTAGTCCAAAACTTTCCTTCAATATTTTGTTCAAGATATTCAGTAACTTCTAAACATCCCCAACCTGTTCTGCTAATAAGACAATGTCATCATCAATTCATAGCATACTAATGTTTGCTCCTTAAACACTTATGCCACACTTAATTCTTTCTTTCACTTCCTTTATTGTTTTTTTCCACATACAAATTGAATATTAATGGAGATAGATTACAACCTTGTCTCAAATCCTTTTTAATTGATGCATGTCTCTCATGATTCCCTACTTTTATTATAGCTATTTGATTCTTAAAAAGATTATCAAGCATTTTCTATCTCAACCGACTTCTTTAAAATATTGAACATCTTGTCCCACCTAACATTATCAAAATCTATTTTCTAAATCAACAAATACCATAAAAGTATCTTTGTTTTACTTCATCTGCCCTTCAAGTATTAATTTTAAAGCCAGAATTGCTTCCCTTGTACTGTGGTTTTTGCTAAACCTAAACTGTTCTTCACCTACTCATCTCTTCTACAACCCTTTCCATTCTTGTGTATATTATTCTGGCCAGTAATTTTGAAGCATATGATGTTAGACTTATAGTGTGATAATTCTCACATCTTTCAGCTTGTGCTTTCTTCGGAAGTGTGAAGATGACACTTTTATTAAAATCAGTGGGAATCACTACTGTCTCAGAACTTTTTGATATACGTTTGAATAACCTTTTGATTCCTTCTTCTCTTATGATTTTCAGAAGTTCTGCAGGAATCTCATCAGTTCCAATTGTCTTTTTTGATTTCAAATAATTCAAAGCTCTAGAAAATTCTATCCTCAAAACAGGATCACCTAAGTCATCAATGTCAACATCAACTTCTTTTTCCACACTGTTGTTCAAATAATCTCGGTCATACAGTTTCTCTATGTATTCGTTCCATCGGTTAACTTTATCTTATTAATTTAAATGTTTTTGTACCTCTCTTCTTCATTTCTCCATTTCTGTTTGATCTTCCTATGTGCCACATATATGCTTTACCTACAACCATTTTCTTTTCTACTTCTTCACACTTTTCTTGCAACCATCTTTTTTTGCTTCTTTGCATTTCCTGATTATTTTGTTTATAAAATGTCTGTATTGTTTTCTTCGTGTTTCATCCTGAGCATTTTTGTGCCTTCCCCTCCGATCCATCAACTCCAAAGTTTCTTCTGTGATCCAATGTTTTTGGGCAGCTTGTTCCCTAAAGCCTAATGTTTCTTTATTGGCTTTCCTTAATGCATTCCATTCGCCCTCATTTGAGCTCCTTTCCGAGTTTTATACCCATGTCTAACATTTTTGCAAACTTTTCGCTCATGATAGATTGTTTCAATTTACCCACTTCCATACTGTTCTGCTTGTATTACTTGTTTATTCTCTTGAATTTCAGCCTGTAATTCAAAACTATCAGATTATGGTTAGGGTTTATGTCTGCTCCTGTGTATGCTTTACAGTCTAGAACTTGATTCCTGAATATCTGTTTGACCATAATATAATCTAGCTGATATCTGCCTGTATCCCCTGGACATTTCCAAGTGTATATTATTCTAATGTGATTCTAAAATAGTGTGTTCACCATGACTTATTTATATCTTTCACAAAATTCTAACAATCTGCTTCCTCGCTCATTTAATTTTGTGGCTTGGGCCGCATCTGTCATGATCAATTTGGATTTTCTTTCATTCAAATGAATTAATGATTTCAGTAAAAGAAGCAGCTGATAATTAATATGCCAATTTAAATGAAATATATACTTTTCTTTCATTTTTTGGCAATTTATTTCTTAGCAATTGCTTAACTAAATAGAATTGTTATAAAATAAATCTCACTGTAATTCCTAGTGCCTTGCACTGTAGTAAGTAGCTTCCATTGCCATCCTGGTCCAACCTAACCACATACTATGTTCAGGGCCGGCGTTAGGGGGGGGGGGGGGTAAGCGGGTCGGCCCGCCGGCTAATGGGAGGCCCCGATCACCGACTGTAGGGGCCCTCAGGCCATGAAGACAAGAATCTACTAATCTATCCATTGTCGCCGGACAGTTTGTAGAGCTAAAAAAAAAGGTCGCACATTTTACCCCGGGCCCGAAATTCCTAGCGCCGGCCCTGATTATGTTAAACTTTCCACCGGGGAAACAACACTTCAATCACACATATATTAGTACGCATACTCTTTTGTATTTTAGTGGAAATGAAGCATCGCAATCTAAACATGATCAAAAATCTTCATGGGTTCTTACATCTTCCTTTTTTGTTATACATGATTCAGATCCATATTACAATGTTTGAATGTCTAATGCAGTTACATACTGCTGAAATATGTCATTGGTGAAAGCAATGGAAATTAAAGAAATCTTAAAAACTTATGTCATGCCAGGTAATATTAGATTATTTGTAGTCTAGGCTGTAAGATTGCTATCAGTGTGGAACTACTTTCATTCAAACAAAGTAGCAATTTTAGTAACAAGATACTCATGAAAACAATTTAAATTATTTAATAATTAGTAAATTACTGATGTCCTCTGCTGTAACGTCAAGGGCCAGTTATAATAACAATCTAATCAAAACTGCCATTAACATTGCTAATCTAAAATTAAAGGTTTTATCTTACATATCTATTGTCAAATATTTTACGGAATACTTTTACTTCGAACAAATATTAAATAAATATAATCAACTTATAAGTATTATGTCAATTTAAACGGAATATGTACTTTACTTTCAGCATTCCGACAGTTAATTTATTTGGGGATGCTTAGCTAAATCGAACTGTTATTAATTAACTTGCATAAGTTAGAACAACATCTCTGGTCGTAAGTTGGACAACAAAGGTGAAAAGAGTGACATCACAGTGCAACGTCATATTGTCATAAGGGATATGTAGATATGAAGAGGTTGGCACAAGATAGGAAGGGATGGAGAATTGAATCAAGCCAGTCGAAAGACTGATTGTAAGGACTCAAGGCCGATACCGGGGCTGTAGTATCGCCTTAGTGCCTCAGCTAACAGTTTATGTTTAATCAAAGTTCTGCGAAAAGTTCATGAAATAATTTAGATTTGACCATGTAGCCTGACAGACTCAACGTAAATGCTTGAAGGTCGCCACAATATTTGTTAAGCCACAAATAGAGAAAAGGTTTACTGTCTACTAAAATCACAAGTCCACTTTACTCGAAAATTTTAAAGTTTATTCAAAGAAGTCAAAAGTTCAAAATTAGCATTATACAGTTGAGTAGGCAAAATCGAACACACTTTTTCATAAGGTTGCAAGTTGTGGAGAAAAATTTAAACCGACCGACCCCTTATGAAAATTTATAAGTTCATGTTATAAGTTAACCTCGCGTGCCATACACCAAAGTCCCAAGATGGCTGACTCAGTGGCGCGAACCCCTAACCATTTCCTCCGCACTTCTACACTAAACTCGCGCAGACTATTCAAATATAGCACTCCAAGTAGACAGATCAGAACAGATAAAGTATGATGGCGGCGGGGTCTTTTTATAGAAACCACTAGAATCAGTGACGTAAGCAACTGTATCACATCTTTTCGCTTCCGCGAGATCAGAAGTGTGTGTAATTTATTTGGCGATCCAAATTATTAAAAATGTTCAAACTTTGACAGTATCTGGACTTATCTACTAGAAGTCCAATGGCAGTCTCGTGAGAAATTTAGAGTGATTAATTAATTTTTTAGCTGTTCAAACTCCGCGTAGTGACACATTCTGATGCTATCGGGGAAAATCCCTTAGTGTTCTGGAATTTTACGCGCGTCAACAACAATCCGCAACAATCTATTTTTCAAAAACTTGATTACTAGACAAATGCTAAAACTTTTTATTGATTTTTTTTTTTTTTTTTTTTTTTTTTGGTAACAGTTTAACGTCCCTTTTTAACAATGTGGTCTTTAGAGACGGGAAAGGATGGGGGCAAGGAATGGAAAGGAATTCGGCCATGGCCTTTTGAAGGAAGCATCCCGGCATTCACCTGGAGTGATTTGGGGAAACCATGGAAAACCCAAATCTGGATGCCCGGACGGGGATTCGAACCGCCGTCCTCCCGAATGCGAGGCCAGAACGCTATCCGTTACACCACCACGCTCGGTCTTTTTATTGAAGCCAATATATGTACGAAATCGTCTCAATTAGGGCTATCTACTGATATAAATTTCAAATTAATATCTCTTTTAATAAAAAAGCTTATTATTTTCTCTTAATTAAAATCGCTAATTAACCTTTACCAAATTACTTAATTTTATTACCAAAATATCGGGGACAGTGCTGACTACAGCTGGTGATAAAAGATCAGTTGTCGCTTTACTCGATTTAAAGATATTGCAAATCTTAGAATTTCTACTTTTATGATCGCGTGTTTCAAAACCTGAGCGAACCTAAATATCTCTTAAAATAAACGTTTCTCGATAGGATAAATACACTTTAAAATGATTTTTATGGCGAATTGTTACTGTGGGAAAGATTACAGGGAAATTCCTTAAAGTTGAAAATTATTCTTCTCGGAATTTCTAAGTCCCGCCTAAGCAAAACTAGAATTTGCCAAAATTCTAAGGTGCTTACATGATGACAGAAAAAAAAGTGTGACATCATGGCGTGACAGAACATCGTGACCAAATAAGCATTAGATAAGAAAGAGATTTATATTTTTTTGCTACTAAATGAGTTCACAGGAATCGGGTTATAATTTTATTTCTGGCTTTAAGTTGAAATAGAAAATATGGTGTGTGACATAAGTACAGTTCATTATGTATTGGTAAAAGATATTAATTAAAATCCTTTAGTGTGGTTAAATGTAATTTTTGTATTTATGGACAGAATCTGGCAGGTGAGTGGCCTGGCATTCGAGAGGATGAGGGTTTCAAATCCATATCCCCTCAAAGTTTTTCATTGTTTCCTTAAATAATCACAGCAAATGCCAGGATGTTCACTCATAACACCTTGACTGAATACCTTACTGTTCATTGTCACCAGTCCTCTTCTGCTTCTAATGACCCTGATAAGGCATAAAAGCCAAAATTAAAAAACTAAAATAAAACATGTACTTGGGTTGGGGGAGAGGGAGACACATTTTTTTATAAAACAAAATGAACTAAAATGTTAAACATTCTAGTGAAAACTGATGTTCTGAACTTTGATTTTAAAAAATACTTTACTGAAATATGCTACAAAATCATTGCAGAAATAAAGCAAACTAAAATGTTTACATTTTATCTTTCCCAGTTGGGGGAAAAAAAGTCTCTTGTAAAAGATTTATTTACAGTTGTAAATGTTTAATATAAAATTGATTTTAGCTAATTTTAGAGTAACACAGCATTTTCCACTATATATCTTGGAGTTACAGCACAGTGTTTTAAATTTAAGGATTTGCTCTGTGTGAGATCAAAACCTTTTGACATTAATATATAAGTATACCACATAATATCTAGAGAAGAAGCAGCTTTCTTCTTGCGAGTAACAACTACTGTCCATAAATGAACAGGATTTGAATCGTGTAGCCCACAGAATGTCATAATTAAAGTTTTTGGTTCAGCATATATGACTGTCACTGTAAGCGGTGCTGAAAATGATAACAATAATTAGAATATTTAAAATTCAACTTAAACATCAGAGCATATACAACAGGACCATCACTTACTATAGATGATTGCATTGACACATGAGGAAGATATGTACACAAGAAACATTAAAGATTATAAATGTTTAGGCAATGTTGCTTATTTGTTAGATTATAAAACCATTGCCATAGATTAGAGATTTCCAACTTTTTTCTTCTCACACCTCCCGTCCATCAAAAGAAAAGATTCTTCACAGGCCCACCACTAGCTATTTGTGCTATACTGAGTGGAAAATTTATTTTGTGGTGACCTTTTTTTTTTAAGCTCGGTTACTGACCCCATCAGCGACAATGTAGTGGCCAACTATCAGGGCAGTGGCAGTCTATTTACCCCCCCCCCTTTTCCCTCCTAGAAGTACCCTTTCTAATAATTAACCCAAAACATTGGTGTATCCATATTATTAAATATGTATTTGGCAGTAGCATAATTTTTTATTTCCAAAGCTTGCTCTTGAAGTACTGCATTGAGTAATTACAGGGCTCTGCCAATATTGTATGTATTCAGAGATGCAACTTCTCAGTACTAATAAAGGTGCCTCACAGGAAATTCTTGAAGTATGTGAGGTTTTCAGTTCTAAGAAGCAGTGAAGAAGACACAGTAAATCTAGTAATGTATAGCTAGGGTAATGTTAACATTGGTTGCAAAGCTACCTAGTACCATGTGCCCCCTCTTCCCCACCTCCCAGTTTGGGAACCAAGCCTACATGTAAAAAGCTATCAGCTAACAGATTGGGAAGACATTGCCTTACTGGAGTAGGAATCAGGAAAAAATCGTAATGTTGGGAATGATAGGAATTTTTGTGCTTTAGCATTAAGACAGCTGAGGACACTAAGCCTACACCACTAAATTGAGGCAAAATACTCAGATATTTTAATCTTTTTCATAGTGAAGTGAAATTCATATTGCCAATAATCATTGCTCAGGTGTTGGTTGTTGTATTAACTTATCATGAATTTTTATTATTGATTGTTAAGTTCATTCAAAATGGTTTGAATACACAAAAATTATTTTTGCTAATCTTAATGAACAAATTTTACATTTCTGCACTTCAGATACAGCATGGAGAGATATTAACTCTGTTAGTAGGCTATCGATATATCGGCAATGTCTGAGAAATATATTGCAGGCGATGGTAAAATGAACATATGTAGCAAGGTGATGGTACTGACACGGAATGTTTTATCTACTAAAAAAAAAAGTGATGGGTTAAGTGGTTGGAATTTAACTGTGGTTAAGTCCAGGTGGGTGTCTGGTATCCAGGATATTCTGGTATGTTAGTTCCCATCTCCAGAGTTCTGCTGCAGTGGTGCTGTCAGGGAAAACTCTGACTGCTCTCACAGTAAAACAGTCATTGAAATTATTGGAATCATGGCTATTGGCATGCTCTGGTATTGGAAGGTACAAGTTCCAGGTGTGGACTGTTTGTCTGTGGCCATTCATTCTATCTCTGAGAGTTGCTGTGTGTTGAGGCCTATGTAGGATCTAGTGCAATGGCGGCAAGTTAGTTGGTATATAACATGTGTTGTTGAACAGGTGGCATGTCCAAATTTAAAAATAATAATAATACAAACTTTTAATGGAATGGAAAATCCTGTGTGACATCTGTGAGTGAATTTGAGTCTAGGTACCACTTGCCTAATGTTTTTCAGCACCTGTTACGTGTCAGATCAAACGCTCCTGCCCCGCATGGGCCAAACAGTATACATCAAGTCACATACATGGTCAACACTGTCAGTATATAGGCTACTTATTAGGGTATTAACCCTTTCGTGGGCACATTTTTCTGAGCTTATTAGAGGTAACAGTTGGGGGTTCAATCACTTGCTATGGAACACCTATTACATACCACGCAAAAACCAAAAAATTTTAGGCACTGGTTTTTTTGAAAATTTTGGAAAAAAATTTCTTTCAAAAATTTACACTGGAAAACAATATTAAAAAATGTATATTATTGGTAGATGTACCTTTATTCACAAAAGATTAACAAAAGTTACACTACTGAGTGTTATGGAACAGTCTGAAACATGGATCAACACACAAAGCGACATTGCAATTTGAGCGCATTATTCTTGTTCTTCTTTCTTCTTTTCTTGTACTGCATAAAAGGCAACCCCTATACTTCACAGTTTTCTTTGGAAGATGTTCACCCACATTTGACAGTCTGACTTCATTAGGAACACTAATACTGTGTGCTTTTTTGCTTTTTTTAAAACGAATACAGGTGGACGCCCACGTCGTTTCCTTGATGAGAATCCTGACAGTAATTGTCTTGCTAACTGCAGATATACAAAAATAACCACGAAGTAACACCAAAACGACGATTTCCTGACACGAAACTGAGCCCAAAAAACAAATAATGCACCGTCAATTGTTGTCAGTGTGACTGCTGGCAGCAGCGGGAATTTTCGCGTGTTTCTCATACTAATATACAAATGGCAGCACCAGCTAGATGTGGGAATGTTGAGTCTCTTGGCCCCTGGAAGACTTTAAAGTATGTGGGAAGCTATCTTCCCACCGCCCATGAAAGGGTTAAATATCCACATGTTTTACCGAAAGCTAAGGGAGTAAACTATGATCAAAAATCCTCTGATACATTAGGCCTAGCAAACCAGTAGAGAAGTGATCAGCAACTTGCTTTCAATATTAAAATGAGCCTCAGAATGAATTTAGGTCACCAGACAAGACAGCCTACATATCTTGCCACTGACACAAATGATGGTACACAACCCGATGCTAGACAATTGAAGGGTGTGGGAAAGCCTAAAATGAGAAAAAGAATGCCAAAAATGAGAATAGGTACATTAAATGTAATGTCATTAACTGGAAAGTGTGAAGAGCTGGTTGATGTAATGGAAAGGAGACAACTGGATTTGATTGGTGTAAGTGAAACAAAGTGGAAAAGAACAGGGAAAAAATTTCGAGGCATGGATACACCATGTGCTGGAGTGGAAAATGGAAGGAGTTGCAAGTATGAAAGTCAGAAGTATGAAAAAATCTGCAAAGCATTTACAAATGTCAATTATCTGAAAGTGGAATGTCCCAGAGATGAATTTACAAGACATGGCATGCACCGAAACTACAAAGGGAAAGTAGAATTAGCTAACCAGATTTTGCATTATATTAAAACGAAAATGCAAGTCACACTCAATTTCAGGTGAAAGATCTACCAATAGTATCTCAAATACCAAGTGTGTGTGTAGAACACAAGAATTCTGTCCTAGACACTACAGAGTTATCTGTTACAACAACAGTGGTTGAAGCAACAGCAACATCCAAACAGGTATGTACTACTCAAAATACTAACCCTAAAGAACTGTCTACCAAAAATCCTGTAAGTGCTACTGAAAGTGAAATGGATGTTTTTAGAAGAAAACAACCAGCCCGAAAGAGACATCTACCACCAAGAGGTGAGGATTTTTGGTGGCCACAGTCCAAAACAATACACCCATAGTATCAACCTGCAATATTCAACATAGTAACAGGAGCACGTATAAAATAGGGTCAAATGAACTAGTTACAGTTCTGTATCAAAATGTGCAAGGTCTAAGTAATAAACTAAGTGAATAACAGTTTGAATGATGTATCAGTTTTGTGTCTAAGTGAGCACTGGTTGCAAGAATTTCAAACAAGTTCAGCTCACATTCCCAATTTTGAATTGGTAAGTAGTTTCTGCATAGAAACCTACAAGTGTGGTGGGACATGTATATATGTTAAACCTAATTTGAAGTCAAAGGAAATAAGACTGAAAAGTGCAAAATGTCTTGAAAAAGATTTTGAATACTCTGCATGTGTACTTATTGAATGTAAAATTACTATTGTGTGTATATATCGATCACCATCTGGCAACTTTACAGTGTTCCTAGAAAACATGAAAGATCTTCTAAGTGAACTAAAAAATCAAACAAACCATATAGTATTAGTTGGGGACTTTAATATTGATTTTAATGGTAATTGTGTTAGAAAGCAACTGCTAATAAATTTGCTTATGTCTTATAGTATGTATACAACTGTGTATGATGCCACTAGGTATGGTAACGGGAGTGAGTCTGCAATTGACCAAATATTTATCAACAAGGAAATATGTAACTATAACATCACAACAATAGATATGGGTTTCTCTGATCATCTGGCTATTAAATTATCTGTAAAGAACATATTCACCAAATCTTGCAGGACTGGTGAAAAGTATGTGCAGAGGAGGTCCTTTAATGATGATAATATCATGACTTTCAACTACATGCTTCAAAATATGAAGTGGGGGAAAGGAATGCATAATAGTATAGATGATAAGTTCAATTGTTTTATGTCTAATTATAAGTATTGTTTTAAAGTTGCATTCCCATTAAAAAGAGTTAGAATTACAAGCAATCCAATCACGTGGATAACCCAGGGCATTAAAAATTCTGCAGAAAATCTTAGAATTTTAAACAAATTAGCCAAACAAAACAAAAATTTAAAGTCACATGTAAAATGCTATAGAAAATTTTTCAAAAAAGTAATATTAGCAGCAAAAAGCAGACAAATGATACATATATTTCCAAGAGCTCAAATAAAATTAAATCCATTTAGAAAATTATAAATAAAAGCACAGGCAATTTTAAATCAAAAACTAATTCATATGTTATAAAAAGTGAAGGAAAAATTATTCAGGACCCAAAGAAGATTGCAGATATTTTCAGTAAACACTACACAAACATAGCAAAAAATTTCACCAGCGAGATGTGCAGTAGAAATGGTAATATAAATGTCCCCATGAATGAAAAAACTATGTTTCTATATCCAGTTACTATAACAGAAGTAGGAAATGCTATTTCTAAATTACAAAACAAAATTTCCTGCAGTATTGATGGTATCCCAGACAAAATCATTAAACTCAGCTCAGGATACATTGTTTCCCAGCTTACAGATATTATTAATGATTCCTTTAGCACAGGAATATTCCCAACAGAACTAAAGTATTCAACAGTAACACCACTTTACAAAAAGGATGACAAATATAACATAAAGAACTACAGACCTGTGTCTCTACTACCTGGCTTTTCAAAAATAATTGAAAGAGTAATGTATGAAAGGCTCACTGATTTTCTCACTAGAAACAAAATACTAAGCAATTCACAACATGGGTTTAGGAAAAATAGGTCCACAGAAACAGCCATTTACAATTTTCTGAATACTGTTCTCAGTGCAGTGGATAAAGGTGAAATAAACAGTGGGTTATTCTTAGACCTGTCCAAGGCCTTTGATCTTATTAGACATGACCTCTTATTAATAAAATTGTACAGATACAGTATTCGTGGCAAAGCATATGATTGGTTTAAATCATATCTCTCCAACAGGTACGAGAGAGTAAAAGTATGTCATGATGGTAAAGAATATTTTTCAGAGTATCAGAAAGTTGACCACGGAGTACCACAAGGCTCAGTCTTAGGACCCTTACTATTTCTTATATATATAAATGATTTACCAAATCACTTATTAACAGCTGATGAGGTATTGTTTGCAGACGACACTAATATTTTTTATAAAAGGGCAGGATGAAGTTGACCTACAACAGAAAATTACTGCAACAACAAAAGAAGTGGAAAAGTGGTTCCATGATAATTGCTTGATTGTAAATCATGAAAAGACAGTATGGATTAGTTTCACTCATATAATAAACAAAAATAACAGTAGTAATTTAGTGAAGATAGGAGATACCTATATAAAACAAATACATGACACAAAATTTTTAGGAATATGGTTGAATGAACATTTAAAGTGGGATAAACGTGTTGAATCACTGAATAAGAAGTTAAGCAAATGTTGTTATATTTTAAGAATGCTTAAAGATTGCTGCTCTTTGAAAACAATGTTGTGTGCCTACTATTCATATATGCATAGCTTATTAAGATATGGTATAATTTTTTGGGGAAATTCAACACATGCAAAACAGGCATTCATACTTCAAAAGAGAGCTATAAGAATCATGAAAGGTATGAAACGTAGAGAATCCTGCAGGGATATTTTTAAAGAACTAAAAATACTGACTCTACCATGTATATACTTATTTGAGTGTATCTGCTTCCTGAAATCACATCAGGAATATGCAGCGCTAAATAAGGAAATACATAAACACGAAATGAGGAATAGGAATAATTTTCATATAGAGTGGCACAAGAAAGCTCTATACCTAAATAGTGTGCTCTACCAGCCTAAAATTCTGTACAACTCTCTTCCTGAAAACATAAAACAAATATCAAATTTACATAATTTTAAATACAAGCTAAAAAAATTTTTATTAGTCAGTAGCTTCTATAGTGTCAATGAATATATGAACAATAGAGAAATGAACAAACATGATTAAATTATTTTGTATTGTGACCAGTGGCGTAGCTAGGTCAACAAGGGCCCCGGTGCAAAAAATTTATTTTGGGCCCTCAGGCCAGACGGGCGACCTTTTTTTGCTTTGTGTGCTGGTAGGGGGCCCCCTGAACTGAGGATGGGGGCCCTTGAATTTTTCTTTAGGGGCCCCTGAGCAGTGGTTGGGCCCCCCCCCTGAGCGCCTAGAGGTGCGCTTAGGGGCCCCTTGACGTATGCTTGGGGGCCTCCTGAGCGTGAGGGCCCCGGTGCACTGCACCGCCTAGCCCCATAGTAGCTACGCCTCTGATTGTGACTTGTAAAACATTGAAATATTAATTTAACTTCAGTGAACATATGTATTGACTGTGCAATTTTAAGTATGATAATTATAATAATGATATGTAATCCTATATTGTGTGAAAAAATTATATTGTAATGCTTATTGTAATTACTGATGGCTTGTCCTATGTCATAAATTATGACTTCATGGATCAAATAAAATTCAATTCAAAATGGAGTTGGTATTATAATGAGTAAGAAAGTAGAAGATATTGCAGATGTTAAGTGTACTAATGATACAATCATCAAAGTACAGATACCTTCAATTGGTACAGTAATAACACTTCTGCAGGTATATGCACCTCAAACAGGATGTTTATAGGAGGAAAAGCAGAGATTTCTGGAAAAGCTCGAAAAACAGCTGGATAAGGAGAATATCTTATTAATAGGTGAATTAAATGTCCAGGTATGGTGGAATAGGATCGGTGTTGAAAAGATGATAGAACCATTTGGATATGGTAACAGAAACACAGGGGGAAAAGACCTCATTGATCTATGCTGTCAAAATAACCTACAAACACAGAACACCTGGTTTAAGACGAGAGACAGCCACAAAGTAACCAGATACAGTTGGGATGGAAAATACAAAATCTGGTTATAACAATGGAGGAGACAGGAAGGTGAGTTTCAGATGTTGGTCTTTCCTAATGAGAGTTTATATAGTGACCATAGATTAGTTACATATGTGATAACATGAATTAAATTGTACAATACAAAGGCTGAGAAAAAATCTAATGTATGGGAACTGGAGAAAACTCAGAAGCAGGAAGAATCAGGGATAAAGTTCTCAAATATGAGACCAAGTGTCGGCATGAAGAGTGGGAGGAATTCAAGAACACTCTTGTTCAAGAGGCAAAGGAAGTATGTGGTATGACAGGTAAAAAGTTTCGGGATAAGGAAACTGCTTGGTGGAATAATGAAGACAGTTCTTCAATTGAGAAATAAGGCAAAGAGATTATTAGACTTGGAAAAGCAGAAGAGTGACATCCAGAGAGATGAGGAAAAAATTAATTCACTTGCTCAGGTATATAGAGAACACAAACTTATGGTCAAACGAATAATTATAATGAGAAAAACAAGAAGTGGGAGAAATTTCCCCTGAAACTTGAAGAAGATGCTAAAGGAAATAAAAAGCTGTTATACAAAACTGGTAAAAATAGGAGAGGACAGCAAGAATCAGTGAAAGCATTAGATAATAACAAGAGAGTAGTGATAAGGAATGTAGGAATGATCAGGGAAGAAATGGGACAGTATTTTGATAAACTGATAAATGGTGATGCAGTGAATACACATTCCAGGGATTTAAAAGAGCTTAGTGAGACAGCCACACAAATGCAGAACCTCCTACAACTCAGTCTGAAGTGGAAGCTGCTTTGAAATCCATGAAGAAAGGTAAAAATTAAGTGGTTATGATGATGTTAACTCAGACATGATAAAAGCAGCGAGGGTGAATGGGATCCAGTGGTTATATAGGGTATTAAATGCCATTTGAAAGGACAATAAGATCCCAGAAGATTGGTCAAAGGGTATAATGATACCCATATTTAAAAAAGGCAAAAGAAAAAAGTGTGGAAATTGTCGTGGAATCACACTTCTTTCCGATGGATTGAAGATCTTGGAAGAAGTGATTGAGAAAAGATTATGAAGATATCTGGAAATCTTATTAGATGATGAGCAACATGGTGTCAGACCAGGAAAAAGCACTACAGACTTGATCTTTGCAGCAAGAATGCTCATTGAAAAAGATTTAGAAAGGGGTAAGGAAATCATTACTGTCTTCTTTGATGTCAGAAAGACCTATGACAGCATAGAAAGATAAAAAATTTGGGATTGTCTAATTCAAAGAAAGGTACCAGGATACTTAATCAACAAGATCAAAATGTTGTATGAAAACACAAAAGCCTGTTTGCAAATAGGCAATGGAGAGAGCAAGTGGTTTAAGACAAGAAGAGGAGTACAATAGGGCAGTGCTCTGTCACCCCTACTCTTCATTGGTGTGATGGATGACTTTGTGAAAAATTTCAAATAAGTGTATGGAAAAGAAAAAAAGCCCTAGTCTTTGCTGATGACGTCATGATTTGGGGTGAAAGTGCAGAAGAGGTGCAAGAGAAGCTGGAGGCTTGGAAAAAGCAGTTTGAGGAGAATGGACTGAAAATCAGCCAGAATAAGATGGTGGTCATGGCAATAGGTACAGGGACTTCCAATGTAAAGTTTTACCTAAACAACCAACAACTACAAAATGTTGACCAATTCAAATATCTTGGCAGTACTCTGAGTAAATACAACACCAGTAAACCCAAAATTACAAACAGAAATAATAATGCAGCAGTCTTTTATAACCAGATGAGAACTTTATTGTGAGATAACAAAGTTTCCAGAAAGTGTAAACATATACTATTCAAAACCTACTACATTCCCATACTGACTTATTCACTGGCAAACATGTTCCCTGTCCAGAAGAGACAATAGTAGACTTCAAGCCTCTGAAATGAAGTTTTTGTGTTCCATGCTTCAGAGAACACAAAAAGACAAAGTAAGGAATGAAATCAATCATGCAGAGGCCAGTAGAAACATCAGTGTGGCAAAATCCTTACAGCATTTTCGCCTGAGTTGGAAATTTCCAAAAGACGGAGGAAGAAAGAAGAGGAAGACCTACTTTAATATGGCCATCCAAGGTAAAAGACTTGTGGAAAGGCCAAAAAAGAAATGAATAGACCAAATCAAGAAGGATATGCAAGACTGTTCATGAACAACAAGTATTCATGGACAGGAAGAAGTGGAGAGTGCTCGTGATCAGCACCCGGGAGACTGGAGCTAGAGAATGATGATGTTTTAGCTATGACAAATATAATGAATGAATAGTCATATAGCTTGGCTCTGATTACCCCCCTCCCCTTTTCCTTTTTTTCCCAGTATAACTGTCTACCCATCCCTACTGTCCCCCCTAGACCAAGCAATGTAGTTTATGGATGCTGCACAAGTTATAGTAATCTATCTGATGAATGTTGCCTTGTGATGTTGATAGTTATTGTGTCATTTGATCTTGAGATCTTCAGTAATACTGATTGCTTTCTGAGTTATTTGTAATCCTAATGTGTCAAGCTATGTTCTATTACCTAAATACCTCTCATATCTCTTGGTGTCATAGTACACAGGGCCGGCGCTAGGAATCCCGGGGTAAAATGGGCGACCTTTTTTTTTAGCTCCACAAACTTGCCGGGCGACAATGGGCGGATTCTTGGTTTCCAGGCCTGGGGACCCTGCAGCCAATGATCGGGGTCCCCCATCAGCCTGCAGGCCCGGGTACATTTGACCTGCTTAACCCCCCCTAACACTGGCCCTGATAGTACACATGTAACTGGGGAAAATCAGTTCAAACTGGTGACTAAATATTTTTAGGAATCTAATGTCATTATTTATTTTTCTTTTCAATTTAAATATGATAGAACATAGTTCCAGTGGCAATTTTCATACTCAACTCCTTTGCCAAGCCACGATTTTTTTTTTTTTTTTTAATTACAATTTTAAATTTTACCACCCACTTACTTTTGACCTATACTAAATTTAATCTTAAATTCTTTAAGTGTTTCAGATAAATTGTTCATCATTTAAAAAAATAATTTATTCTGGTCTCTGACTGTGTTACATACAAAAGAAAATGTTCCAACTGCCTTATGCCTGAAATCAAGTTCCATGTTGTGATGATTGTCATCTCTTCCCTTCCACATACTACTCTAATTCTAGTACCAATATTTATCCAACCTCAATGTTTCATATGCTTCACTGCCAGCACTCTCTTCACGTATCTTCCACTGACTCACAACCACCAAGCATGATACACTCTGGCCTCACATTCGGGAGGATGCAGGTTTGAATCCCCGCATACAGATTTGGGTTTCCCTTGGTTTTCCAAAAACACTCCAGGTGAATGGTGCGATGCTTCATTCAAAAGGCCATGACCAAATTCCTTCCTGTTCCTTGCTGCCATTCCTTTCCTGCCTCTAATGACCTTGACATTGACATCAACAAGGCATAAAGCCACAAGCAAACTGTCCAGTCATCCAAAGTTTTTTTTCTGTTTCCCAGAAATTACTCCAGGTGAATGGTGGGATGGTTTGTGCATAAGCCCATTGCAAATTCCTTATTCTGAAATGTCCATTGTAAACATCTTGGCATAAAGCCACAAATAAAAAAAAATAGTGATGTAGTGTTCAGAATTGTAACTAAAAGAATAAGCAACAGCCAAAATAATTGTCTTACACACCTAAGTTAAATGTGGAAAGGCATATTGTGGAAGGGAAAAGTACCAGAATTATGATACACAAATTATCTAAACAAAAGAATAATTTGGTAAAAAATTAGCAAACTTTAATGAAAAGCAGTACTACAACTACTGCTGGGCTTAAATCAGATGAACAAGGATATTTCAGCACTGGTTCCATAATTTTTCTTATCATGTTGCTTCTTTGGAACTTCTCAATTTCATTAATACAGTGTAGCCTAGCCTATGCCTACCATAGCTATCATAGCTTTACCTGTAGATAAAAATACAGCTACCAATAGGAGTTCTGAAATCTCATTCCCTTTAACAGACACACTATAGGATTACATACTTCTCTTAAGTTTTTTCGATTGTAAGATGCATTTGAGGAAGACTTTTTGAATATGAATTATAATTGATTTGTTGCACTTTGCATATTTTTTTAATTACATAAATAGGTTCCATGTGAGTGGTAGTTTCAGTTTTGACTTTCAGAACCGATGAACTCAGAAATAAATGTTACATTTGAATAAGGTATGAAATAGATGCCAAAAATGTTCATGTCATTTGTCATGGTGGAGTTGCAAGTTCATGGAGCACACAGGTCTGGTAGTTTGTGTTCCTCAGCATCAGAAAAGTAAATGAATAGGTTTCAGATATGAAAAGTTAAACACTGTACATAGAAGTCTGATACACTCCTTACATGAAAACAAGAAAGTTCCATTACCTATTGAACAGATTGATTCCTTTTTTAGTGAAATTGAGGAATATTTGCCAGCTGAAAAATATTTCAACATTTGAAAATAAATGTTGCATTTTCCTTTCAATTAAAGTTTAAAGGAACTGTATAAAACCACAGTATACTTGTATTATCCTTGGGCTAAGATTTGAAAGGAAATGGTGTATATATGTGTATATATAACTGAAGAGAACATCACAACCCATCAATATGCATCGGGAATAAAATAACAATATTGAATATACTGAGAGAATATGGCTAACAGACGTACAATATGATAGACAACTAAAGATCAATTTTTTGCATTTACATGGAAGTGTGGGAGGAAAAGAGAATGTCACTGATTAGCTAACTAAAACAAAGTGCCCAAAAAAGAAGATGGTTCAATGTTTTTTTTTTTTTTCTTATGGCTTTATGCCTAGTCGACATAGAGGCAGGATGGGACTGGGGACTAGGAATGGGAAGGGATTCATCCATCACCTTTTTGAAGGAAGCATCCTGGTATTTGCCTGGAGTGATTTGGGGAAACCATGGAAAACCCAAATCTGGAAGCACGGATGGGGATTCGAATCGGCATCCTCCAGAATGTGAGGCCAGAGTGGGTACAATGTTTTTAGAATTTATGACAGATGTCTTATCAGAACTGAAGCATAAAAAAAAACACCCATAATAGTTAAAATGGTGAAAGACAACACTATATGTTGGGATTGAATGGCTGTAGATAATATTATAAGTATTGGATAAAGGAAACAAAGAAACTGCCACGAGGCACTGACAATAAGATAGGATAGGAAAATAAACAGTTGCCTGTCACTTACCACAGATGAAGGCAGGAGGGCGAGACAAGTAAAAACACAAAAACAAATGTATTGCACAATATTTCGACTTTAGTCTTAGTCGTGAGGTCAGAGAAACATATGTGAAAACAGTAGAAAGAGACAGTCTGATGTAAAATTTACCAAATTGTTGTATTACTAAGACTCCAATTTAATGTTATTTTGTGAAGAATATCAAGAGCTGTAAACAGAAGGCTTGTTAATCAATTCGATTTTAAAAAACAAACACTGAAAAAGCTTAAAATTATTAGTGGGCACTAGTAGGTGGGTGATGAAATTTAAGATTAATTAATATGAGGTTCATAAAAAAGCATTTACAATAATAATACCTCCTAAAGGAGATGTAACATTCCAGTCTCCTGATTCCATTACTGAGGTTGGTAGATCAACCACAGTTCCATATTGTTCAGGTGGTCCAAATTGCCATAATTGTCTATAGTTTGTAGCATTTATTTGTTCTAGTTCCAATGAGGCACATGCTGCATCGTGATCGTTTTCAAAACTCTCATCAAAAAGGATGAAATCTAGTTTCCAAGTACCTAAAAACTGTGATGAAATCACAAAGGTACAATTAATTCACTTGTGAGTTAGCTAATTTTGTATGTGTTATGAAATTATGAAGAAAATTAAAAACTTAATTCCTCAACTGCAGGTAGTGGTACCAAAGTTTGTATTCTGACAGTAATAAGTTTATGGTTTGTATTTATTTACAGAATGTGATGGTCAACAAAAGTCTATAAAATTAATGTTTTATAATTGGCTGATAACATCACTACCTAAAGTTGTGACCTAGAAAATTTCAGTCCACTGTTACAAGTTTTGTTGTAGCTTAGTTATTCTCGAATTTTTCATTTTGTTTAATGTGTGTAATAACTCCTTCTTAGCAAATAAAGAGAAATTTTTAATTTCTGACTTATATTTAAAAAATAAAAAATAAAGAGTCTATACTAAACACAGATTTTTTTTTCCAGATTGTTATTGGAACTGTAGTTACTGATTACAGATCACAGACTAATTTGTTCCATCAACTTTAGAAAAAGAAATTAAAAGCAATTTTACTCATATTAGTACGAATTGTTTGGCAACTTAATTTAGTATAATTGCATGGAGAACATACACTGGTGGCAATGTCCCACCACACCCATTATCCCTTTTCTTTTTAATTTTTATCTTATATTCTTTTAAAGTAATTTCGCTATCCATTTACTTTTGCACTTTACAAGTTTTAAATTCTTTCAGTGTTTCCAGTGACCTACCAACCACTTTCCTTGGTAATAGAGTCCTATCCCTGACTCCCTTACCTTTAAAAGAAAATTTCCCCATTCACTTATACCTAAATTCGAGTGCCACATTGTGATAATCTATCCTTTCATGCACTACTCCTAATTCTTCTACCAATATCCTGCCAAGCCTCATCATCAATATGTACCTTGTACACTTCTAGCAGTCTCTTCACACTCCTCCCACCTTCTGAATCCCAATCCAGCTCCTTCTTCACATCAGTTACTAATTGTGTTTTGCGGTAATTTCCACAGACAAATCTACTGGCTTCCTTTGCACCACCTGCAATTCCCAAAATGTGGGTTCCATAATGTCACCATATCCATGCAATGGTGTGACCAAGCTTTTGTAACCAAATTCCCTTACTTCTCTGATACACCACCCACTATAATATCTGAAGGATTTTGAAACCTCTTCCCAGCATCTGCTCAGTGTGTAAGTTTAGTATCAGATATTTATATTTCATACCTTTGAGAGGTAATTCCTTTTCACAATACCACTATAAATAACCTTGAGAGCCAGCTGTCGAAACGTCGTGTTTACACAACACCATCCGGCTAGACACCCGAGAGGACTTCATTTCATCAGTACACCAGGAAAGTCTTCACTCACACACCCTTTAGTTTTTTTATTTGTGTACTTAATAGGTTGACTCTTCTTGGTATTTGTCTTGATTTCATGTTGACCTATCCAGCTAGATATATTGTCCAGGTCATAATACAACTGTAAAGTCTCTCATTTTTATCTTATTATTATTTTTATCTTATTATTATGTCATTTGCAAACAACCTATCTTCTGACTTTAAACCATTAGAATAATGGATAGCAATGTTGCCAGTACACTCTGTAGAATTTCCTATACCAATTCTTTGTTTTCTACCTTTTTAGAATCCCTCTGTGTTTTTGCCATACTTAATGTCATTTTATGACTCACTCTGTTAAATGTATTTTAAAGATCTAATACTACACTATCAACTTTGTTTTCTTTGTCCATTTCATTTGAAATATCTTGCATATAATCTGGAGAAATATGATCAGCCATCCCAGTATCCAATGCCAAAAGTGAAAGAAACAATGAGCTGATAAATAAAAACTTACATCTTACAATTATTTATTACTTTCAGAATTAGATATTACGAACTTCAAATATGATCAAAAACTTGTGCTTAATTTTTTTAAAATTCTTATTTAATTTGATATTTACAGACTAGTAAATGTAGACCAACTGACATCTACACAGATTACATTTAGAAAAATAATTGTTTCACATAAATTTTTTATCTCAGATCCCAACAGCAAAAAATCTGAAACTCAGAAATTCATGGACATGAGAGAGACAGCAAGAATGAAAGGATGAGGAGGTTTTGGGAAGATAAGGAGAGCAAGAAGAACAAATGAATGGTTCGACATGCTCCTTAGTGGGTTAAATGATAAAATAAATAAATTTACATGCTATTTGAGACAAATATATATTAAATGTTATTGTGAGATTTCAGTATTCCAAAGCTTCAAAACCATAACGAAATACTTAAATTAATTTATCAAAATGGTCTAAACTTTTGATAAAAGTGATGAAGTAAGTAAAAAAAACAAAAACAAAACAAAAAAAACTCTTCTAAACATATCATAATGGAATAATTGTTTGCAATGTGCAATACTGTCAATGAAGAAATCAACAACATTATTATAGCACAATGATTCCATCAAAACTGGCACTATATTAAGAATAGCTAAGTTATTTAAGCATTCTTCACATGTAACGTAATTTTTAATTTGTCGTTGCATGGAGAATAAACAATCTACATTGCAATTTGTCACTGTTGTGCAGGTAAATGTATGTAACATAATATCAATGTATGGAAACACTTCTTCCAGCTTGTTTCTTCTTAGAAAACTGCTCAAGCTCTTTGGACTCTTGTTTGTTTTTTGGATTTTATATAATATTTGACAAGCACACATTCATCTTGAAGACCGTCAGCTAGTTCTTCCGGATAGAGCCTTTGCAGTTATTTGGCGCTACGCCTTATTTCTGTTTCTCCTTCTTCTTAATTCTTAAGAGTAATGAAAAATTGTCAACAATATTGTCAGAAGCTATTGTTTGTCTTTAGATCTCACTTAAAAGCTGAACACAAATTCGATGAAATGTGAGGATTCAAAAATGTTCACTTCATTCCAATAACAATTTTTCATTGCCAGATTGGTCACATCTAAGTTTTGTTTTTATAGAGCATTTTTGGGAGCTATTAAATTTATTAATGTAATATCCAAACTTATGAAATGGTCATAATAAAAAAATAATTCAAGAGTTACAGTTAATATTTGAAGATATTTGGAGAACAGAGATGATTCCAGATGAATTGAAAGTGGCATTAACACATTCATTGGATAAAATAGGTTATAAATGAAATATTGATGACTATAGAAGAGTATCATTATTGCTATTTGCTTATAAAGTATTCTCAAAACTCTTGCTGAACAGTATATAAACAACACTTAACATGCAGTTGGGTGAGTTTCAGGATAGATTTCAAAAAGGTACATCTTGCTCAGAGCAAATATTCAATATAAAATTCATAATTCGTCATTGAATATTAAACTGCAAGGACACAATAGATTTTAAAAATGCCTTTGACTCTGTTGATAGGGAAACCTTGGGTAAAACAATTTGTGAATTTGGAGTGAAATCGAAATTGGTAAAACTAATACTTCAAACATTTGTAGACAGTTTCAAAAGCGAAATTTATGGGCAAAATCTCAAAACCTATCAAGGTAAATACAGGTGTGGCAGGGTGATAGATTATCACCCATTTTGTTCAACTTAGAGAAAATTGTAAGAATTTGAATAATAAATTGAAGGATCACAAAATTTTACCAATAAATTTGGGAAGAAAAGACAAAGGCGTTGAAATTAATTGCCTGGCATTTGCCGACGATTTTACTATATTTTCAGAGATTATTTACAAATGAGACAACATAGATCAGTCTTTTGGAAGCAATAACCATTGAAACAGGTTTGAGGTTTTCTGTAGAAAAAAGATAAATTTATTACAAACATTAAAAATACTCCAAAATTTTTAATGACAGATATTGGACAAATAGGGAAATTAAAGAAATTTAAATATCTTGGTAAAATAATTCAAGAAAATTGATAAATCTGCCATAGAAGAAAGGATACACATGATGGTATCACTAAAAAAATTTATAACAAAAAGTGCTTGCCTAAAAATCTTAAAATAAGGCACTAAAACTTAGTTGTGAAACCAGAATGTCCATATGCTAGTGACTGCCTAGTGTTGAACAGTAGATTGGATAAAATGGAATTACTAGAAAGAAGAATCATGAGAAAAATCTTGGGTTCAGTTCAAACAACAGAACTATGGAAATTAAGAAGTAATAAGTAAATATACCTGAACATAGAAAATAGAATCAATAACAATAAGGAGATTGTCATTTTGTGGATATGTCCATAGAATGAATAATAACAGAAAAGATATTCAACCACCTCTGGGGGGAAAAATCAACAAACAGCTGGGGATTCAAGAGGTTTTGGAAAAGAATAAGATAAGAGATGAAGAAATTATAGTAAGAGGGGTCTTCCGAAAGAAGGCATTAAAAATAGAAGGATTCCAAGGCAGAAGAGGAAAGAAATCTGCTCTGAAGTGGTCTGAGGAGAGAAGGAAAAAACACAGTGAAATGATGTAGGTTATATTGGACTGAATGGCAGAAAAACAACAAAGGATGAAGAATTGAAATTAGCATGTGGTCCTAGTAGGCCTTATCGGAAAGAAGAGGAAGAGCCTTAATATTTAAATATTAAAAATACCATGATTATGGAGACTCTAAATTCTCCAAAATTTGTGTTTTGAATTAACATTTTCAGAATATGATTTTTTATACTGAAGTGTACAGATTAACTGAACCTTTTTTTATTCTTTAAATTTAATTGTTATTAAAATGATACTGCTATCTTGTCAATTATAAACTGATGGAACGAGATTACTTTGTATGATTACAGAAATCGAGACGTCTTTATTTAGGCAGGTCAGATTTATTTATATTGAATAACTAATAATCAGAGACTATCTTTAATGCAAACAACTTAAATTATTCTCTTTACTTCCAGAGCATGAAATATCTCAGGTCAACTCAGGATTAAAACACAAGTGAACAATCTATATATCAGTCGATATCTATAAACAAGTAGCTATTAGAAAAACACTGTAAATAGTTCACCTGAAAAGAATTTTAATCCTCATCTTTGTCATCAGGGAATCGACTGCTTGTGAAAGAATAAACATTTTTTGTAGCAAAAAATGTATCTATTTAATGGGTTTTTTCTGTCATTTTTTTTTCAATCTATGCTCTTTTTTTTTTTTTTTTTTTTTTTTTTTTTTTTTTTTTTTTTTTTTTTTTTTTTTTTTTTTGAAAAGCATGAACACTAGGACATTTTTTTCTTTCCAGTTGCACTCATAACAAATAATTAACATTAATCCAGTCAAAACAATATCAAAACAACATCTATAGTTGTAAGCGTCCTTGAGATGATTGACTGATTGACATGCAAGACTACAAGTCTACATGTTGTATGCACCTGCACGCGCTCTTCCCCATCTAGCACCCCAACGGTAGTCCTTGACTACCCATGTTGCCATTCCAATGTGCTCACCGCGCACAGTTAATATGCAGTATGCCAGTATTTATCTGTACACAATTACCTATGTCATACGAAAATAATTATCATAAAAACTGAAAACAGATAATAAATAGACTTCCGTCATTTTATTATACCAAAATATTTTTTTGTAAGGTAGATGTCCGTGAGCCAGAGATGATCGGCATTGCTCACCAAAATCCAAAGTGACGGCCCTCTGGCCACCCCTCTGGAACATTCCACCCCAGACGATCAGCCCATACTCCCTTAGGAGAAAACGTCACTGCATATAACCCATAAGATGAAATTCTTGTGAATATTCTTGCCTAAAGCTATTTTGTTGATGTTCAAACCAGTTCCTTTCCAGATAGTTATTTCTGCTGTGGTTGCATATGATTCTCTTCGTAAATTTACCTACAACTAAAGCCAAAGTAATAGGTCTTAAATTTTCAACCTTATTTGTTATACATCTTTTATATGGTGGTATAAGTATTGAACTTCTCCAATCCTCTGGTAAGCGTTAATTTTCCTGATCCAATCCAAGAAAACATTTCAAGATAAGGTATAATGTTGTTTCTTGCTAACTTTAATAAATTAACAATATTATTAGCTACACTAGCCCCCTTACACTTTTTTAAATATTTTGGCTCCTTCATTTATCCTTAGGATGAATTTGAAATTTTTTATTCTGCTTGTTTTCTTTTTAAACTAGGAAGCTCTTTCCCTGACTTGCATCCTCTCATCTCTGGATGATAATCCCAAAGATCTCATCATTAAACCAGGCAGCTGATCTCACTGCATTTCTTAAATCCTCAGTAACTTCTTCATCATTCTTATTTTAAATTGTCTTAATACCTTCCCTGCCCCTCAGTATTGTAAATTAGCCTCAGAACTTTCTAAATGCCTCAATCAATTCCTCCCCCTCCCCCTTTTTCACAAAATCTACTTAAGTTTTCCTCTTTTTTTTTTTTTTTTTTTTTTAGTTGTTTTAGGTATTTCCTACTGCTTTTCTGTCTCTTAACTCTGTCATGTTCTTATAAATCTCTTTCACCTTCTAATCATCCTATATTATTAAGTAGGTTCTGTACTTCTATTTTATATTCTCTTTTGTAAAAAAAAAAAAAAAAAAAAAAAAAAAAAAAAAAAAAAAAAAAAAAAAAAAAAAACACATTTCTTCTCTCATTTTTATTATCTCCTTGATCTGTTCCCACATTGACTCTACTGTACTTGTACCTTCCTTACAGATTCTGAACCTTATCCTGAAGTATATCTTTCAGTTCCGAAATATGTGACATTGTATAATTGTATCAATTACTGCCTTTAATTTTGGCCACTGGTTTAATAAACTGTCTAATATCCATCAGAAATGCTTTGTGATAATTTTATTAACTTGAAAACTCACTAGATTGTCATAAGGCTTTATTGGAAACATGTGTTTGGTCACATTGTGGCCTGTTCTACCACTTGCGTTTAGCCTCCTTTTCTTACTAAAGTATATGAAAATCTCCATTTCCTTTCCCAGTTTATACCTGGTATACTTAAATCCCTTGGAATAATTGAAAACTCTACTCTCACCCTCTCTCCCGCGAGACTCATATTCATCATTTATACTACTACAGTGGTAGGCAGTCAACACCGTAACTTTTTCTTTTATTTATCAATCTTGTTCCGTGGTTCCCTGTTGAGGATGGACCTCTGGGATGTGAAACATGTCATGGTTAATACACATACATTCTATATGAGTCATGATCATTGTGAAAACAGTTATAAAGAGACTAAAATAAACATTAATTTTTACAACTGAGTTTTCAAAAGGTCATATTGAATACAATTAATTATTTTGTTCAAATTCTTGAATGAAGTTGAAGGAATTGCCAATAAGAAAATCTCTCAGTTTTTCTTTAAATAATCCGTTATTATATGAAAACTGTTTTATACTCTTGGGAAGTTTATTAAACAGATGCATCCCAGAATAATTAACTCCTCTTTGTACTAATGACAGAGATGTTTGTGTTTTGTGAAAGTTATTTCTGTTACTTGCATTGAAATTGTGTAAGTGTGAATTAGATGTAAACAGGTTAAAACATCCTACGACAAAGCACTTGAGAGAATATATATACTAAGAAGTCATTGTAAGAATATTGAGTTTTTTAAAGAGTTGTCTGCAAGAAGTTCCTAGTTTTATCCTACGTCCATCCTAATAATGAACACTAGTGAACTGTACTAGCCCTTCATAACTAATATGAAAAGCTCTCCACCAATTCATTATCTATCTCTGTGGTGCATTCTATAACTGTCTGGGAGAACCTTATTGTCTTGTACTAATTCCCTTAACCAAGATTCCGCCCTTATAACAACCACTGGTTTGCACATCTCTATTATATTGCCAAACTTTATTCCTGTGTTCATTGTAGCCAGTTCACTTGTTACCAGCTTTGTGTTATGTTGTGCATTACTCTTTACCTTCATTTTTGTGACACTTTTATTGTTTTATAAGCTTTAACTGTTTTTTTAGTATTTATGATTTTTCCTGTCTTGTACCTTCATACCTGTGGTCACCTATTTCTAGCCACTCACCAGCAGCATCTAACCTGAACAAAAGGCACATTCCTGACCCCATAATAGCTGGAAATGTGCTCCTTTGCAGCTTTAGCTAACAACAATTTCCTTATGAAATCCCAAAGGACTATCCACAGTATACAGCCACAATAGAACTAAAGCCTTTTTGAAGAAGCACCTTGATTTCCAAGATTACATGCCTCATAGCATGGTTCAATGTGGCTGCTCACAGACCTGCCCATTCCTCCTGTCTCACCTCCTTTGTTGGGTCACTCTTTGTACTGTAACTGGTACTTTTTATCAATACTGTTCCCAATATCACACACTATCGCTATTATCCTCTTTATCAGAGCCTCTAGATATTGATCTATATCCTCTACTAGCGGGCTTGCCTGCTAGCTTAGCAGGCCTCGCCCGCTTTTGGTCACTTGAATGAAATATCATTTAAATTTTTATTTTTTATAAGGTGTGTGGGGTTGAATTTGCAAGAAATAGTACTGGTCTATGAATAGCCATCCCAGCCACTTGTAAAGCAAGGCTTGCCTACAAAACATTCACAGCTCTGGCCTAGTGACGTAAAGAAATCTGAATATAATTTGTAGAATATGGTAGAAAGCTCCATAAGTTGTACAAAATTGTCTAACTGTAAACTTTCTGGAACCTTGTTGAACTGTGTAGAAACTTATATAGAAGTCTACAAAGTTCGAGCCAATCCCAGAAAAGTGAAAATATTCCTTTGAGTTCAAAAGTACTGTGGGTGGGAATATCCTTTGAACTTTGGCTTGTCAGCCCTGTAAAGGGCTGTTTTGGTCTAGGCGAAGGCAGCACAGCAGGGAGCAAAGCAGAGGTGGAGAGACATGTCATCGAGAATATCCTGCTGCTGAGTGTTTTTGGTTATTAAGGTAAAAGCAGGGTCTCTTATTTAAACCCAACGAAGTGTTGTTTTCAGCAGGAACATAGAAGCAGAAAATTAGCTACGCTCCCATTGGCTGTTTGTTTGGTAGCAATTTTGTTGCCGAGAGCGAGGATGGACCCTCGCGAAGGGTTTGGTTGGGCCAAGAGTTGAGTTTGTAACAGAGTAGCACAGGTAGACTCTCAAAGGCCTGCAAGTGACTTGCCCCTTAGAGCTCATATAAGGCCGCTATAAAGAGTTCATGTGCCTTGTTGCCACAATATGTCGGTTAGCTAGAATATTCAAAATTATTGTTGTTTTACCAAAGAATGGATAGATGCTCTAGAACACACTGGAAAGTTAAAGAAAAGTGAGTTAAATAATTGTAGTCACTGGGATGAAGATTCGAACCCGAGCTGCACGGTTGACAGCAGCGCGCAGTACCACTGAGCTAAAGAGCCAACTGCTTGGCGAAGCGGCGAGAGGGCTACTTGGGCTGAGCCCTGCTCAGCTGGAGTAGAGACGCACCCCCTGGGGCACACAGAGTATTGCCAATTATGATGGCATACTGCGGAGTATTTAAGTTACGAATTTTTCAGCAAAATTTCTGTCTTTTAATTACGAATTTCTTGGCTCCTAATTGCCCAATTTGAACCAGACAGCTTCAATTTGACAGGAAATTTTTCAACCAAATACAAACAGTATTTTTCTCCTTGTTTCAAACGATAAGTGTGCAAAGTTTCATCGGGATCAGATGAAAACTGTGGGTTTGTATGAAAAACAAACAAACAAACATACACACATACATTCATCTTTATATATATAGATTACCTACTCTAATGTTGCACTTTTTTTTTTTGAAAATGTATGGGCTGGTAGACTGTGCGTAACTGATCCTCCAAAACAAGACCTACGCCACTCCTATGGCAACTATCTCAGAAAGTTCCTTTAATTTTAAGTTTAGTTTTTTTAATAAAATAATAGATAAATAATAATTATCAAACTAGATAACTTTGATATTTGTTCCTTCCATGTTTGGCAAATTCTAAAAGTACTTGTTTTCCTAATCAATAATCAAAGTACCATTCAACAGTAATGTCAATTAGATATTCGTCTTCATAAATTTTAAACTTTTTGATAAAACCTCTTAGATTAGCCTAACACCATAATTTATAACCTATATAGGTTTCAACGGTAAACAGTGCTTTATTATATATTTGCCTTTGAATTTTACTATTGATTCTTCAACACTCATTTCTCTGGACTTGTGATAACTTTCTTGACCTTTTTTATTTAGTTCTGCTATATTAAGTCTAATCTTGTACAGTTTATTATTGCTGTGTTGAGTACTTTAGAATTAGCATTGTGATGTAAATAAGTTAATATGGCTGCAGGTTTGTCCCTGGACATTATCTTGCACGTAGGAGGTTTATTTAGATTGGGCATGGAAGAGTGGTGGTCAATTCACGCAAATAGTGTATTGTAAATAAGAAAAGAAAGGGAAATTAACCCACCACATACCAAAGTGGACGGATGCGATGAGAGAACACTAATGCTGACAAACAACTACACAATATTTCGGCATCTGCCTTGCTCACAAATAGAAAAACGGGCCATTAGGCTCGGAACGTGTGTGCACAACGAACGTTACCTTTCCGAGCCTAATGGCCCGTTTTTCTATTTGTAAGCAAGGCAGATGCCGAAATATTGTGTAGTTGTTTGTCAGCATTAGTGTTCTCTCATCGCATCCATCCACTTTGGTATGTGGTGGGTTAATTTCCCTTTCTTTTCTTATTTATATCGCCTAGAAGCCGCTTCCATTTTCCTTAGTTGCATCAAATAGTGTATTGTAGGTCATGAAAGCTATTCTTTAGATTTAGAATATTGTATTTTTGAATAGCATACTAACTGCTTCAATACACAATACAATTTAATGTGCTAGTAATAGATTATGAATGAATGGTCTGGTAGCTCAATGGTTAGGGTGCTTTCAAAAGTTTGCGTTTGGTTCCCAGGTTCGAATCCTGGTGGGGCCATGAATTTTTGAGAGTTGTGTTTAATAATATAAGCAAGGACATTCCATGGTTTGAATTCCACATTTAAACTGTAGGCCCAGAGGAAAGTGACTGGCTGTCCTACCTCGGACACAAAGACTTAGTATGACTTCTTAGGGAGGATCCATCCTACCTTCGGATTTTAAACTAAGTTTTTTTGTTTTGTTTTTTGATTATAAATATACCTGTGGAGGTAGAGCAGTTAGCAAAATATTCTTCAATTGCTATAACATTTATCAGAGTAGTCAATACTTTGGTAAGTATGTCTTTTTTCCACTTATGTTGTGTAATCTTTTTTAACAAAATAAAAGGATCACTTAAGAAATGGTGTTTATTTATTTTATTTTTACAGCTTTTTCAATCCTTGTTTCAGGATGCAGTGACTTTAAACCAGATGAGTTATATTTTACAATTTAATATTAAATAATTTGGTTCTAGTTCTTTCCAGGCTGGTCAGTCTTGAGTAACTCTCTTCCAGTTCATGCCTGTTACTCGTCGTATGTCTCTATCCCAATAATCAGGAGGTCTTTCTCTTGCTCTTTTCAGGTTCCTTGGTATCCAATCCAGAACTGCCATAGTCCATCTGTCATCTCTTTTTCGAACAATATGACCATCCCATTGCCATTTTTGGGTCGTCACTCTTTCTAAGATGTCTGTCACTTTGGTTATCGAACAAATGTAGACGGTTCTTTTCCTGTCTCTTGTTGGAAACCCTAGCATCATTGCTCTTTCCATACTTCGCTGGGCAGTTCTCAGTTTTTGCTTCATTTGACTGTATGAGGTCCAAGTCTGGCAGACATTTGAGAGGACTGGTAATACACATTGTTTAAATACCTATTTTTTAAGATATACTGGTATGTTTGATTTAAAAATTATGGAATTTCTTCTGTATGCTCTCCAGCTAAGCTTAATGCATCTGTAGATCTCAGACTTTGAGTCACCATACATGTTTATGAGTTGAGCAAGATAATTGTATTGTACTACGGACTCAATACCAGCTTCTTTCGTGTCTGGCTTGTCTTTATCTTTAGCTACCCATTTGTTTTGTATGATTTTTCTTTTTGATATGTTTATTTTAAGTTTTCTCTCTAAGCTGCCTCTAGTTCATTTATAAATTCTTTTAGCTCTTCCAGACTATTTGAGAGTGAAACTATATCATTAGTGAATCTTAAGTTGTTGAGACTTCTTCCGTTTATTCTCAACCCTCTATTTTACCACTGGATTTTTGACATTGCCATGTCCAGGACTGAATAGCTTGGAAGATATAGGGTCTCCTTGTGGTACTGGTATCAAATAATTAATTAGCTGATATGACATTTTATTTCAAGTTGGAACTTACTAGGTCAAGATTTCATTAAAATTGTCATCATATCAGATACATCAACATATAAAACTGCATTGCATTCTGGAAGGTCTTGTAATATAAGAGCTTCAGTAAGGATATAGTTCTTGAAGATTTCTATTTGAAAATCTATTAAAATGGATGTATGTTTGTCTGTTCTTTATACCACCATCCATAGTTTTTATTCAATCTCAATGAAACTTTTCACATGTATACTTATAACAAAATAAAAATGCAGTCTGCATTTGGTTTACAAAAACCCAATCCATTACCTCAATTGTAACATATGTTGTTTTATTCAAACCAACAGTTCTTACCTGATTTCCATGTAACTTTGCACATAAACACTATAAAACAAAGAGGAAAATTCTGTCTACATTTGTTTTTTTTTTTTTTTTTTTTTTTTTTTTTTAATAAAAATAAAAACTCTTCTCCCCATTACACCCAATAAAAAAATTTAGACATGTAATGGTTCAATTTTTTGCAAATATCTCAAAAACTGTAAGGAAAACAGCCACAGGGTATGGTTATATTCTGAAAGCCCATAAAATATACCACTTATTGGAGTTTGAACAGCTCCAGTCTTAGTCTTACAATTAGTGTCCAAGGATTTTAAATTTGAAATTTAATTTAAAAAAGAATTGGTAGAGCAACATATAACCAACATTTTTTTCTGGTCTTGATGAAACTTTGCTCACACATATTTCAAAACAAAGAGAATTATACTGCCTATATTTAGTTTACAAAACTGCATCTACTATCACATTTCACCCCCCTTAAGATAAACGTGTGCATACTCAAAAATGGTAGTGAAATCAGCCAAAGTATATTGTGATGGAGAATGTTTACGACAGTCTGTTCAAACGGTATAAAACATCACAGCTTTCCTGAGTACTCTGCTAATATGTAAAATAATAATAAAAACATATATATATTTTACCAATAATTCATATGAAGCATTAAAGAAAATTTCCTGTTGGTACTATTATGTCTTCATCAGTTTTAAAAAATACAATTCAATAAAAGAAATTAAAAATATGAATTTTGTAGCTAAAATGCTGACTGTTTAAATCCTAATCTCAAATAGCATTACAGTGTAACACGTATTACTCTCAACAATGCTAGATCCTATTTGGCTGTTTTGTGCCATATTTAAAAAGAACTGCTCTCTGTGATTGACCTAATGGTACAAAAAAAGGATCATTAGATTGAGCACTGTGATGCACCTATTAAAATATTTGGGGATAAACGTGATGGAAGTAATTTGTACTATCAGATAGGAAATGGTAAGTTTTCAGCCCTCTTATGCAATTCAGATAGCAAGATTGACAATCTGTGTCATATCTATTTAAAGTACCATGTCTTGAAAAGATTTCCAAAGGGATACAATAAATAATAGGTAAATTTTATACTTAAAAGTTGCAGATTATGTTGAATTGTCATAAGCTCTTGGATTATCAAACAGCCTAGAAAAAGTGTGTAAAAAAAAAAAACAACAAACATTATAATCTATAGTTGCATACTCATTGGCATTAGGATGGTAGGTCAGAATGAACTGCTTGCACTAATGTGTGGCAGTGGCCTGAAAGATTTTTTTAACTTGATCATAGTGGTGGCAGTGTGAAAAAATTACAAAACATGAAATTTGATGATAATTTGTGATCAACAATTTCCTAATAATTATGTCTCTTACAACAGATTGTAAACATAAAATAATTCATTTGTTGTCAAGGTTGATGAGTGTTCAGACTAACCTCCTATGTGACTTTAAAACTATTTTTGCTGTTTGAATCATAGTTATATGTTACATAGTTCCCCTGTACTTGGACAGAAGAATCCTGTGGGGTAAGCTGTGTTGCAATCTATCCTTCCGGATCACATTTATAGAATTGTAAAGAAATCCTAAATATGCTTGTATAACATTTTGATGGGAAAATATTTATAGTCCACATACCTGATTGATACTGGTGCCAACTTGTGGTGTTATTGCAGGACATGGCTTCATTGGTGATTCATTAAGTGCATTTGAATACACTATAAAAAATCCTGCCACAAATAATATGTGATTTGCAATAGCCATTGTAATGCTAACTGAGAATTTTCCATGAAACACTCAATATTAATATTGTGATGGGACAGGAAGGATGTAGTCCTATCAACAGTTGTAGATATGATAACTTTGTGCTGTACTAGTTTCTCTGTATAACTGATTTTTAAAATTAGTTTAAGCTATTACCAAATGCTTATGGGTTAGTGACATCTGTTAGATTTTTTTCAGTTTTTAAACCTGTAAGTAAAAACTAATTAAGGCATTTTAGGAAAAAAATTTGTTTTTTCTAATTGAGTTTTTAATCTATTTTAACTCCTTCCTCTAGAAAGTAAACTGACTATGATGCACTGTCACAAAATAATATATACACTAATTATATCAACCACATTTACAAAAGACACTGAGAATTATTTTGTAGATACATTTAAAAGAAATTCTTCTATAGAGCAAAAGGAGTTGTCAATTAAATATTCTTTTAATTTTTTCCTCAATCTAATCTTATAATCTGTCAGACATTTAAGAATTGTATCTCTGAACATTTTGCCACTTTTTTTTAATAAATGACAGTGATTTGTAATCATTGTGTATTTCAAACTTGTCAAACGGAATATAATTGACGAATACAAAGGATATTAATGTGGAGATATTGGCCCCTACTTGGCCACCATGTTAAAATTTCTAACTTTTTGAACTGCTCCCTGCATGAAGTTCTACTGTTAATTCCACACATACCTAATTCTTACAATTCACTTCTGGGCTCTGAATACTTTGTCTATGTAAGTGTAAATTCCCCAGAAGATTATACATATGGCATTACAGAATGGAAATAACAAAATAAGCTTGTTTCTTCATACTAAGTTCATCTATAGGTGAAATTATTTGGACTGAAAATGAGGTGACACCTAATTGCTTTAGTAAGAGACATACACATTCCAATTAAAGTTGTGATCAATATGCAAACCCAGAAATTTCACACTTTATACCTCTTGAATTTGCTTGCATCTTTTATGTCTATGTATGGTGGTTATCTGTATTACTGGTACGTACTGAATTTACATAGGCCCTACTCATATATTGAGTATTATCAAACTTTAAAGACAATCCATTACCTGTGAACCAGTTATTAGTATGGACAGAAACTAATCCAAGTAAAGTGGAATATTTTAATTCTTGTACTTGTGTCATCTGCAAAAAGACAAAGTTTGAGTATTTAGTGCTACCACAGGATAGATCACTATATATTAAAAAACAGAGGAAGCTCCACATTTGATGAAACCCTCCCTAGAAAACTAGGAACTTCATGAAGCAGCATTAAAATTTTCCAGTGACACTTTCTGTTAAATTATCAATAATGCTATCAAAAAAAATTAGTATGTCATTTATCATATCATCACACTACACAAGAAAGGCAAGTGGGAAAATTGATAAAAATGAAGGAAAGGTCATTTAAAAAGTACTTAATGGATCATTGATATATTAATTACATAGATCCAAATTTTATACTGGGGTTTCTGAAATTTTTGTCTTATATGGTTTATTCTTAGCAGTAATACCTAGAAATATTGTGTTACAAATGAACAATTTACTGTAAGAAATTGGCAGAAATACCACTTTTTACTTAGGCAATGAAAATAATTAAGTATAGTTAATAACTGCCTAAAAATTTTTTCATTGTCATAATTATAATATCTAGGAACAAGCCGGTAGCCATTGTTAGATGGTTACAAGCATGGAGGAAGGAATATTCCTTCCTCCATGGTTACAAGTGGGGCCGCCATATAATACAGGTATTGTAGGGTAACAGATAGCAGAGTACGTTCCTGAAAATTTTGGTTTGGTATTTTATACACGCGGAATTTGAAAGTGAATGAATTTGAAACGCTTCGACAACGATTCTGCCCATTTTTTGAAGTCGTTATACCAGTTCGTTTTTAGACAATCTACAAATATTAAAAAAAAAAAAAATTCTATAACCACAACTCTCGAGCAAGAAAGATTGCTGTAAATAATGACGAAAAAAAAAAAAAAAAGGATTTAGATCTTTTACAAAAGTACAAATCGACTAGAGGTTTCAAACGAGAATTTGTGCGCTTCATTCGACTACTCGTCGCGATTTCCGGGTCGTCCTGTTTGAATAAAGTTTTGCGGTTTCACACATGGAGGAAGGAAATCCTCCATGGTTTCACACCGACTCAGATCGACAGTGTTGCAAAATCGACTCAAATTATATGTATATACTTAACTAACTCATTGATGAATTTGATGTGGAAAAATTGTTGAATTCTTTACAAAAATACAAAGCGCTGAATAGTTTTTGCATTGCTCAATTAATACTGACTAATAATAAATATGAAAAACAACACTGAATTTTTGTGAACAATTAAAATATATTATTGAATAAATTTGATTGTTTTAAATTTGTTTGTTGTTTTTTACCCATATGACTTTCTCTTAAGATTTATAATTGTATTTCTTTTTAGGTAAGACACCCAAATAACATTTTGGGGAGATTCCCCTTTTTCTGACCACCCAACCGGGCCTAACACGAACCACCGACCTGGTCATGGGCAGGGGCGGTGCAAGCGGCGCGTCCGCAACGGACGCCGAAAACGCAGCGATATATCATCTGAGCAACAAATTAAAAATAAATTCTATAATAACTCAGCTTTATGTTCACAGAATATTTTAACACACTAATCATCCAGAAGAATTTATAAATGTAAGAGCATCAACTTAATGCATAGTCATATCTATATTATTATATGTCTGTAAGCAAGCATCGTGTGTCTCTTTACTTGAACGGGTATCGTGCAATAAGTACCGCAGCAATTTGTATGTGGTTTTCAAGTATTTAGAGCTAATGGTCCGAATCAAAATCTGCTGAAATAGCTAATCACTTATACGTACCTTCGGAAGGAACAGGCAATTAAAAACCTTTTTATATGGAAAATTGTATGCCATGGAACATTATGCACCTTCAGACATGCACTACTTCCGCATAAATCTGGCGAAAATTCACACAGCTTAACTAATGATTGTTTAATATTTTGACCTCGAATATTTATTTTTTCAGTTTTCTGGAATGCGGTAAATAAACGGAATACCTGAATCAAACGTAATGATCATTACTAATATTTCATTTACTGTAAGAATTACGCGTTTAAGAGTTTGACCAAAGATGAAAATACTGATCTTTGAATTGTTTATATTGTATTTGTCTTCAGTTATAATTAATCACTTTTAGCAATTAGTTAACCTACTATATTATATTAAATCTTCAATAAGAATAAAAGAATTGTGATATTTACGGTAAGTAACTCAGAGCTTAATGCATATATTAAAGGTTTTTACTGTCGTTGCAATTTGATTGTGAAATCCAGTCCGCATTTCAACCTAACCACAACCGCTAACTTTACATTGCGATACAGTAGATTTATTATTGCGCGTGTTTTAGCCTTAAGAAATTCATTGTTATGATCTATGCTATCCTAAAATTGACAACGTTGTCACTACCCAAATTGTAGTTAGTGAAATATTTAATGTGTTTAGGCGTATCTGAATTGTTTGATTTTGTAACGCCAATATCAGTATAAGTTGTGGTTAGTTTGAAATGCAACATGACCCAGAATGTTCTTGCAAAAATATGTCATGAGAAATTCAATTATTGTTAGTAATTAATAAGCTATTTTAATGAATGCCATGTTAGTGATTGACATTTATCGCGAAGTTAGTGTTTCCTGATGGCTTTGGCGAAATTTGTTTCTGGTTCAGGCTACATTTCAATCTAACTACTTCAGTTAAGAAATACCGTGAAGGAAAATGGCTCAAAATGTGAGTAGTTGTATAAAAGCCCTTAAGAAAGAAATACATGTTATTATTCATTGATTAGGGATGTATTTATATGGTATTAAAAAAGGGGATTTTATGATTACCGTGGCGCCGCAATTTGATTATGAATTCTTATGTAACTCGACGAGACAAATTGAGAGTACAGAATAAAAATTTTTGATATCCCGCTTAGTTCTCAAGATATTTTATCTCAAAAGTGAGGCGGTTAGGGTGAAATCCGGCATGGACCAGAAAAAAATTCACCGAAACCACTATATCTACACGGTGGAAATGCTCTATAGGTGTTTTATTTTCTTCCGAGTGGTTGTTTTTAGGTTGAAATACAGCCTGGGCCAGAAGAAACGCCACCAAAAGCACAAGGAACTATACCAATAACTGATTTTTGACATGCTTTATCTCGAAAACCAAGCGAGATATCAATCAATCAATAAATAAATAAATAAAATAAATAAGTAAATTTTTTATTTTCGATTTGTTTTGCCGAGTTCTATAAGAATCCACCATCAGATTGTGGCACCACAGTAATAACAGAACAGTCTTATAAAATCTAGCGAGTGAAATTAGTACATTCGATGCTGCAATACTATCGTTGGCGGCGTAGACAGTTCATGGAGGAAGGAAATATATTTAGGAGAAGTGACATTAAATCTGTGAAGCAGGCTCTAAACTCTCGCGCATGCGCAGTGGCGGAAGCGGCGATATTGCGATCCCAAACAAATGCGATGTTCACATTGTGTTAGATGCTGTGATTATTTCATTTTTTAATTTGTATAAGTGTTTTATAATGGCATCTTATGTTGCTTACGGTTGCACAAATAGGCAAGAGAGGAAAGAACCTGGAATATCATTTCATAAGTAAGTTGAATTCTAATTACCGTTGTTGAAGTCGGCGGTAGGTTTTGCAAACTTCGGTGCCTGTCTATAAATATTTAGTAATAGCTTTCAATGGGATGACTTTGTTCTCAAATTTTCTGAAGTGTAGAAAATCAGCATACCTTGATATTTTTCACATAATAGACTAGCATTACTTTTTAACGAGTGTTGAAAATGATATTAAAAGAGGTGTGTTTTACATCGCGATTCAGTGAATTTAGTATTGCGCTTTCTTTCGTCACGTTGCAGTTTGTACTGACAGTGTATGATGAAATGAAATGTGTTAAATTATGCTATGCAATCTAGGAAACTTGATGAAGCAAACGATGTTGTTACTGCAAATACAGTTTGCGATTCAAATACGCGTGTGTGGGTATGTCTACATAGTTTGATTCTGTAGCGACAATTTAATTGTGGTTAGGTCTAAATGCAGTCTGTACCAGAATGGTTTTGTTGTTCCTTAAGGGACAAAGAATTTATCTGTTACTGTTAGTAATTTCATGAGAACGAAGTTAGTGACAAAACGTGTATCGCGATGTAAACTGCTTCCAGGTATTCCCAATTAAGCTTACGATGTATGGTAACAAGATAACTATTTTTATTCTGATCTAGGCCGCATTTCAACCTAACCACAAGTGATAGTAAAAAAACTGAAATATCCATTCTGCATGTCCACCATTGTGGCTTTGGCAGAATTAATTTTTGATCCAGGCCGCATATCAAACCAATCCCAGTATATCCCGAAAACTAAGCAAGATATCGAAAATGTTTATTGTTTATTTTTTATTTGTCTTGTATTTTTAAATAAGAATCCGTCATCAAATTTGACTTTGACCAATTTTTCCTACCGAATTTCAACCAAAAACATTTCACGTTTGAGACAGAATATCTCGAAAACTAAGCATGATATCAAAAAATTTTATTCTTCATTTTTTATTTGTCTCATCGAGTTACATAATAATTCATCACCAGATTGCAGCGTTACGTTTATCCTAGAGTCCCCTTGAGGATTTTGTACATATACCCCGTGTCTATATGGGGTATATGTACCTCCTCCGACCGGCTTCACTTCAATGCGTGGTGAAGGTCTCTTGCGTCGTCTCCATATATTTCCTTCCTCCATGAGACAGTTTAGAATTAACGGCCATTACTATCGCAGACAGTAACTTTCGTTTTGAGTTATATCTAAGGTACATTTGTTTTTGCTATAACATGTACTTTATACGGAAAGGTATGTCCTCAGGAAATTTCTGACCTGAAGGATTATTGATTCTCGGTACGCCCTTACTGGAATGTAAGTGATAATGTTTTACGTAGCTTTAGTTTCTTATATTTCATATATAATACTGTGTTAAAATATAAGTAAAAAAAAAAATGATCATCAGTATGAAAACCGCATTAAAGGAAATTTTTTTAAAATGAAATCTATATATGTTGCTTCTCTTTATTAATATTTAACACTAAAATAAAAAGGATAAAACTTTTTTGGGGGGTGGGGGGAGGCTGCCTACTACTGTGTAATGCCCATTTGAAATTTGGATTAACTGCTTCGTTATAATATCCTCTTCACGTTTTACACTCTCCTTTTTCGGAAAAGTTACCGCAAATTAAATTAAAAATGCCAAATATGAGAGAGACGCCCGGCTATTAGATGGCACTGCAAAATTAAAGAAAATCAATTGAAATGTTGGTTAAATCCATTAATGTATTCTTGCCATTTATGCTTCTCTCCGTTGTAAAAAGTCGCATGAAATTAACAAATAAAAAATATTTGTCCGAGATGTAGTAGGTCCTACAACAACGATTGCCATATTAGAATCGATACAAGCGATCGGAGACAATGCAATGCTTCCGTTGTAAAAAAATACCGAATTTATTAGATGGATACCGCAGAACGATTTTCCCAAACATTATTTTTCTTGGCCTAGTTCGAATTTCAACCTAACCGCGACCTCTATGACAAAACGAAACTGTACAGGTTGATATGATCCCTGTGCCGATAATTTTGTGTCATTTTCACAGTGCTGGCAACATTACACAGTTGCGCACAGTCTCATATTTCGGCATTTTTAACATAACTTGTGGCAATTTTTTCGAAGATGGAGAGTGTAAAACGTAAAGAGGACATTTTGTGGAGGCAGATACTTCAAATTTCCAAAGGTTAGTACCAGTTTCGGATTGGTGGAGAAAGAGGCAGACTACCCTCATTTCTACACACATCAAGATCCGTGCGTGCAAAGCAGCGGGTAAATGCTAGTATCGTCATATAATCGAGTCAACTCGAAGTACTGGAATCAAGAAAATCACACCTCATCCCATAATCAGCACTCTCCGGTGACACGCCGCGCATCCCGCACTTGTTTCCTGTATTTTCTGCTGTAGTGTTGGAGTTCATTCACATGCGGGTGCGGGCGCATGAGGTGATATTCAACTTACTTATTTATTTTTACTAAGTTAAACCTCAGATGATTGCAATTAACGATGGTACTGTAAATATTTACAAACCATAACGTGTTTTTTACAGACATGTCGCTGCCTATATACATAAAAAACTAACTGGAGCACAATACTTAAAAACAAAACTAAACCAAGGCGAAACTGAGAAGGCTTCAAAATTGCTTACACAATTTGTTACTCTTGAGAAGCCATCTAAATCGTCGTTACCTGAATTAGTTCAACATGCGACGGAAGAAAACTTTATAATAGAATGCATTATTTTGGTTCTCCGGGTGGAACTGCGTCGATTTATGGAAACCTAACGTTTCTGCCATCGTGCTGTGGCTTTCTTCAGAGGACTTTATTAAAACCTATCATTTCTGCCATTGTGCTATGGCTTTCTTCAGAGGAATGAGAAGAAAGCCACAGCACGATGGCAGAAACGTTAGATCTATATATTAATACGCTAAGCGAAAATGTATGTTACATTTTTAAGAATATTGCGCGCACGGAGAAGTGTGAGATTTGGCATAGTTAAAGATTATATGGAGAAGAAGTGAAGGAAGCTAAAATCTATTTAAAATATGCGTTACAAATACATTAAATTAAGTAAAATAAAACGCTCGCTCGTCTACGTAGTTCGCTCAGATGGCTGGTAGATGGCGCAGCTAGCGGCCTTACTTTGTCTTCTTTGGTGAAACAAAACAGTTGAAATTGATCTCTGAACTTATATAGAAGCAAGATGCAACATTTCGAGGGCTGGTAGATAGCGCAGCTAGCGGCCAGAATATTGGGCGAACGGAGGAACTTAAAAAAATACAGAAAGCTAAAATTACATATAATATATTTTACAAACCTTGGAATCGATATAAGCAGCCAGATATAATCGATTGCTTCAGTTGTAAACAAATGCGCAGTTTATCTCTGGTTTGCGACATGGGCTGCGCAGAACGAATTTCCCATAAACCTTTTACTCTTCGTCGAATTTCAAGCTAACCATGATCACTATGACAAAACAAACCTAATTAGGTTGATATGATCCCTGTACCGATAATTTTTGTGTCATTTTTACAGTGCTGCTAACATTTCGCGGTTTCGGAGCATCCCTTATTTCGGCATTTTTAATTTAATTCGTGGCGACTTTTCCGGAAAAGGAGAGTGCTAAACGTGAAGAGGACACTATAAGGAAACAGTTAATCCAAATTTCAACAGGTCAGTAACAGTTTTTCACTGGTGGAGAATGTCCCACCCCACCCAAAAATATAATAAGCATAGTTAATACATGTTACAAATAGATTATTAAAATAAAAAATTAATTTGCGAACGTGTGTGTGCGCGTGAAATAGGATCGGAGCCAACTTTCTTACGTGAATTCCCCGCACTGAGACACTCTGCGGTCTTTGGTAAAACGAAAGACTCGGATAAAGTAGAGATTAATGTTTGAAGTTATGAAAGGAATACTTTGAAAAGGAATGTAGTGATTCTGCCAGATACTATATGGTCATTTGATTATTTAAAATGTTATACTTTGCTTAAGTGTCTTTTGATTTTATAATTTCAGTAATTTCATTAGAGAGAGACAAGAAATAAGGAATACTTATTTGCGTGAAATTCAAAATGATAATAGACCAAATTTAAATATCGAACACACAAAATGAAGAAATTATTTTGATAGATACATTTAAATGCGCATGTTTCATAAAACTAAAACAGTTTTCCGGCCTTAAGTCAAAATGAATATTTTGAATTCAAATGAACCATCGATAAATACATTTCATCATTTGCTATGGTTAGATTAGAAGCTAAAATTTAGCATACAGTCTCGCGTGGAGTGTATCGTTTTAATTTTATAGGTAATGCAGAGAATTACTAGATTATTACTCTTTCATGAAAGAAACTAAACAACTTAATGAATTACGGTTTAAATTCGATCGCTGGGTGATCACTAGTTTTACTAAATCGACTTGGATCCACCCAGAAAAACCAAGATAATACATACAGCCACGGAAGCTTTCGTAATCATTTATTTAATAGAAGTTTTTCAGACGATGCTCATGCAACACGCACAAGAATATTTGACTATGGCTGGAATGTCTCTGCAGTTCAAAATATTACAGAATGAGGTGTAGTCTACCAGACATACCACCACCGTCATCTTTTCAAAGTTCAAATCATGATGATATTTCAAAATGACCGTTCATTGACTCTGCAGCCAGAGGTGAAATAATTATTCGCGCAACGAAAAAATCCAAGAAAAAATCATGGACATGATTTTTCAAATACGCATTTTCAAAGAGTAATGCCAAATGGAGAAACTTATAAAAGAAGACGGCTTGTTTACCTTAAATCTGCAGATAAGTTATGTTGTTTTTACTGTTGTTTATTCATCAGAAGGCCTCATTCTTATTTGAGGAAAAAAAGGCTTTGATGACTGGAGCTACTTATCAGATCGTCTCAAAACTTTCGATCTTCCTCAAATCACCAGTACACCATGCTCATCTGTATAGAAGCGTCGATTCGATTAACAGACTTCAGTGTAATAGAAAAGCATTTGTAAATACAGACTGAAGACAAAAAATAATGTGGCGTTGCTATCCTCTAATTAATGACGTCCGAAATATTCTTTTAAACATGCAATAATTTCTTGTTCATGGGAGGCTTTGGATCTGAAACACTAATTACTTCTAGTAATGGTAGCTTCCTGGGTATATTGCAACTGCTAGGAAAGTATGACCCAATGATGATGGGGTATCTCCGCCGTATTGCTAATAAGGAGACTAACGTCTATTATTATTATTTTTATATAGTCTTCTCGGGTGACTAACAGAGTGAGTAGAGAGTTTTTACAGTATATTTCGGTGATCGGAATCTCTGTCGCCATATTCTGGTGACATATCGTGTAAAGACACTCTGCTTCCTCGGCTAGTCACCCAAGAAGACTATATTAATTCTCAACGCCAAGAGAAACTTCTATCTTGTGTCTATTATTTTGGCAAATATATTCAAAACGAATGAAGTTCGTAATAAAATTTTGACTATGGTTAATTCATCAAAACACTCTTCCGTCATACTGAATTGAATTAATGTCAGTCACGTCGAACAGTTATCTTTAGCATTGCTTTTGTTGACACTAGTGAATACAAAGTCCAAGTGCGTGAGTGTTTCGTTGCTCACAAGCCGGTGACTCTTCGTCTTCGGGACCTGGGAGCTGGACACACTGGTCTGTTTATCGATGATAGTTTGCAAACGTTCGATTCGGATATGAACGATTGTCGAGGCCAAAGATATGATAAAGGATCCAATTTGATAGGAGGAAACAAAGGTGTCCAAAGCAGAATTCTGAACCAACATCTTCAAGCATTTTTTAATCCATGTAGCTGTCATTAAATTTGGTAATAGCAGGTGCCTCTGTTAAATCGGTTTACTTGTCCGGATATTTTTAAATATATTTAAAACCTATTTTCTCGTTTAACAAAGCGATGGTATAGTGTCCAAGCACTTAGAAGGACTATCGCCAGAAAAATTTGCGAAACTCGTTTGGAGAATAGAGTTTCTAGCCTCGCTTCAGTTCGTTATCAGTGCTATTTAGCTCGTGACGCCCTTCTAGAAACGAATTATTCAGATGCAGCAACAGAGGCCTACCTGTCATGGAGCAATTTGAGTTCATAGTCAGTTGGTATAATAAAACTACCCTATAGCCCGTCAAAAATGACGAGTTTAACGGAGTGTAATGGTAATTTATTTCTCTGCAGTTGCCCAACTAAATAGAATTATTATAAAATAAAACTCATTGTAATTTATAGTCCCTTGTGCTGCACAAAAAGTTTCAGTTGTCAACTTAGTGCAGGTTGCATTTCAGCCCAACCACAATCTCCACTAATATTGCTGCTAGAAAAGCAGATTTTCGATCACGTGCTATTTAATACAATCCCTGTACCGCACGTCGGTGTCATCATTCATCGCGATATAAACTTGATCCCAAATCTTCACAGGCTCTTACTCTTTTCTTTCTTAATACCTGTGATGAAGATTGATATTTTAACGGCTGAGACAGCTTACGTCGGTTGAAATAATAACCGCAGTAAGAACGAAGGATGCTAAAAATAAATCTTAACAACTTTCGCTATGCCACGTAATATTTAATTGTGGTTTAGGCCACATATATCGCGATCAATCTGGAATTTAAACCATGTAATGATTTCAGTAAAAAATACCCTGATAATTATTATGCCAATTTAAACGAAATACATACTTTTCTTTCAGTGTTCTGACAATTCATGTCTTAGCAATTGCTTGACTAAATCGAATTGTTATAAAATAAAATTCAATGTAACTCCTCGTGTCTTGCGCTGTAGCAAAAGGTTTCCGTTTCCATCCGGATCCAGGTTGCATTTCGACCAAATCACGTAGTACGATAAACTTGCCGCCAGAAGAACAATACTTCAATCTCACGCATATTAATACGTTAACTGTAACGCGTTTTAGTAGCAATAATGCAAAGTGATATAAATTTGATCAAAAATCTTCAAGGGGTTTTCACATTTATTTTTTGTTATCCGTGATTCAGACCGATATTAAAACGTTTGAATGGCTGATACAGTTGCTGAAATAATAGGCTCAGTGAAAGCAAAGGAAATAAAAATAAATCTTATCAACTACATTATGCCACGTAATATTTGTTTTACTTGTAGTGTAAGATGCACAAATCTCAATCAGTGTGCAACTATTTCCGTTCAAACGAATTAATAATTTCAATAATAGGACACAGTTTAAAATTTTGAAAAACAAAACTAAATTATTCATGCCCTCTGCCGTATCGTCAAATGCCTTTTGTAATTCTGATCCATGCTAAGTAACAATCTAACCAAAACTAAAGCTACATTGATTCTCGAGATACAAAGCTTTTATCTTACATATCTATGGACAAAGAATTTAAGGAACACTTCTATATATCAAAAGAATATTATCTAAATATAAGTATCTAAGGATTGATATGCCGATTTTAACGCAATACATACTTTTATTTCAGTGTTCTGTCATTTAATTTATTCGCGGATGCTTGGAAATGTTATTAAATAACGCGCATTACCAAAAATAATGGCGTAAAGCATGACGTTTTTGCGCGACGTCATAAAGTTACGTCATGCCGCTACAGACGATGCCATAACTGATACAGTTGCTTATTATAATATTAAGCCGCGTACTCACTAGCGAGCTGTAACTGTAACCGTTGCACGTTACTGTTACCGTGAACTATAGTGAGTACGTGGCTCGCGAGCGGAACGCGTTGCATTCCCAGCGAGCCGACGACTGACGGTTTTTGCTGCGAATCAAAGGGCGCTCGCAGTGCGCTCGTGGACGTCGAGAGTGAAGGTTGTTGCACGCTGCGAACCTACCAGTATCCTCAAGCGTCATGAGTGAATGGACAGAAGATAAATGTCTTCAGCTGATAGAAGCCTATTACGAAAGCAGTGTCCTATGGAATCCCGAGGATTGGCAGCCTTAATTTTACAAGGCTAAAAAAAATTTTAAATAAATAAAATTATTTCAATTATTATTATTGATCATTAATAAACAAACAAAATTATTTGTAGGTGGAGGACCTTAATAGTAACACAAAAACACAGTGACGCTGCACTATGTGAATCATTCAGTAAAAAGCTAAAACCAAACCTGAAATTACAAATCCTGAAAGCGGCTTTCGGAATACTGAAAAATGCGGCAGATAAACAGAAACATTATACGGAACTACGGTCTTTCTTTGATTTTATACAGGAAAAATTGAAAAACTATACCAAGGAAATTAAAAATGCAATTCAACATGAAATATTTCAAATAATTGTGCGTGCTGATCAAGGACATTATAACTCCATACAAAATTATGGTTATTACTCCATTACACAAGCTCTACACCCTTCATCTTCTTCCTCCACTATAAATCCAGATATAGCTCGCCCTTCCACTTCTTCCCCAAATCAAAACCAACAAACTCCACTAAACAACCCACCATACTTCCTGTACAGCAACAATAGCGAGTATTCATCAGATACGAGTTTAGAAAATTATGTATGATTTTTTTAAAAATAAATTACATTATTATTTTATTATTATTGAATAAAGGATTGCCTTGATTTATTATTTCAAAGCTCCTATCAGCGGCTGGCACACTTCGACAATTCAGCTTATGGCTTCTTAAAGAAGAATCAGACCACTTCTTTCTCTATACATTCCATGAATACGCTATATGCGTGGTCGTTTATAATCATCCAGTAAAGCATATACAAGTAAGTATGCTGCACAAGCGAGAGACACTTCGTCCAACATCGCGGAGCTCCAAACGAACACTGCGGATATAGTCGGCTTGTCGTTACGATTACAGTGAGCGTACACACTAGAACCTCGTAACCGTATCCGTTTGGTTACAGTTACAGCTCGCTAGTGAGTACGCTCAGTGAGGTGGCTCGGTGTTCGTCGCGTCCACACTAGAACGTGGTTACTGTATCTGTTAGTTACAGTTACAGCTCGCTAGTGAATAGATGTCTCAAGTAACGCAAGGCTGTGCAGACTGAAAGAAGATTTATGAAACGCTATACAATTGGCGGAAAACAGCTCGGAAATTGAACTGGGATATATCAAATTACTAAGCCAATCAGATCCCGATTTTTTTTTTTTTTTTTTTTTTTTTTTTGGTACGATGCCATGAACAAGAAAAGGAGGAAAATTTTCCTAATGGCAATGTCGTTTTTGGTATCGAGGTTTCATGTTAAAATTTTTTATAAAATATCAACCAGCTTTGCTTATTCTAAATATACACAAATCTTACATTAAAAAAAAAAATAACAAATGAACAATCCAAAGTCCTGTCACGGTCGCCATGTCGCATATAAATATGTATGCGAGCAAGCGATCTATGTATTAAATAGATAATTTTGTAGACTGAAGTTATATTATGAACTTTTGCAGTTTATTTATCCCGTTTATTTGCTTAAAAATCCTCTTGATACCAATAACGACCGTGTTTGTCACTATATCCGAAGATTTGCAGGTTCGTTTCCTACACAAGATCTATAGAGGGCAAAAGTAGTTGGCAAGTGAAAAGAGGGAAAAATGGGAAAATTGCCACCGGATTGTGGACTCCATCGCCATTAAATTAATTTTAAAAAAAATTAACACCGTTCAGTTCATTGTTACTCTTATTCCACAGTCGTAAAAAAAAAAAAAAAAAAAAAAAAAAAAAAACCCAACAACAACTAAGGGACAATTAGCCAAATCTCGTATAAAGAGAGAAGAATAATATATATTGCAATGTTCTGCATCAGTATCAAAAATTGCGGATACGGAAGCGAAGATGGGATTGCACACGAAAGTTCCGCACTTGCGCATGTGAAGCTCCGTTACTTCCCTGTAGACAGCGCAATGCGAAAAATTCAGTCCACCACGGATAGGAACGTTTATGGAAAGCAACATGATACACAACAATGTGACCAACCTATATTGAAACACCACGTGATTCAAAACCGACGTCCTTTTTGCAACACCCTCTATTATAGATTTTGAAACAAAATTTTCTATTCATTTAAACCTTGCGAAAGGCATTAGATACCAAAATTCATGTAAAGACGATTGGACGTTGCACAAGTTAACTACGTGGATCATTCAACAAACTGGGCATACATATTGAAATACCCGGTGCTCGTTCTATTATTCGCAGATTTGTGAACTCGTACAAAAACAGCTTTCCATGAGTAGAAAATCCTTGTGTGACCGAATGGTTTCCTTGTTGGTGCTGACGTCTGTGATGGTTAGTTCACGGCCACAGGCCGCAGAAAATATTTTACCTCTTTTCTGTGACTTATACAACTTTTAAGCTGATGCGTGTTAGTGTTACTTCGACTTATCGTTTCGTGTTTTGGTCGTGATCACGTTTTATTTGTACCCTACGCCATTTGGCTGATAAATTATTTGAGTTTTTACCTCCACAGCACGTACTGTGTAACACTACCAAGATAACTTTATCCACGATTGTTATCATTGATGTGCTAATTCATTTATAAGGTTCAGGATGTTCCTGACAGCAGTGTCAAGAAATTTATTATATCGACATTAATATTTTTAGGGCTCATCTAAGAGTTTTAATTTAACTTAATTGCGATGGAGTGCTTGCTCTAGTTACAATATCCCTATACTCCCAATTTTCCCATTTCTTTTACCCACCTGCTGTTATCCTTCACTAATTTCAACTTTAAATTTTTTTAGCATTTTTGTAAATTAGTAATCATTTCTTTCATTAATTTATTCCAATCCCACACCACCTTACCTACGAAAGAAAACCTTTCCACACCCTTACGCCAGAAATAGTGTCTGTTTGCACAATAGCGCAGCGCAAATCAACATCGATGCTAAATAATAACTTTTGTCTGAAAACAAAAATTTATTAACAGATCATTCACTAACTGAATGAGAAAGAAGCAGAGCCTGAACGACCGACGTAACATTACAGCATCTATCCGTCTGTCATTATACGATCAGTTATAAAAATTTCATGACAAAAACTATTATTCATACCGAAAAAGCTTTCCTGTATTCTTCTTAAAGATAATAAGTATTACCTTGTCAAATTTCATCAGTATCAGTTTACCCAGTAATAGGTAGAATTCAATGTATCCACCCACAAAGGACTAATTAAATTTAATTAAACTTAATTGCCGGGATATAAACAACGACTCTTCCCCAAAGGACTAATTAAACTTAATTAACCGCACGTGTCACCCCCATCCCCACTCCATCACCACTAACATTAATTGTCAGGAAGTATATGCTGCTTCTGACTACAAAGGACTAATCAAAATTCATCAACCAGCAACTCTAATCTCAGTTTCACTACTCAAGGACAAATTAATAAGTTTATAAAACTAACCTGCTTGATAAACCCCTCCGCCTCCAGCTGCCTCACTAGTCCACCAACGTGGTTAGACATATTTGTAACTGAAAGATTTCCCTCCACGCTGGATTTTGTGTGTGTGTGTCATTTGCCTCATGGGCTGTGTAAGTTGACCCCACTACCAATGGTAGTTTTGTCATTGTGTTCCGGTTAGGGTTAGTTTTGGGGACACAATTTATTGCACTTTCGGGGGAAAAACCATGTATGTGGTCGTCATTGACGACCTTTGGTGAAAAAACCCCACTGATGTTCGTCTTGAATTTTACACTGCGTTGTAAATTATGCTTAGCGGAACTTTGTGTTTATGCCACGTTCTTGGCATTTCTGTACCTAGGGTGACGAAACGGTCTATTTGGTGTCTTGTTGCTTTTATTTTTTGTACGAATTTGCAAGTAAGGTCGTATACGAGGGTGGTCTGGAAAATTCTAAGCCTAAAAATAAAAAACCAATTTGATATTTATCAAATCTTTTAATATTAGCATAAAACCACGAAAACGCCACCAGTTGCTTAAAAGTTTTTATTCTTTAAAACTTTACTGCAGTTTCGACAAATACATGTTTGTCTTCTTCAGAAGTATGACACGTTAAAATTACATAGGCGGAAGCATTATCAGAAATCAGTCACTTTCGTGCGAAGTTGCACATCGTCACGGTTCTTCCTTCCGTCTACTAACCAACATCTGTACGAGGCGGGAGACTTCCGCCAACTTTTAAGCAACTGGTGGCGTTTTCGTGGTTTTATGCTAATATTAAAAAAAATTTACCGTTGCTGACACGCAGCTATGCTCAAAATTTATCAAATCATTTTTATTTCTCAATATAGTCTCCCTGAACACTGATACACTTAGTCCAACGATGTTTTAAGTTCATTATACCATCCCGGAAGGGCCTTTCTGGAAGGCCCGCAAAATATCCATTTACAGCTGCAATCTCCTGTTCATTTGAAGAAAAACGCTGACCAGCAAGAAAGTTTTTGAGTTTTGGTAATAAATAGAAATCGGAGGGAGCCAAATCTGGGGAATAAGGTGGATGCTCAAACACGTCGTAATGCAGATCTCTTAATTTTCCCATTGCCAAAAGACTCGTGTGGGCGGGTGCATTGTCCTGATGGAAGATGATTTTTTTCTTCCTCAAACTGGGCCTTTTCTAACGAATTTTTAATCCAGGTTGTCTAAAAGATCGGAATAGTATTGTCCAGTTATTGTTTTACCCTTTTCAAAGTAATCAATGAACAAAACACCTTTAGCATCCCAAAAAACTGATGCCATCACCTTCCTTGCCGATGGAACCGACTTGGCCTTCTTTGGATCTGAACAACCAGCTTCTGTCCACTGCTTTGACTGCAGTTTTGATTCTGTCGTGTAGTGGTAAACCCATGTCTCATCAATAGTTATGAATCGAAGCACAAAATCAGTTTTTTTTTTTTTTTTTTTTTTTTTTTTAAAACGCTCTAAACATTGTTCAGAAAGTCTCATGCGGATGCGCTTTTGATCAACAGTGAGCAAAGCTTCTTCATATGCAATACTTTATTCAAAATGTATGTCACACGTTCTTTTGATATCCCTACGGTCTCAGCAATCTCACGCACTTTTATTCGTCGATCATCCAAAACCAAATCATGCACTATCAGGACGATTTCTGGAATTGTTGCACTTTTCGGACGTCCTTCACGTTCATCATCTTCGAGACTGCTACAGCCACGTTTGAACTCAGCAGCCCATTTCTTAACTGTCGAATATGAAGGAAAAGAGTCCCCATACACTTTTAAAAATCTTCCGTGGATCTCGGATGGCATTAAACCTTTTTTTACAAAGATTTTATAACTGCACGATACTCGATTTTTTCAATTTCTGGTACAACTGCCCACCGCACCTGCTTCAAACAATTGTTCAGACCAAACAACAATGTGGAATCACTTGCAATTTCTTGCAGGCACGTCTGGCACATGCACCAACTTGCACGGAAAAAATCACATTGGTAGTGCTGCCATCTATGGTCGAGGTCGAGAACTTCTCAGACAGCCCTCGTATTTGTGTATTGATCGATTCAGTATTTGCCGCCAAATGAATGTGGTCCGTTGGTGTGTAGGGCGGTGCGTTTAAAATCATTCGGAGACACTTGTTTTGAAGTCTTTTAATGTTGGAGATGTTGGACGGGCTTGCTGTTCCCCATATTTGGCATCCATAGAGCAAATATGGTATAATTACAGATTTGTACAGCCGGATTTTTGTTGTCGTACTTAGATTGTTGCTGCGTAACACTGGAGCGAGATTGGATGCGATGGTCAGTCCTTTTCGTCGTCGATCTAGAATATGTTCTCGGTAGAGTAGCTTTTTGTCTAGTGTGACGCCCAAGTACCGGTGCTGTGGTACCCAGGCTATTTCTTGCCCCATTACAGAGAATTGGCTGGGTGGGATGCGTCTCTTCTTTGTGAAGTACATCCCTGCACACTTGGTGGCATTAATTATAATTTTATTGTTAGGGCACCAATCTGTAAAGAATCTATGCCCCTTTGGAGGTTGATAATTTTGAGATCATGTCTGTTTCCTGAGGCATGGAGCATCGTATCGTCGGCAAATTGTGCCTTCTTCACGTGCGGTGGTGTCGGTATGTTGTTTACATAGATGTTAAGGAGCATTGCCGCGATGACAGATCCTTGTGGGATGCCTGCCGTTATCGTGTGTATTGAGGATCTTTGACCGTCCACTGTTGCGTAGAATCGTCGGATGTTTAGATAACTTCCTATGAGTTTTACATAACAGTGGTTTATTTTGGTTTGCATATGTAATTTGTGGATTAGGTTTTTATACCAGCCCTTATCGTACGCTTTTTCCACGTCGAAGAAGATGGCTGCCGTCGATTTGCTAAGGTTGAAATTGTTACTAATATCTTCTGTAATTTTTAGAAGTAAACTAGTGGCTGCCACTCGACTTTGGAAGCCGAATTGTTCTTTTTGTATTGTTTTCTCGGTTTCTGAGCTGGAGTTTAGTCTTGTGATCAGCACCCTTTCCACAACTTTTGATGTTGAGGAAAGTAGGCTGAAAGGGCGGTAACTTTCTACAAAGCGGTGGTCTTTTCTTCGCTTGGGGATAGCCGTAATTTTCGCCGTTTTCCATGCCGCCGGGAAGTAGCACTGAAGTAGGCAAGCATTGATGATACGGATTAGTAGTACTACTGCTTTTCTAGGTATGTTTTTCAAATTATGATTTTCTACTTTGTCGTGCCCTGGAGACTTTTTCGTCTGTACCTTGTGGATAATCGTCCGGACTTCTCCTGGTGTTGTGAAACGTGGTTGGTCCGTTGGTGGGGTGTGAGGACTTAGTCTGCTTGCCGCTCGATGTCGTCTGCCGCCTGCTGTTCAGCTGCTGTCAGCTCGTATTCCGCAGGGGTGTACTGTTGAGCAAAGTTTTCTGCGAGAGCCTCCGCTTTCGCGAGGGGTGTGAAGCATTGGCCAGCTTGACCGTTTATGGGAATCTTTGGGTCACGTGGTGGTTTCAGAGCCTTAACCAGCAGCCACGCTTCTCTGTTCTCTAGCATTAGAGTATCCATCCTGTCCTCCCACTGCTCTGACCGCCGCTCTTGCAGCCGGGCGCGGAGTTCTCTTGCATATCTCGTGTAGTGGCGTCTATCGGCAGGATGCCGATGGCGCAGCCAGAGTTTTCTGTGTCTGTTCCGTAGATATCGCAGGTCCTCCAGGAGTGTCGGTAGCTCCTCTTGATAATTGTTATGAATAGTGGTAGTGACTGAGGCTTGTTGTGCAGCTTGAAGTACAGTCTTATCAAAGTGTTGGATTGCGTTTTCTATTTCGATGATGGTGGTAACGTTGTGTGTGGGGTTTATATTGAAGTGCACAATCCTTTTGAACTGCTGCCAGTCAGTTTGCCTGGTAGTCCTTGGTTTATTGTGCGGAAGTATCTAGTTGCGGAATTCCAGCAGTAGGTGATCGAAGGATAGTTCATCCGTCGTCCTTAGCCTGAAGCGGTTGACGATATTTTTTGCCAGTACTATGTCTAGCTACCACTTCTGACTGTCCGCGGGGGTTGGTCGGTGTGTGTGGGGGGTTTTCTGGGCCGAAGATTTTGATGTTGCGTCTTTCTGCCAGTTGGAGGAGCTGCTCTGCTCTGACGTTATTTCTTCTCGCGTTCTAAGCGAAATTCTTGGCGTTTATGTCGCCCCCTATGATGACTTTGTTGCCGAGCACTAGAATTTAATCTAAGTCAGATTCCATTAAATTCCTGTTTGGAGGCAGGTATGCAGCAGTCACCGCAATATGGCCTTCTTGCGTGAATATCTTGATTGCTGTGGCTTCTAATCCTATGAGTTGCGGTATCCTCAGTGGCTCGTGGCTGAGGTTTTTGTTAACGACTATTGCCGTGGCGCCTCCTCTTGTGTTGAGCCTGTCTGATCGGTATATTTGGTATTCCGTCGTTCTGGCCTCGAATTCGGGAGGACGGCGGTTCGAATCCCCGTCCGGGCATCCGGATTTGGGTTTTCCATGGTTTCCCAAATCATTCCAGGCAAATGCCGGGATGCTTCCTTCAAAAGACCATGGCCGAATTCCTTCCCATTCCTTGCCCCCCATCCTTTCCCGTCTCTAAAGACCTCGCTGTTAGAGAGACGCTAAGCAGATTTGAAAAAAAAAGGTATCCCGCGAGTCGAAAGCTTTCCCTCGGTTTCAGGAAGGTCTCCGAGAGGAGGGCTATTTCGTTTTTCTATCGCTTCAGGAACTCCAGCAGTTCTATTCTTTTGTTTTTTACGTTGTTGCAGTTCCATACTACTATTTTCAGTTTTTCGTGCTTTAGAAGAGCCATTAGGCCATCAGACTCGTTACACCTTGCACGAGTGCAATTAGTTTGTTTCATATACCTCTGGCCCTTTTAAATCTTTCCATTGTTTTCTTCAATGTTTTGAAGAACTTTTCAATAACGCCATCGGTACAGAACCCAAAAACCTCTAGGCACAAGACAAAAGTATTAAGTTGCCTGGTATCGAACTCTAGGGACTCTACTGTAGTGGACTATTTTGAGGTATTTAGGAATATACATTGGATTTATAAAATAGTATTGAAGTTAGCCTGCCTTGAGCTGTACATCGCCGTGCAACGGCAGCCCAGACGCGCATTCGGCTGAAATAGAGCTGATGCAGTGTCGGCGGAATATCGGGTGTCGGGCAAAGGACAGCCACCGAGTTCAACGCCGTTCCAGAAGGTTCTGGATGATCGATGATCTTGCAGAATAGGCACGCCAGGCACGTGGAGAGTGTTCGAGGGACTTTGAGCCTTCGAGAACATTCGTGCTGTGCTATATAGTCTTGCCAAAGGTCAAAGGAGTCAGTCTGTCTGCAGCAACATCCGCGAGCGCGTTACGCTGCACGAACGTCGAGTGATCGGCGATGCCAGCACTTGCCCATGTCACATCACTCAACACCGAACTTAGCCATTCATAGTAATTGTCGCAAAAGACCTAAAGCTCTTGCCACTGGTAGATTAAAGTTAACTGGTACCGTGCACGCTCTGGAGTGCTATCGCGGGGATTCATGATCAGTGTGTAATAACTAACCATTTGGAATAAATCGGGTTTGAGTTACGAACTGTGCTTCAATCGGATACTACCCTTCGCATCTTGATTATCGGTTATACTTCTAGTTAGGTTTGTAGGCATGAAGAGCAGCTGCATCCTGGAGGAGTGAGCGGAGGATCACACAGTGAAGCGGAACAAGTAAGTGCCAACCAGTCCAGCTTGGCTAGGCCCCTCTTGCCTTCCTGGCAGTAATGTCTGTGACCGGTTAGGGAAGCTGTGTTAACTAGTACGTCCAGTAGTTCAATCTTAAGGTGTCAGAACATTTTCTCCATAGCTTCCCCCACCGTAAAACGGGACATTACATTTGGTGTCGAAGTGTGTGTCGAACCCCAGACCATCTGAACGCGGATGCCAACAGTACATTTGTGCCGAACTAGTGAACTTAAGACCGTCAGAATGCAGCACTGACTTTTAATCGAAAGTACATTTTGTGTCGGAATTAGGTCAGACCCAGAACTATAGATACATTTTGGCTATCGCAGTGTGTTTCGAATCAAGATTACCTGAATGCAGAATTTATCTTAGTGCCGCAGAAACCAGGAATTATATTTTGATGCTAGAACTTTGTGTCGAAATTGAAGACTTTGTCTAAAATAAAGACTTCCTTAACGCAGAATTTAATTTGAGAACTGTGTTTCAAACCTAAAGTACATTTTAGTAGCGCCAAGAATCGAACTAACCATCCTCTGAATCCGAAGCGTGTGTCAAAGTTGAGTAGAACTGTTAGTCGAAAGTTTGCGGTGAACTGCAAAGCATTAAGTGTGAAGCGTAACAAGAAGGAAGAAAAGAAGAATAAACTGAAATAAAAGTTGGAATAATAACGCTAAAAAGTGAATGGGCTAAGTGGCTGGCAAAGCAAAGTAACAGTTTTTTCAAAAGACGAACTTCATATCGCAGTAGTGCAGCGCGCCTAGATACCCCTGCAGAGCGAGGGACGGCTACCCGCGACAACAACAGCAGACGGAGCGAGCAGTTCCCAGCTTCGCCGCCGCGGCGCAGTGGTCGACAACCTACCTGCTTGCTGATTGACGAGCTCGCATTCGCCAGAGAGGGCGCGACTGAGCAGGGTCACGCTGGAGCACGCGTCGCCGTGCATCAGAACTGTCAACGCGTAAGGTAAGTAGGAAACAACCCAAAAAAAAAAGAATGAAACTAGCAATCAGCCTGAAGGCCAAACGGTCCAACAAGCAGTTAATAATCTTAACCAAAGAATGGAGAATTTAGAACTCCAAAATACGTAACTAAGAAGAAGTAAAAGATATGCAATTACTGAGCGCTTTGCTATCTCCAAGCATTGTTTTCAGTGGTTTGCCTGGGGAAAGTATAAGAACATTCTTAGATCAATTTGATAATATTGTTCAAATGTTTAATTTAACATCTAAGACCAAACTTCGTTTGCTGAAAGCTCGTTGGCTGGAATTGCATTTAAGCACGTAACTGTAGATTCTAATTGCAAAATAACTGAGACGTATGACGAAATGAAACTGGAATTAATTAAAAGATTTGAACCAACTCGTAGTACGATGTATTATCGCGAAAAATTGCGAAATACTAAGAGAAAGCCTGGGGAATCTTTGGATTCATTTGCTGACCGCTTGAGAACTATTAATGCTAATACTTTTGAACTTACTGGTGATGAAAAAGAGGACCTAGTTTTGTCCTATGAGGCAGACCAAAGATTATTACAATCACTGTTGTCAGGTGTAAATAGTCAATTGTATCAGGAAATATCACTTAGAAGACCGAAAAGCTTCGACGAAGCATTCCAGTTTGCCACTTTGTATGAACAAATTAAGGGGGAAACAGGGGAAAACAAGCCTAAACCCTCCACCCAAGTGTTTTATGCACAGAAAAGACCAAAATGCACAGGGTGTGGTAGAATTGGTCACCTTCAAAGGAATTGCTACCGAAATTCGGGCAATCAAAAATTCAATCGCGAGAATCAAACACAAGACAGATTCGCCAAACCAAAAGGTAAATGGCAGTCTTCTTGTTCACATTGTTGTCATCACCACCCACCACCTACTAACTATAAGATCAAAACAATCAGTTTAAGCGAAACTTTGAGACAAACAAACATAAACCTTGGTCAAAAATCAGAGCCACTGTCAGCACAGCAAAAACAAACCCCATGACAAAACTAGTCAAGAATCTGGTTCAAAACAACAAAACTCGGAAAACTAGAACCAGGTAACTGTGGGCCCGGCAAGTTACCTCACAAATGCATCCCAATATCCACAATCTGGGATAGTGAAGGGCATTTACCGGCAGACCTAGCAGTAATGGCTAAATGTAATAATAGGACTTGCAAACTCATTCTGGATACTGGCGCAAATTGTAACCTTCTATGCGAAGAAATATGCGGAACAGATGACTTGGATCCTCCTAATTGCAAAATTATCGGATTAGATGGGTCTAAGGAACTGTCAGTCATAGGAAGTAAACAAGTAGTGTTTCAAATAGATGGGAAAAATTATCAAACATCAGTATATGTTGTCCCTTCTATAGGATTAAAATTTCATGGGATCTTAGGATTACCTTTTCTCCAACAGTACAACGCGGTTTTAGATCTTTCAGCCAGTTCTGTTACTTTTGGGAATCGTAAATGCGAACGCCATAGAATAGAGCTTAAAGACCCTATAAAGTGTTTAGTGGGGAAGACAGACGTGTGTTCTCCTGGTAAACAAACACAATGGTCAGTTCTGAAAGCCAATTCCGTGCATAACATACCACCTTCCTCAGGGAAAATTCTGCACTTGCCTATTCCTAAGGGAGTAGAGGTGACAGCTGGAGATACTATGTTAATTGATCCCTTACCAACTAATGAATATTTAGATCAACGTAGAGTTTATGTGCAACGCAGTGTTGGGAAAGTAAACATTGTTAAAGGGAAATCCTGTATACCTGTAGTGATTGAAAATTTTGGTAATAGTAAGGTGGAAGTCCCACATAAGCAGATCATAGCTAATATATCAGTAATTAATGATGAAGATTTGTTGTCAATTACTGCTCACTCAGGTGGGAGTAGTGACTTAACAGTTAAGCAATTAAATTGTAGCTTGGCCAAGCTCGAAAGCAAAGAGGGGAAGAACCCCAAGCTCGAAAGCAAAGAGGAGGGGGGCACTCTCAAGCTCGAAAGTAAAGAGGGGGAGGACCCTAAGCTCGAAAATAAGTTAGAAAATGATGAATTTAAAAGTAATAATAAACAGGGAAGTAATTCTGATCAGATTAAACCTGAAGTTAGTGTAATTTCACATATGGATTTTAAACAAAAAATAGAACATTGCCAGAGGAACAACAAGAACAATTAGACGCTTTGTTACAAGAATATAGAACTTTATTTTTCCAAAACAACCGATATCAGGTACTAGTCTAGTAGAGCATCAGATCGTGACTGGTGACGCACCGCCCATCAAGTCAAGGCCGTATCGAGTACCGGTGCATCAAAGGAAAATATTAGATGAACTAATTGACCAACAATTAAAAGATGGAGTAATTCAGGAAAGCAGCGCGAATTGGTCTTCGCCTGTGGTACTGGTTCCTAAGAAATCAATAGATGGAGAGGTCAAATATAGGTTTTGTGTTGATTATAGACGATTAAACAGTATTACAAAAGCTGATTTTTATCCGCTACCTGCTGTAAATGAGACTGTAGATTACCTATCTAACTGTCAATACTTCACAACCCTTGATTTAAAGGAGGGATACCATCAAATTAATATTGCCAAAGACGTGCCAAAAACAGCGTTTTGTGCCCAATGGTTTATACGAATGTTTAAAAATGCCATTGGCTTACGCAACGGACCAGCTACATTCCAGATTGCTAGATAATATATTAAGACATATTAAGAACCTCCATTGTCTCGTGTATATCGATGACGTAATCGTCTTTAGTAAGAGCTTTCAAGACCACCTGGACCACCTTAGAGAAGTGTTTGAACGTTTAAAGAAAGCTAATTTGACTTATCGTACAAAAAAATGCCCATTTTGTTCAATCAGAAATAGAATACCTTGGACACTTAATCTCCAAAGATGGTGTTAAACCTCATCCTAGATTAATAAGTGCTGTACGTGATTTTCCCACCCCTACTAATGTCAAACAATTGCAATCATTCTTGGGATTGTCGAACTATTACCGAAAATTCGTGCAAGGATATGCACACATAGCAAACCATTGACTAAGCTATTAGTGAAAGGAGCAAAATTTCGAATGGATACCAGAGTGTGAGGCAGCGATGTCTACTTTAAAAGGAAAAATTAATTAATCCTCCGATTTTAGCAATACCTGATTTTCAAAAGTTTTAGACTAACCTGTGATAGTTTCTCAGTACGCCTGTGGTGGCAGTTTTGGCTCAGGAATTTGACGGAGTATATCGAAAAAATAGCCTACGCATCTCGCCAATTTAACCCCGCAGAGACACCGTTATTCCTACCACAGAGAGGGAGCTCGCTGGTTTATTATGGGGAGTGGAAATATTCAGAGCGTACTTATGGGAGCGCGAATTTGAAGTAATAACTGACCATGCAGCCTTGAATACTTGCTAAATCTTAAAAAACCCTCAGGAAGACTTATGCGATGGGCTCTAGCACTTTCTGAATATCAGTACAAGTTATAGTGAAACCTGGTCGTGAAATAGGACCACGCAGACGGCCTCAGCCGAAGGGTCCGCTGTACTGGAGAAACCAACAACCTCTGACGTTAGCTGACATGCCAATTCATCATCGCGTGACGAGCAGTGTAAGAAATGGCGTCAACATCCAAGTTTCGTCATGCACTGGAGAAGTATTATACCGAAAAACAAAGCAGGGAGAGCGTGTAGTAGTACCAACTGTATTGCGCGACCTTGTTATAAAATTACATCACGATTCATTTTATGGTTGTCATTCTGGATTTAAAAGTACGAACCGCCGGATTGCGAGCGCCTACTGGTGGCCATCTAGGCAGCAAGACGTGCGCGAGTATGTGGCGAGTTGCCTAACTTGCAGTCAGCGCGCGGACAAGACAAGGCATTGCGAGGAACTACAGCCGCTTCCTGAAACAATTAAACCATTTGATAGAGTACATCTCGATATTGTGGGCCCCTTCACAAGGTCAGACAATGGGAATTCCTATATCCTCACTATCATAGATGCTTTCTCGAGATATCTTGTAATGGTGCTCTAAGGGAACAAACTACTGAAGCTATAGCTCGAGCTTTCGTAGTCCGTTGGATTCTTGTCTTTGGATCGCCAATTTCTGTGTTGACCGATAAGGTACGCCATTTTTAGCACAACTTTCCACTGAAACTTGTAAACTTCTAGGGCATAGAGAAGCTACGGACGAGCGCCATGCACGCCCAGACTAATGGAAAAGCGGAGAGAGTGCACCGTACTATAGTCAAATCCTTGAGTTGCTATGTAAACAAATCGCACAAAAATTGGGATTTAATTTTGCCATTTATTGTAAGTAGTTTACAATTGTAGAGTTCATACATCCACTAATAAAACACCTTACGAAGTAGTATTTGGACGACAAATGAATTCACCATTTGAAATTTTTCCAATGTCAAAAGAGATCAAAAATCCAGAAGTAAGAAGTTTAGCACACAAATTAAAAGTTATTTGGAAGAATGTTAGAAAATCAAGTAATCAAGCTTTCGCTAGACAAGCAAGACAATATAATAAAAAAGCACATCCACAAGATATTGCAGTAGGATCCTTTGTATTGTTAGATAAACCCTATAGGAAAAAAGGAACAACTTCAAAGCTTAATATTTCATGGAGTGGGCCACATGAAGTTTTAGCAGTCCCATCTCCAACCACGGTAAAATTACGGTTACCAAATAGAGATGTCATAATAAATAAAAATCGTGTCAAGCCTTATGTCTGGAGAAAAAACGACAGAAGAATACTAAGTAGACAGAACGACCCACCCTTAAATAAGGTAGTGCAAGTAACAAACTCAGAAAGTAAACAAACTACCCACCCTAACCAACGCTTTCCGCTACGAAATCGTCCACTTAATGCCGACCAAACATGTGCGGTAAATGATCAAGCAATAGTAGATCAAATTCCTAAAGTTACTAAGAAACATCATTATAATTTAAGGAAATAGTCTTAAGGAATGTCAGTAGGAAAATAAGACCCATTTCAACGTATTAATGTCAAATACTTACGCAGTTTGCATGTGAAGAACTTTGCTTGGAAGAAGCATAAGAGTGAAGTAATTCGCATAACAAAATTGTCATAAGTTTCTTATAAAATTGTTTTCCAATAAAGAAATAATTGTAATGAATGGGTTGATTCCTACTTGACCTAACACATCATAACTGTAAACACGAAAGAGAAAACATCATTATTTACGTGCAGTGTTAATGAACCAAACGTAAAGATCAAGTGTAGAAGTGTCAGAACTCAACAAAAAGTTTTTTTTTGTTAATGTATCATGCTTTAATGTTAAGCTAACAGATGATTTTCGCTCAAGACTTTTGTTTAACAGGTGTGTTGACATTACCACGCACGCCGCAAGGTCGTGGTGACTCAGCGTCTCAAGTGCCGGCAGCGCTGAGCGTACGAACTTCCGCGTGTGTAAGCAAGGACGCAACTAAGTATCAACTAGCTATAGTAACTAGTACTGTATTTTCTTTTCTTCTTTCTTTTGTCTTGGTAAAGGAGTATTTCAACAAAACTAGTATTAAGTAAAATTGTGAATTATCATTAACACGTTGACTGCCACGGCAATTTTCACAAATCTGGCCAAAAATGACATTTTGGTTTAATCACATTATATTGTTAAAAACTCTAATTCTAGTGCATTGTTATCATCAAAAAGCATAAAAAATGTTTTTTTTTTTTAAAAAAAAAAGCTCTTACGAGTTATCTCGTAGTTGGCTTCTGTAACAGAAATCTCTTCGCGGAAGCCAACTACGAGTTAACTCGCACCCAGACACGCTTCGACCTATCGCTTCTCTAAAGCTGAATTATTGATACGCGTCCATATTCGTTACTAGTATCTCAGAAATTGTTGAGTGCATCAACATTTACGCCTTTCTTGAGTGTTTTGTTTTATAATTATTGGTATAATTGAATTATCAAGAACCCAATATGGATAAGAAAAGACCACTGACTAAAAATAAAATTGAGTACTACGTAAATCTAAAGTGATTCAGAATTAGACGGGATTTTTGACGAGGATGGTAATGACAGTAGCGATTGTGAACCTTCTGAGAATTCAAGTGATAGTGAAGATGAAGTCGTCTCCGAACCTGAAGTTGATCCCGAATTTGAAGAAAATGATGATGATTCCCAATGCAACAATATCAAATGCGAATGATAATTTGTGGACAGAAATTCAGTAAAATCCTGAATTATTTATTTTACAAGAAAATGTTGGTGTGAAATTGGATACGACAAATTTTACAGTACAAACGCTGGTGGACTTATTTTTTTCGGATGAATTTCTTGCATTACTGGTGGAACAAACTAATTTATATGCTGCGCAAGAAATTGAAACACGTAAAGAAATGAAAAAATCTAATAGGTTATCAAAGTGGCAAGACGTCAGTACTGCAGAGATGAAGGTTTTTTTGGGACTTTTGTTGCAAATGGGATCTTGTACTTTTCCATCAATTGAACATTACTGGAGCACTAACAAGCTATATAATGTAAACTTTTGGCGCTCACATATGAGTCGAAATCGATTCCAGTTGTTACTTCGTTATTTTCATTTGGTTGATAACTCAATACCATCTGCCGACAGATTACACAAGGTGAGACCAATTCTAAATCGTTTCAATAATATTATGCGTGAAAACTATGTACCAGATAAAAATATTTGTATTGACGAATCTATGATGCTATGGCGGGGTAGATTGGTTTTCCGCCAATATATAAAAAATAAAAAACACAAATATGGTATCAAACTGTATGAACTATGTGAGTCCGACGGTCTTGTAATGAAAATAAAGATTTACAGCGGAAAATCTGTGGAAACTGATAAAAAATGTAGGTCACACTACTGATGTTGTTTTACATTTACTTGAGGACTATCTCGATAAAGGATAAACGGTTTACATGGATAATTTTTATAATTCTGTTGCTCTTACAAAACTGCTAAATACACGAAAAACTTATGTGTGCGGAACCCTACGAAATAACAGAAAAGGAAACCCCAGAGATGTGGTAAATCGTAAACTGAAAAAAGGGGAGTGTATCTGGCAGCAAAATGGTCCTGTTACTGTATGTAAATGGAAAGACAAATGAGATGTCCTTAGCATTTCAAACATGCATGCTGTTGAAATGGTAGAGGTGCCCAATCGCAATGGAAAAATTACTATGAAACCGAATATAATTCGAGATTACAATAATGGAATGTCTGGCATTGACCGATCAGATCAAATGCTTTCGTACTACTCATCTCTAAGAAAGACTATTAGATGGCCCAAAAAGGTTTCATTACATATTATAGAGATATATATACACAATGCTCATAAAATTTTTCAAAAAGTAACTTCTTCTAAAATAAAACTGATAAAGTTCAGAGAAGAATTCGTCGTCGCGTTGATTGGAGAAGAGATTGAACCAGTTTCGAAAAAAAAAAAATTGCAAGAGCTCCACTATTTAGAGTGTCTACCACCTACTGAGAAAAAACAGCGTCCGACAAAGCCATGTCGTATATGTACCCAAGCAAAAAAACGCCGAGAAACGCGTTATTTCTGCCCAATCTGTAAAGAGAAGCCAGCCCTCTGCGTGGAAGATTGTTTTAAGAAGTTCCACAAACAATAAAATATTACTTTATTTCTTGAATTTGAAGTAATTTTTATAATTATAATTTTTGTTCGTTTTTTTAATAAATTTTCTGTTCATGCAAGCCAGCATTGATTTTTTGTTCTTTTCCCAGAAGCCATCTATCGATATTAGCACTAATATATTACGAGTTTAATCGTAGCTGTACAAAAATGGCAAGTAAACACAGGACGAGATAACTCGTAGTTGGCGTCCTAGAAGAGAACACAACCTACGAGTTATCTCGTAGTTGGCAGTCAACGTGTTAAACAAATCCCTTATCGAGCATGCAATTTGATTTCTCGGGCCACCCCGTTTTACCCAGCGGTAATATGCGAGGCAATCAAGATTGACCCAACTGTTCCAGCGACAACATGTAGCACTGAACGGTCATTTAGTAATACGTTGGAGGACACTGATTTTATTGATAAGGTGTTGGACAAATACGGACAACAACCTAGACGCCTTAAATTATTATTCAAACAGAGAGTTTAATAACATTTTTTTTATTTATTAATCTTTTTTCTGTGTTCTTTAATGGCAGGGGGTATAAGTGCACCCCCTTGCACCCCCCTCCCAGCGCCCACGCCTACCATTCTGTTTAAATCTTCAGTTTCTTTTGAATGTTAAGACTGAAAGAAAGCGATTGTTGCCACGAGATAGTTTCTCAAAATTGATTACAATCAAAACATAGCTTATGATAAGAAGTCTGATTTAAATTAAAACGAATGCCGACCATACTTTGCCTTGCTTTCGAAAATAGACTTTTAGACCTCGTCGCACTACTAAAATGTTCTGTACTATGCACAGTCTTGTGAGTAGAAACTCTGGGGTTCGGCTGCAGGAACTTTAATAACTTGTGTGTGTGTGTACGCGCGCTCCTGTGGAGGCTCACGATTCAATACTAGACACGTCAATAATTTTGTAGTGTGTAGTGTAATGTTCCGTCTTACGGTGGGGGAAGCTATGGAGAAAATGTTCTGACACCTTAAGATTGAACTACTGGACGTACTAGTTAACACAGCTTCCCTAACCGGTCACAGACATTACTGCCAGGAAGGCAAGAGGGGCCTAGCCAAGCTGGACTGGTTGGCACTTACTTGTTCCGCTTCACTGTGTGATCCTCCGCTCACTCCTCCAGGATGCAGCTGCTCTTCATGCCTACAAACCTAACTAGAAGTATCACCGATAATCAAGATGCGAAGGGTAGTATCCGATTGAAGCACAGTTCGTAACTCAAACCCGATTTATTCCAAATGGTTAGTTATTACACACTGATCATGAATCCCCGCGATAGCACTCCAGAGCGTGCACGGTACCAGTTAACTTTAATCTACCAGGTGCAAGAGCTTTAGGTCTTTTGCGACAATTACTATGAATGGCTAAGTTCGGTGTTGAGTGATGTGACATGGGCAAGTGCTGGCATCGCCGATCACTCGACGTTCGTGCAGCGTAACGCGCTCGCGGATGTTGCTGCAGACAGACTGACTCCTTTGACCTTTGGCAAGACTATATAGCACAGCACGAATGTTCTCGAAGGCTCAAAGTCCCTCGAACACTCTCCACGTGCCTGGCGTGCCTATTCTGCAAGATCATCGATCATCCAGAACCTTCTGGAACGGCGTTGAACTCGGTGGCTGTCCTTTGCCCGACACCCGATATTCCGCCGACACTGCATCAGCTCTATTTCAGCCGAATGCGCGTCTGGGCTGCCGTTGCACGGCGATGTACAGCTCAAGGCAGGCTAACTTCAATACTATTTTATAAATCCAATGTATATTCCTAAATACCTCAAAATAGTACACTACATTTCCTCCCTCTACAAAATTAAGCTTTGTCCCAAAGCTCTTTCACTTATGAACTTGTTAAACTTTTATGCAAAACAAAAAAAAAAGAATGCTAATGGCACGCAATGGAATACCATCGTGGGGTTACAAAGTCATCGCAACAAAATTAAATGAAAGTTTTGTATAAACGTAGTCCAATCCTGGGTAAACAAAACAATTATTAGTAAAAGTTATTAGTAAAGGTATTACATGCTATGTACATAAGTTTTGAAACATCAACATTGTGTGTTAGCAGTTTGTTCATTACTGTCCTTTTTTGATAGTGATTGGTACTGTCATCACAATTTCTTCTGCTGTAGGTATTTGTGTAGTTGTGTTCAAGGTTGCGATTTTCTTAGTTTGACGTTTGTACAGAGACAGTATGATTGATATTATAATAGAAATTACTAAGACTGATGTAAGGCTTATAATGTTTTATGTTTAGTCTGCAAATGCATTTGTGTTTCTACTTGTGCTATGAAGTGATTATACTTTATAGCGTCTCTAGCTTGCTGCAAATGTTTTTTAATTTCAGAAGTAAGCAACGAAGGGTTAGTTTGATTCAGTTGTATTAATTTAGTACTATGGTACATGTGTACATTGAAAGTAGGTAAGACATAATCAGGAAAAGATAAGTTAACAGGAATTGTTGATCTATGCAACACTGGAATGAAGAATTTTCACCTATGAATTCACAATGAGTTGCTTCCTCAATTATACCAGATCCTACTAGCTTAATTCTAGTTGTAGTTTTGTTTAAGTTTTCGCCCCAACATGTGGCTATAATTTCTTGAGAATGTATCATTGAAAAAATCCAATTTTGATTAACTGATAAGTATGGACGATCTAACATTACAATTTCTCTCTGACACAAGTTTGAAAAGTTGTTTGAAAAAAACATTGAAGTTTCACATGTAGGTAAATTTCTATCATGTAAGGTTAACAAAGGACAAATGGTTATTGCAGAATTATGACACTTATCTAAATCATGGTTATTTAATACTGCGTATGATTTTGATCCGGTGTTATCAACAATATATCATGTGGTTTCCATTGAATATGACGATCTGTTTGTTCCCATGATACAGGAAAAGTATGAAGAGAGTATCTACTTAGTACAGAATCTGTCGTTCCTACTGGAATATCGATAATAATTCTTAAATAGTTATCCATAAGTATAGCATTGACTGTTGCAATCTGATAATAATAAAATATATTTTCTAAATTACAAGGAAATAACATATATGTTTGAGCTCCTAAATATTTTTGAATTAGTTGTAAATGCTGTAAGAAGATTTTTGGACTGAGTAAGATATCACTGAGTTTACCATCTGCTGCTTGAATTAAGGCAGTTCGTAATTTCGTAAGTTCAATTTTTGTATCAGATATTGTGGAAATTAACTGCTGAATGAGTTGGATAGAGTATAACTGTTTGATGAAAACTTTCTCTAGTTCTTTCAAATTTTGATTCAAAGTAGTTTGGATTTCAGAAACTTTAGACATGAATGTATTAGCTAATTTAGAGATAACAAAGGTTGAGTTAGTTACTGCATTTTCTAAGTTCTTTGTTAATAAAACTTGTTTTGACACACTAATTTCCAAATTTTGAGTAATGGTTTCTAATCCTACTAATCTAGAATTTAATTTCTTTAAATCTTGCTCTGTGACGACTCCAAAAACGTATTTCAGTACGGAGCCTCCTAGATTTACTAAACCTCGTTTAGATCTATGTGTTCCTTTAGGCAATAGTTCAAGTAAATTATAGTACTCATCATTCAATGAAGAAAAAAGAGTTTTCAGATTTAGCACTAAAGTGTGAGTTATATCATCATCATATACTGGAAAATTTTGCAATGAAGTATCCAATAATTGAAAAATCTTAGTTAATTGCATACTGTGGTTATGTAGTTCTTGAAAATCGATTTGGGCAATTATTGACCATGTATACGGAGAATGAATCACATCTTGTTGCTTTACAAAAATAATACCATTTGTGAGAGGAGTTATCCTATAACTTTGACAAAAGTGATTCCCTTGAAATACTAATATTACTAATGCTATAAATCTACGGTAAATCCCTAGTAATTCCATTCTAATCTATTAAGGCCGCATCACTCACTTTATCCGTCTTGAACATCTCGCACCATGTGGTAGGCACGGCAATAAAACATCGATAAAGATTGTGTATGTTTTGTGCCATGGCTAAAAATGAAGGTTTGTCCCATTTTTTTTTAATGTTTTCTGGGTGTAGCTGTATAAACGAAAATGATTTTTCTTTTATGTGTAGAAGAAAATCGTATTCTCAGAGTAGAAATGATAGAGTCTAAATATGGGATGAAGAAACAGATTCTGAAGAATTCTTCTGTATTTTCAGAGGGTTGATTTGCTCTGTAGGTCTGTCTTGTCACTATTCGAGGACGTTTAAATTCAATATTCACTTCTTCGCAAATTTTTCGAGCTTTCTCGAAAATAACAGCAAACTCCATCGTGGAATTATAACGGTGATTATTTATGTAATAGTGTGTTGTTTTTGTATTAATATTTACTTGTAATTGGTTGCACACAAGCTCAAGTTTGGCGCAATAGGCAGCATTCACTAAAAATGTAACCGGATATGTTTGAGTTGTCGCAGTCGTGTGGAGCTGATATGCTTTGGTTTTCTTTATCGAGTTTGGTGCCTTGGGGAGAGTTTTTATAAAATTCTAACAATAGAAATAAAGTTTGTAGAAAATTTACTTATGCTCTTGTACTTTTCTGTATATTTGGAATTTTATTTTACTACAGTATACTCTCTCTAAATAAATTATGATGTCTTTTGTTGTCCCAGCAACATTTCTCACTTAACTGACATCGTTCAGGTCATTGATGAATAGATTCAATATTTGGCTTGCACAGTGGAAAAATGGTGCTCTAGGATACTCTGAACACTACATGGATGACTAGCCGTTGCAGTACAGCCATCGTATCGTCGACCAGAAAGTTTATTAAAATCAAAATTGCTACCTTCTAGAAAGTGAGTTTCCGAAATGGTTTTCGCGTTCAACTATTGTAGCGTCATATATCCCAGGAAATCTTCACGAATTATTGGTTTTTTACTTTCTTTATCACAACGTAGACAGCGAACACTACTCTATAATTGCTTTGTACCACTAATACCCGCAGTCTCATCAGCTAAATCGAAAAAGCCGAAACATGCTTCATCTCCTCAATTACATTGCTTTTCATAACATCACAAAAAATCTGTATCGATTCATTTTGAATCTGATATGATAAGTACAAAGCGTTTTCTGCTTCCGACTCAAAGTGATTTTTAAAAAAATCTCGTCCTCAGAGTGAATTTGAAAACACAGCACAAAACAACACCCTCATTGACTTTCCCGCCAAGTGTAAGATCATGCTGTCCGCAAAATAAAACTATTGATACAACTGATCGAAGTTTCAAACGATTTTCTTCCGTTCGTTTGTGATATGCCGTATTCAAATATTCATGATCATTCAGTCCCCTTCTAACCATGATATTTTAAAAATAATTGTCGCATGAGACTGTGCAGCTTCATGAAACTTTTGATATTTAAGGCAAGGAGAAGTGATTAACAGTCCTTGTAGACAGCGCCCAAACAAAACACATAATCGATGTAAAGGTCCTTTTGCTGTAGATGAGTAGGCCAACCAGAGGTAAATTGTAAGCCATTCAGATTGAAAGGATTTTTAGCTTCAAGATTTAAGTCATTTTTAAAGTTGTATGTTTTACTAGGATTCCAAGATATCTCAGCAGTTTCAAACATAGATCGTCATGAGAACATTCAATAATGATTAAGTTGTGCTTCTGCTCGTATAATCGATAGATGCATGCTGTTTAAGGTGATTGTTGATAGAACTGGTAGCTATAAACAAAAAAGGGATTTTAGTTACAAAAAAAATCGATTTCAAGGTTAAGAAATCTACACGGGAAAAAACGGGCAGAAGAATGATTAATAAAAAATTATGCGAACGAACGAACGACCTACTTGACTTAACTTAACTTTACTAGCTGTTTCCAGTGACATCGTTCGCGTTTATAAAAAGTATCCTATATGTTATTCCATGACCATTATTATTTTTAAAAAATATTTCCTAGAGTTTTTTCAGCCGTTCAAAGGTGATTAAAGGACAAACATTCAAACAAACATACTTTCACATTTATAATATAATATTAGTAATATCGATCAAATAATAGGATAGATGGCTTGGTCTGGAGAACCTATATCCAGGGCTTTCGGGTAGTATTGAAAGTATGCAAATTGTAATGAGTGTAATGTTAACATAATTTTTAGTCTTTTAATTTTCAATGTAAAATTTGGGTACAAACACAAACAGAGCATACTGGACTGAGTGTCGTAGTATGAGGTGTATCATCATCAGACTGATAACATCAGTCTTGCACTTTTTGCATTAAAAACGTCCAATGTCGTTTGTAATTTGAACAAAGACCCACACGTACAATCACTCACTTGTCTTGCGGCGCTGTCGGCTGTGGCTTACGGCTAACTAGCAACTTGTTTGTTTATTAACTAATTGTTTTCAAATCGTTAGTTTGCACGGGCGGGTGAATCCCCTTCCACCCTCATCGCAAGACACATGAGACACTCAGTAAAGATGCGTTCCAGAGATGCAAATTAAAACCCGCGTGACATGAATTTGACACTAATTTAATTGACATGACGTTAATGCTTAATTTTATATACCTGCCAATAGTTGTAAGGGTGTTGTAACATAACATACGCCAGAGCCATGCAAGAGTATATGTGACCGGCGTAGTAAGCCAGTGTGGGGCTATCTTTGGTGTGTGCCTCGTTGACCGCCGTCAAGTTTAGTTGTCGACGCGGGAACAATTCGGTCGTAATTATAGAAATTGTGAAAAGACGAGAAGATTTGGCGGAGTGTAACGTGGAAACTATTAACGTGTTATATTAACGGTTTTGCATGGAGTGCAGCGATCTCAAGTGACTGTGGACGTGTTATGAGTACTGTGGAGAGTGCGGGAGTTTGTGCAGTTTAATTCCTCTTGTCCCACGAGTCTGCAATTTTCGGAAAAGGAGTCTGATTCCTTATTTAAATATTGACTAGACGACCCGTGCGAAAATTTCGCGAATAAAATGCGATGAATAGTGAGGTTGAATGCTTGTAATATAATGAAAAGTAGAACCGTACTTTTGTAGCAATTTTTGTGTGTGTATGTGTGTGTGTGTGTGTGTGTGTGTGTGTGTGTGTGTGTGTGTGTAATAGGTACACATCAAAATACTTGCAATATATTACGAAATAGTTAGGAAAATTTAAAACACTCTGTATTTATGACAAACTGTCACAGACCTTAGCAGAATAAATTAAACCTGAACAAAATGCACACAACGTATCAATATCTCTGAAATATTTGTTGCTGTGCGAGGAAAATAAATACCTGGTGACAGAAAAGTGCGTTGTAAAAATACTAATACTTTTGCCCTCTAAGGTCAGAATTTTGAAAAATTTCTTTCTTAAAATGTGGTAACGGAACCGAAGACATTACGAAAACCTCAATATTTAAAATGTTACCTAGTTTATCAATTTGGTTTAATTGTTAAGGGAGCTAAATGGCTCCAGATACAAAAAACGCATTTTAGAAAAATTGAAATTTTTACCCTTTAAGGTACAAATTACAAAAAAAAATCCTTTCTTAAAATATAATGTTACCACGGCGGTGACCTTATTCATTTATATGATACCTCATTTATCTATATCTGTTAGATATTAAGGGAGATAAATCGCTCGTGACACAAAAATGCGTTATAGAAAAATTTATACTTTTTCCCATTATGGGATGAATTCAAAAAACATTCTTTCTTAAAATATGATGTCACAAATCTGAAACATTACTCCTTATAATCCTTCTTCATTTATCGATTTTGGTTAGATATCCAGGGAGATAAATGGCTCCAGATACAAAAAACGCATTTTAGAAAAATTGACATTTTTGCCCTTTAAGGGTCGAATTACGAAACATTCCTTTCTTAAAATATAATGTTAACACGGCGGATACCTTATTCTATAAAATAATACCTCATTTATCTATATCTGTTAGATATTAAGGGAGATAAATCGCTCGTGACACAAAAATGCGTTATAGAGAAATTTATACTTTTTCCCTTTAAGGGATGAATTCCAAAAACGTTCTTTCTTAAAATATGATGTCATAAGGCTGAGGCAATATTTTTCATAATCTTACTTGATTTATCGATTTTGGATAGATATCCAGGGAGATAAGTGGCGCGAGACACAAAAAACCTATTTTAGAAAAATTGACACTTTTGGCCTTTAAGTGTCGAATTACGAAAAATTCCTTCCTTAAAATATAATGTTACCACGACGGTGACCTTATTCTTTAATATGATACCTCATTTATCTATATCTGTTAGTTATTAAGGGAGATAAATCGCTCGTGACACAAAAATGTGTTATAGAGAAATTTATACTTTTTCCCTTTATGGGATGAATTCAAAAAACATTCTTTCTTAAAATATGATGTCACCAAAGCTGAGACAATATTCCTCATAATCCTACGTCGTTTATCGATTTTGGTTAGATATCCAGGGAGAAAAATGGCTCGAGATATAAAAAACGCATTTTAGAAAAATTGACATTTTTGCCCTTTAAGGGTCGAATAACGAAAAATTCCTTTCTTGAAATATAATGTTACCACGGCGGAGACTTCAGTATTTAATATGATACCTAATTTATCTATATCTGTTAGATGTTAAGGGAGATAAATCGCTCGTGACACAGAAACGCATTTAAAAAATATTGATACTTTTGTCCTTTAAGGGTCGAATTCCGAAAACTTTCTGTCTTAGTATATGACTTCACTAAATCGGAGATATTAATCTTTAAAATGATACTTCATTAAACGATTTCAGATAGGTATCAAGGGAGATAAATGTTTCATAACACAGAAAACAGCATTTTAGAAATATTGACATTTTTGCCCTTAAAGGGTCTAATTCCGAAAACTTTATTTCTTAAAATATGATGTAATCAAAGTGGAGACCATATGCTTTAAAATGACACCTCATTCATTGATTTCGGTTAAGTAGGAAGGAAGATACAGGCTTGTGACAAAAAAATACCTTATAGAAATAATATATATGATTTGGTGGTAGTATTTTCCGTCGGGGTGAAATCGTAAGTTTATGAACTCAATAAAGTTTGGTATATCTGTCCATTCTAAAGTATGTGAGCTTATCATTTAGTAACCCGACGAACGGTAATACCTAAACCTGGCGGCCGCGGCATAAAGAAGCTTTTATTTGATCAATGAATATGTGTGTGTGTCGAGTAAGGGACTTTTCTAATAATCAAAATCCATAATTAGCCAGAAAGCTTACAGTGTCTTGTATTTAATTATATCTTATTACTTAATTAGTTAATAAATAGTAAGTAATATATATAATGTGAAAATGCACCCCCCTTAAAGCAATCCTGCCGGCGCCCATGGTGGTAGGTACGAAGGTGCTGCCGCCATTCTCAAGTGACTCACATTGTCAAGTTCTCACTCAACTAGTTTCCTGAGAAAATTTATTAAAAGTGTGTTATTTTGCCCCGTGGCATATCAGAGTCTCCTACAAGAGCTAGACTACATATGGTGGTAGTATGAGCAGTTCTTTTCCACAGGACAAACGTGTTGGATGATTGGTAACGCTGTGGCCTCGCATTCGAGAATACGCGGGTTCGAATACCCCTCCATCCATCCTGATTTCGGCTGTCCATGGTTTCCCGAAATCATTTTGCATCTGTATTTATACTCTGAAATTCACTAAATTCCCGAATAACACGAGGGAAGAAAGAATTCATATAATCATCAGTGCAGCATCTTTTCTCTCTAATTTTGCCACTCCTGTCATTGGGGACCAAATAGGTTGATGGAAGAAACATTTCATCGCACTCGTAAGTCAAAGTGGGTGTACGCAAGGTTATCAATAACTTCCGTGGTTCGGATTTCGCGTTAAAATACAGGTCCCCTGTACCCAGTAGGACTACCGGGTTAAGTTTAAGGTGGTTTAAATCGGCGGCGGAATGGTTCAACGTCACTTACAGGAAGCTGAAATACAAGCTTTTTCGATATTTTTGCGAACTTATGTAATTTTTCATGGTTTTAATCATTTTTCTGGGCCATGTGTGGAGTGCGAACATTGTACTGTTGAAAAGTACCACGATACTGTCGCAATGAGAGGTAAAACATGAGGGCGTAGGATATCTGTGACTTAACGTCGGGGTACTGTGGCTTGGGTTACCCTGCAGAACGGAAGCTCTCGGACCGGTAGATCCTGGTTTACTTAAGACTGGCGTCATTGTGAGGTGCACCTATTGCCAACGCCTAGGCGATATGACCGATGGATGCGTATTAGAGGGTTCGTCCCTCTTCTGCTGCCCGGCGGTAAGACCTAAGGTGCAGGAGGTGACACGACCTATGTGGAAGGCGACGGACCGTACCGGTAAGCTGGCGTGATCTGACAACAGTGGTGGCAACATTTGAGTTTCGCAGTTGGCTGCTGCTGAAGTCAGTGATCAGTGATCAGGTGGATTGCCACTCTCTGCCGCCGGTGTGTGGTTCTTTTGCTGCCAAAACAGGTCATCTTTATATGCGGGGACTTATAGCGCATGGGTCAGAAAGTCTGACACGGGTGGAGCAGGGACACCCTTGAGCGATTCGGCTTTGTGCTGAGGCGTGATGTTGCGCTACGATGATGCTCTGTGAAGCTTGGACGAGGGCGTGGGAAGCTATGTACGTCAACGGCGCCCATACCGATGTGCCTGTTGGGTACGGTGGGACGTGACCCGTAGTGCGAGAACCTGTTGCCCGTCGTTGTCGTACGTCAAGTGCTGTACTCGATCACTGCGGCTTCCGCCTTCTCCCATGCGGCCATGTATGCCTTGTAGCTCTAGCTATATGGCCAGGTTTCCTCTTCGGCTTGGTTCATGGCGAGCGCCGCGTCCCCGTCAATCCCCGCGTGCACCTACATGGGTGGCGAAGTGTTCCTAGCATTTCCGCTGTAATGGACCCGCTCGCTGGTGGAGGCTTTAACTGGATGTGGATACTCTGGGTGGGACTGTGAGGGGACTGATGAGTGCAAGCTCGGAGGGTCCCCGTTTGCAGCAGGTCCTCCCTTGCCCAAAGAACTCCGTGTACCTGTAGGTGTGGATGACTGTGATAATGTGTGAGTCCAGTATAGAGCACCGAGCGTGGTGGTGTAACGGCTAGCGTTCTGGCCTCGCATTCGGGAGGACGGCGGTTCGAATCCCCGTCCGGGCATCCAGATTTGGGTTTTCCATGGTTTCCCCAAATCACTCCAGGTGAATGCCGGGATGCTTCCTTCAAAAGGCCATGGCCGAATTCCTTCCCATTCCTTGCCCCCCATCCTTTCTCGTCTCTAAAGACCTAGTTGTTAAAGGAGACGTTAAGCAGTAAAAAAAAAAAAAAACAGTATAGAGCGTTGTGTTGTGTTGTGTTGTATAAAATGAGCAATGAAGAGGGGAGGGCGTGAAACCAGGTGTCAGCCAATTAAGGCTTGCTCTATCCAAAAGACATCAAGTAGACCGCCAGGCTTAACGTCCCCAAAATGAAGGACGACTCATCAAAAGTGTGCTATGCCCTCACACCATACGCACTGCGTAATGATTTGGGATTTAACTCCAGGACTTTGGTGAATAAATTGATGAACAGGAATTGCGCATGGCCACATCTCCTACCCTTCTGGCCAAGACCCGACGGTGAAAAAATTTCTTCGGCCACAGGGGCACGAACGTGTGTCTATTGTTTGAAATGAGTGAGTATGTTTTCGATGAAAGTATTCCGACTTAAAAACTGGGAGTAAGTAGGAGTATTTGGAAATGCAGATAACAAACAGTAGCTAATGTGCAAAAATTAGAGCTAACTCCAAATAAGCTATCAACTTACAAAAATAAACTAAATTCTACAATATAAGAAATTCTTGTAAAAAATATCAGGTGATTTGGCCATTATACATACTTTAATAGTAAAACTTCCGTCTAAATAAGTGGCTCAACTGTACTGCTTTATCAATCTTATAAATACACAAAAACCAAGATTTCTGCGCACTTCATTCGGATTTTACAAGTCTTACTTGTTTGCATATATCATATTGTAGGCACTTTACAATTTGGATAAATTCTAGTTTGCTTAGTTAAAGCATAAGGGAGGGAGTAAGCTTTCCAGTATACATATAATTTCCATTGTAAGTATAGGAAGTAAGAAACGTTTCATGCAGAAGCTGATACTGCTACCTAATCCAATATATAGACCATTTTAAAAGCAATAAAGACCCACAACACTTAATATAAGCATTAAATAAACATTTTTAATAGTAAAGAATCTTTAAACTAACCTGGAATAGGGTAATCCATTATTATCCAACTTGCAAACAATAGATTTTGCTACGTGATCATTTCACTAATTATTAACACGTTTTGATGCAGTAAAGTAATTTCAAAAATAATAATAATTCAAAAGAAAGATAAATTCTTTAAAATCCTGTAGTTTCAGACCGTGTAAATAGCTTAAATTAAACTTTAAACACCTCATGGAATACACTGACACTTTTAACATTTTTTATCATATGTTTTCGATAATTTCTCTAACTAAAAAGTAGATTCCTTGAAAGAATAAAAAAAATCTGGTATAATATATTAAAATTTCAGAACATTTCATGCTGTAGAACAGATTTTATATACATTTTAAAGTTACGTCGTCATCAATCACAACGTGGTACTTTCAAAATTAAATTGCGATTAAACCAAGTCACTTACGTAAATAAACAACTGTTAAAACACGTAACTAAAATCAAAGAAAATAGACAACACTTGAATAAATATGAACCAGAACCCGAGTTAACTTCTGAAACATTTCAAACCAGATCTTGTTAGACTCATAACTTTGTCGTTTCACCACCGGTCATAATAAAATTTACACCACTGGAATCAGGAATTTTTATAGAACACGATGACACTAATTTTATTGCAATAATTTCCAATCCAGCAGGGTTGCCTATAAATTGAATAAATTCAGATCGAAATCGGAGAATCACAAATTAACTTGAGGAAACTTTTTATCAATGCGCTTGAAAACTAAATTTAATGACAAGAAATCTAATTGTTTGAGAATTTTTGCTAAATACTTTTCATAATCGTTGTAGGTCAGGCTACACACGAGTAAAGTTAGAACACATTCTATAATTACACCTTTCTATATTAGTTTTGGAAAGCGTCCGTATACATGTGGTATGCGGATGGGGGTATATAGGCAGGAGCCTAGGAGAGGGGGTTGTCTTTTGACTTTATTCTTTTGGTCTTTACTCCGGGAACGTTGTGTGAAAGTAGTCTGCGTTAGGTATGGTGCGTGTGTGTCGGTTAGGCCAAGCTATAGACGGAAATAGTTGAACTTTGAGTGACCGCATGGCTTGACCGACCACCATGCTAAATTTTCTGAAGAGCTACTAGTAATGACTTTTAACTTTTCAAAAGGGGAATCGGCCGGTTCTCTTCCTCTTCATAACCGACAACTTTTGGAAATGTTTTTTCGATTGCCTACTCAATTGTAACAGCTATTTTCTAAAATGTGACTTTGAAAATAAACTTCAAATTTTGATTCAAGTAAATTTTTGTGATTTCGTAGTAGACTGCAACCCTTCCTCAGCTTTGGGTTAAAAAAAGCATTGTGGCGGCCGTTAAACATTTCAGTTGAGTATTCCAGGCAGGCTACATGGTCATTTAAAATTATTGATGCAGATTTAGAGAACTTTTCACTTCAAGTAAATATTCAGTTAAGGTACTAGGCCTATACTTCACCCCGGTATAGTAGCCTTTTCCCTTACAATATACATATTAAGAATTTCATTTAGAAAAAATTATTACACGCATAACGGCCAAATCACAATTTAATATATATATATATATATATATATGTGTGTGTGTGTGTGTGTAGAAGAAGCAATAAAGGAAGCAAAAGAAAAATTTTCATGTGGCATAAGTGTTCAGGGAGAAAAAATCAGTATGCTACGATTTGCTGATGACATTGTCTTGTTAGCAGAAAGGGCTGAGGATATTGAGAAGTTACTGAATGGTATGAACAAAATACTGAAGGACGATTTTGGACTGAATAAAAATCAAAGTAAAACAAAAGTGATGAAATGTAGCAGAAATCATACTAATACTAGCAGATTAAATATAAAAATAGGATCTGATGTAATAGGAGAAGCGAGTGAGTTCTGTTACTTGGGAAGCAAAATTACAACCGATGGCCGAAGCAGGAATGATGTTTAAAGCAGAATAGCACTAGCAAAAAGAGCCTTCATGAAAAAGAGAAACCTTTTAGTTTCAAATATTGATCTAGGAATTAGAAAGAACTTTTTAAAACTCTATGTGTGGAGCACAGCACTTTACGGTAGCGAAACATGGACTTTAGGAATACCGGAAGGAAAGAAAATTGAAGCATTTGAAATGTGGTGCTACAGAAGAATGCTGAAAATTAAGTGGACAAACAAAGTAAGAAATGAATAAGTTTTGGAAATGATGAGTGAGGAAAGATGTTTGTGGAAGAAGCTTACAGAAAGAAGAGACAGGCTGGTAGATCATATTTTGAGGCATGCTGGATTGGTTAATTTGATGGTGGAAGGAACAGTCGAAGGTAAGAACTGTAGAGGAAGACAGAGATTAGAATATATGAAGCAGATAATTGTGGACGTGGGTTCTAAGGGATATGTAGAGATGAAGAGGTTAGCACAAGATAGGAAACGATGGAGGATTGCATCAAACTGGTAGCGTCGAGAGAAAACATCATGTTTTAGAACGTGAAGACTTGGTTCCGAAAAATATCTTACAAGTCTTTATTAGTAAATAGCCACAATACTTGGTCCTATTTTTACATGATTTGTTTTTGTGAGTTTGATTTTATAAAATATGGTCGATATATCGATACTTTATTCCGATATATCTAAACCCAACATTTTTAAGAATAGAGATATATCGAAAATCCTAAGATTAACAGCAGAGTTGTGCAGACTCGGGGCAGAACTGCCTACCAAATGGCAGACACTCTACCCCACATGATTACCTGCCACCGTGTCAAAGACATTTGGAGCTGGGTAAGGCATACTGCAGCACATATATTAGATAACAACACGACAATAATAACTCCTGAACTTCTTCTTAAACCGGACATGACATCTGGCTCAAAACATAAAAGAGACGCCAGCAGCCAGCAGCAGCCACAGCCAATTACTGCTCCGTTGAGCAGAGTAGGGTGGAGTGTGTTGTCGCTAGACATTTACTCCAGCTTCATTTTGATGGGGCATTTCTTCTCTGTTGGTTTGTCGTTGCTTTTGGCTGTCGATGTTTTCTTGAACTGAGTGGGTGCCACCGCGACCTTCTTCCTCAAAAGTAGTTGGCCGCATTTTGTGTCGTTCCATTAATGCTGCCTCAAGGGGGCAGAGGTGTCTTCTTTTGATGTGAGGTGATTTACAAGCCTTGTGAGAAGGATGATGAGTGAATCCAACCTTTCTTCTCTTTGGTCGGATGATTGACGGGTGGTGTGGTCGCATGATTCTATGCCGGTGATCTTCTGCCTGGGTTGACTCTTTGGTGGAAGCCGTCTGGTGTAATCCACGTGATGCCTAGTCGTCTCCGCTGGCACGGCCCTGTTCTGTTGTCGTCCTGTTAGCGGGAAGCTGTGCAACTTCCGGCGCTCCTCTGGCCGTGTGGTAGCAGTAGGGCAGACACCGCTCTCTTGGCGGCTTGTTGCGGGCTGCGTATGTGACCTGCTACTCGGATGAGGATTCTTCCTGCTGCGTTGCTGCTTCCAAGCTCGGCAACCGCGATAAGAAGCAGCGTGTGAAGAGCCGCGACGCTGGTTGCATTCTGCGACATAATGTCCACCTCCACAACGAACGCATCTTGCTGGCTTTGTACATTCGCTGGCAAGATGCCGGAATTTTTGGCACCTGTAGCACTGCACCAGCTTGCGTGGCTGCAGTTTTTCTGCTGATTTCTGCGTAGAAGTGCCGGCCTTCTTCGTCCTGGGGCGGGAGAGTGTGACTTCATATGATATGGAGTCCTGCTGCAACATCTGGATGGCTGCTTCAAAGTCCTCAGGGCAGGACAGAACGATCTTCAATCCCAGGTGGTCTGGCCAGCTGAACACAGGAAGCTTCATGGCACTCTGCATCTGAGCCAGTAATTTGCAGTAGTTCCCTGCATAGCTGATGGTGATCGATGGTACTGGGCAAGGAAGATTGCTGGTGCTTGTGAGTCAGGCGACTGGGATGCTGGCTCACCATTTTGAGAAGGCGATGGAGTTGGTGTAGAGGGTGGTGTGGGCCTTATCGGCGTCGTCTTGAAGTTGCGGTTCATCTTTGGGTCGTAGCTGAAGGTCTGGAACTTTCTTTTGGTGTCTTCAAGATATTCCTCCCAGAGGAAGTCGCTGGCCAGTGGGGTTGGAAACACAAGTGCCTCCGGCCACGCCTCGACTCCTGCGACTGGGCGATACTTCTTGACCAGGTGTCGGTGGTCACGGCTAGTCAGGGCCTTCTTGAAAGTGGCGTCGTCGCAGGTGGGAAACTGCCAGCTGAACTGAAGGACGTCAAGGATGACTGAGATAGCGAAACTCCATTTCTCAGGGTTGCCTCGTGCAAGGCGTCTTTTCCATACTTTAAAGGACCAATCTTCTGGTCTGACGTCTTCCACAACACGTTCGGTGGCCCCTGGTGGAAGGTGGGAGGCCTCCGCCAGGAAACCAACTTCCCTCGGGAAGGCGCCAGGTGGTTTGAATTTCTTCCTCCGTTTTGCCTTCTTGGTTGCGACAAGCTTCACGGGCACCTCAGGGTCACTACTAGAAGCTGCAGTGTCTGCCTTAGTGAGAGCAGATAGGCACGAACGAGTAGACTTGGCTGTACCAGTCTGCACAGGCGACGTTGATGCCATCGTGACGTGGACCACGCCCGGAGTATATAGTATTTCCCATTAGCCATATTAAGGCGTCTCTTTTTTATGACAAAAGAGACGCCTTAATATGGCTAATGGGAAATACTATATACTCCGGGCGTCGGAGAGAGCCTTTGGCTTATATAAGGAGGTGCCGCATCTGGGCTGTCTCAGTATCCGACGGTCAGCCGACCTCTGCAAATGTCTCGATACCTGATGAAGACGACGGAGCTAGTCGTCGAAATATCTTGTTTTCAAAACACTATCCGGCGGTACACCCGTGAAGACTTCATTTCGAGCATACGCCGGGAAAGTCTCCGTTCTTACAAACTATATACTATATTTTTTCTCAAAAGAATGCAAATATAGAGGACTATTGGGTCCAATTTGTGGCGGACTACCACAGATTCAAGAGGAGGAAACAAAAATGAGAAAATTCCATTCGCAAACTACTTACAAGGGGAGGGCACGACCTTGGGATTTTATTTTGGGATGAGACTTTGCGTAATAATCGTACCCCTTTTTGATGTTTACCTCCTGCAATCGTAAGACGCAACGCTCAATATATTCAGAGAAAACGGCCTTTAAAAATTCAAGCGCAGCTTATAATATACTAGTGAAATTCCGGTCAGGCTAGCAGTGCAACAGCCCAGTCAGTAACGAGCCTGCGTCATGCGTGGGCACTCTGGGTTCGAATTTCGATTTCGTCTATTTTTTTTTCATTTTTATATTTCCGTTTTTACAATTAAATAAGTTTTTATTCAATGTTATTGATTATTTAATTTGAATTTCAAATTTTAAATCATAATATGAGTATATTAACTACCCTATACCCTATTTAAAATACTTCAAAACTACAATAGTTACAATACTCTTTAAATATAATAAAATTTTAAGTTATTTTATTAACAGAGTTTTAAGTTTTATTTCGTATATTACCGTTGTTCTAGTGAAAATTCCGCTTTCATTAATTGTGCTCGATGCTAAAAAAAATTATTGTTTTAAATGTTTTATGATGATTATCATCCCAACTAAAAAATTAAATAAAATCAATAATAATAAAAATGAAAGATTTTTTTCTTACGAATAAATATTATTATTGTAACCATTCGTAATAGTGTATCTTAAACAATAAAATATTGTAACTATTATAGTATTTTAAGTTAAAGGGTAGTTGATATAAAAATTAAAAAAAAAATAAACCAAATCGAGATTCGAACCCAGAGTGCCCACGCACGACGCAGGCTCGTTACTGACTGGGCTGTTGCGCTGCTAGCCTGATCGCAATTTCACTAGTATATAAGCTGGGCTTGATTTTTTAAAGGCCGTTTTCTCCGAATCTATTGTGCGTTGCGTCTTACGATTGCAGGAGTCTCATCCCAAAATAAAATCCCAAGGTCGTGCCCTCCCCTTGTTAGATGAAATTATACCGTTTAAATAAATAATAATTAAACGAAGAATGGCGGCGTGAATTTGAGTCGATTTAAAAAAAAAAAAAAAAAAAAAAAAAAAAAAAAAAAAAAAAAAAAAAAAGGAAAGTCGAGAATTTTGAGAGAGAAGATACAGTAATGTAACTTCAATTCCGCGATGGGAATTCATCACAGGAGGATGTAAAACCAGACTGGCTTCGTCTGTTAAGGATTATTAACGGCTACTGGGTGATCGCGCCATCGGCTCCGACCACGATAACGTAATGCAACCTGTCTTCGTCGACGGGCCACATATGTTTTCAATGCGTGGCTATAGAAGTCGATATTGCAGCAAGCTAAGAATTGAGGATAATTTTTGTTTCTGTAACGATTTAAAATTATATTGTAAACCAATAATAATAATAATAAAGGTACAGACTCCCCTTCAAAAGAATAAAGCAGAAATCTTCATGAAACTCTTCAAGTTTGCAGCTAGGAACAACATCGAAATATGACACCTGAACGAGCCGAATCACGAGGTCACACGAGCGGACCTTAAACAAAACCATAGACACTCAACAAATCCAATGACAACGCTGACCAACAGAATAAATTGAGTGGTTCCACCAAAACATTTTAATGTCTTGCATGTTAAATATTGTATTTTATAAGTTTGTATGCCACATATTTTACATATATTGTATGCCATATATAGATAAATGTGTACGCACTGTAATTAACTAAAGGATAATATGAAATATTTGATAAGACGTAATCCGCTGGGTGTGTGGTACACACCAAATGCCAATAAAAATAAATAAATAAAAAACTGCCCTACTTGTCATTCTTGTCCAGGATGAATTACTACCCAACCATAACCTCCGTTATATTGTTGCTTGAAATTATAATAGCAAACGTCAATTGCATTTTATTTACGTATCGTGATTTAAAATTGAACCTTTTTTCAAATATTTTCCATCCTGGGTATAGTATTATAACACAGGAACTTTGTTCTTACATTCTGCTATTAATACACAGATCAGCATTTGCTAAGTTGTTAATCCTTAATTAGTTGAAGTTGAGGTGTATTATGTTGACGCTAGTATTAGTAGGCTCCTCTTTTTGAACCGTGATTTCTTGCAACTAGGAATTATTGATAAGGTTCAATTACGAAATGAAATGCTGCTTTATATTTACGTATTTACTTTAATTTTTTTTTAATTTTATTTGCGAACGGTCCAAACAAAACAACCAGTAAATTGCATGTTTGTAAGTAATTAACTTATTGTTTTGATTACAAGCATTAGGAAAATGTATAAACATAAAACAAGCACATTCGCGACAACTAATCAAGTTTCGTCGATGGTTTCTATATAAATATCTTGTTGATCGAATGACCATAATCGAACATCTGAAAATTTTGTTTTCGACCTTGGATATTTACGTGTCAACCAATGAGCGAATACCACGATTGTCATGGAGCCAGGTTGAGTTTGTGTCCGGCAGAATGACAGACAGTAGATACGTAAACGCAGCTGGTGTGGATAACAGGTGTAACAATAGTTTTGTATGATTTTAAATCTCGATATGGACATTAGACAGGTGTCTGCATTCAAATGGTCGGCTTGGATATCGCTTTTGGTATTAAATTTTATTTATCAAGGTTCGTATTTAAGGTTTACATATCACTCCAAGCCTCTTACAGGTTGTTTTTAAAAGCAGTTTTTTCATTGAAATTGGCTCTTATTATTATGTAAGTTTTTCAGACTGTCAACAGACTTTATGGTGCTTGTGACGCCGTTCTATTTCGTGGGAAGGTCGTTATAAACCTTGTGTTAGTAACATATCGCTTTTGCCATCGTTAATGTGAATACAATATTTTTCAACACAGCGATTGACGTTAAATAATGGCACTTACGTAAGTGAAAGTATTGCTTTGTTAATTCAATTTATCATCACTGCCAACTTGAGCCTTTTTACAAGGAACAAAGGCCTAAATAAGTGCAGCATTACTAATGCTGGCATTTTGCCTTCATTGTTTACTGTCATATGCCATTAATCTCTGTCCATTTTTAACGTAACTTGCGTGATTTGTTCGCTGATATACCAGCAGTAATACAAAACTGTAAAAATTGGTAGTATTTCTGTTATGTCTGATCCATTATTTTAGTTTATGGTAAGTTATTTAATGTAGACCAATGGCTTCAGAGCATCAGGTAATTAGATTTTGTTGAATATATTTATACTGTTTCTTAGTAAATAAAATAATAATTTCAGTTCTTCATTTCCTGTTCTACTATATTACTGAAACATACATGCTAATCAGTTTGCTTAAAGTAATATGACTGATAGTATTTTTAAGAAGATATATTTGTCATTTGTTACAGACTGTGACAGTGCAACAGAGGCAGAAATTAATAAACATTTAGAAATGGGAAAAGACTTCTTAAGTAAAGGGCAGCTTGCAGACGCTTTGTCTCATTATCATGCTGCTGTTGGTAAGAACAAATCAATATCTTATTAGATTGCCTTGCATTTTATTCGCTGTAATTTTGTGCTCTTGAATGCAATAATCTTTCATTGTGGGTCAAAGTATACAGTAAACACATACTTGATAATGATTATTTCGGTTTACTGGAGATCGTGATTCCGAGGGTAGTTGGCAACTTCAATAGTCAAACGCGAGACACTGCTAAAAATACTTTCTGAGGTAGTTTTAGAGGAGTCATGCTAGTCCACATTGTTTTACAACCTAGTTACTGCTTGAAAATAAAACACCTTCTGCAGTATTATGACTCATTAATCAATGTGGAAGAATGTTGTAACGGAATCACGATATCTGGTAGACCCTAACTGTTAATCATTGTACTAGGTCTTACTTAATACTAAAATTTTGTACGGTAATTGTATACTACAAAATAATGTATAATATTATCTCCCCCCCCCCCCCACCCCTTTTCCTTGTCGAGAAATCATTGAAAATTGGGGTAATATCTAGATTGGAATAACGCTGCAACCAGTACCGGATTAACCACTTAGCAGGAGGTAGCAAAAGCTACAGGCCTCGCACCTCCTAGGGTGGGCCCCGCACCTAGGCTAGATGAGACCTTTTTTTTTTTAGCTCTACAATTTTCCCCCAGACGGTAAAAATCAAGGTTTTCTTCTTCACATTTGCTATGGGCTCCGCGCTGTCTTAATCCGGCCCTGGCTGCAACCACTTACCGCCTTAGGATGGAGAGAGTATGACGTCACTGCGTTTCCGTGTGTGACGTGTTCAGCCTTCGATCGATTTGCGAATACACTTTGTCATAGAACCAATAGTCATCATCCTCAAAAGCTTCTTGCCCCTGGTCAGGTCTGCTTAATGCAGAAGCCTCTCCATTTCCTTCTTTCTTCCCACCACCTCTCTGTCACCATCTTGTTCCAGTCCTTTCCTCTCTTCCGTACACCTCCTTTCAGCCAGCCATCTCTTGGTCTTCCTCTGGGTCATTTACCATGTATCTTAATTTTGTGGGTTTTTCTTGGGATTCTCTGAACCTCCATTCTCTTAATATGTCCATACCATCTCAGTATGATCCTCTCTACTCTTTCCTGTAGGGGTTTCTCTTTTTTGGTGCATCTAATCACTTCATTCCTTATTCTGTCCATTTTAGTAAATCCCGTTCTACCTCTTAAAAACTTCATTTCGCTTGCTTGTACTCTGCTGCCATCCCACTTCTTCATTGTCCATGTTTCAGCAGCATAAGTGAAGATAGGCACATAGTATGTGTGATAGATTACTCTCTCGCTTCTCTGTGGCACATCTTTATTCCATATCAGGCTTCTAATGCTCCTTAGAAAGGCCTCTGCTTGTCTTCCTCTTTCACTTATCTCCACACCATTTCCTCCACCTTCTAGGACAGTGGTGCGCAACCGGTGTGCCGTGACATGATGAAAGATGTGCCCCGAAATTTTACCGATTATAAGGAATTAACTGTCAAGTTTTTTATTAATTATGTTTTAGTTTCATGTGCCGCAAATTGTTACGCACAGTTGCTGTTAGTTTTGTTTATTTCCTTTTGAAATATTTTTATTCCTTGTCTCTGCTGCTGTGCTTTGAGGTTCTGTTATATTTATCGCATGTTCCATGTATGTGCTTTTCCCTAGGTCTAAACTGTTTGGATTAGTAGAACCTTCCAAGCCTTGTGTTATTTTATTCGTTGTCGGTGTCAGTGCTTCTCAGACAATACTACTTTGTTCCTGTAAAAACAATTGGCACCGTTTATGTGTATTATTTGAAGTGAATAAATTCCGCTTCTTACAATTACTTCAGTTCCATCATAGCTGTTCTCTGAAGTGATCCGAAAACTGTTTTAGTTGTTGGTCTTGACATTTTCTGTTACAATTAAGACTATTTTATGTCTTCAAGATGGACAAATTCCTTGAACGGAGTTATTGATATGTCTCGTGATATTGAAGACATTATGAACAAGAAAATCAACAACAGTCAGAAGATCTCACTTCAGATCGACGAGTCCACAGATATTAACCGCCACGCACAACTTCTGGCTTACATTCGCTACATAGATGGAGATGGAAATTATTCTTTTGCAAAGAACTACCAGGGAAGAAATATTTCGTTTGACTGATGAATATTTGCTCCTTAAATAATTAACATGGAAGGATTGCATTAGGGTTTGAGCAGACTGAGCGGCTGCTATGACAGGCCCAGTAAAAGGAATTGCAACTAAAGTATGCAAAGTAAATCCCAACGTATGATGCGATCATTGTCACATTCACCGCGAAGCCATTGTTGTTAAGTCTCTGCCACTTTCTCTGAAAGATGTGCTGGACGAAGTAGTAAAAGTCGTGAACTTCATAAAATCGTGGCCCCTAAATTTGTGACTTTTTCCCGTTTTATGACAGGAAAAGAGTTCAGAACATGCTACACTCCTGCTACATACAAAAGTACGCTGGCTGTCACGAGGAAAGGTGTTAACGCGAATATTTGAACTAGGAGAAGAGATTCAGGTATTTTTGACTGTTGAAAGACATAAGTACACGGAATTATTCGCAGATGGTTAATGGGTATGTAAGTTGGCATATCTTTTCAACATTTTCATACACTTGAATGAGCTGAACATCAAAATACAAGGTAGGAACGAAAATATTCTTATTAGTTTGGTTCAGATTAAAGGATTTGAGAATAAGCTGGATTTGTAGTTACAGAGGATTAAAAATGGGGCACGTGAGATGTTCCTGCCTGTATGGTCACCTGATGATGGCAATAAAATGGTGATGGGCTTAATTAGAGATTCATAAAGTGCTTTGGAGAAAGTGTTGAAGATTTCAACTGGGTTCGTGATCTTTTTGTTGCAACATCTTCCAATAAATATTCAAGAGGAGCTCACAGATTTAAAAGCTGACAGAAATTTGAAATTAAAACTTCTCGAAGTTCCTTTAAATACATTTTGGGCAACAATAAGGAATCAATATCGGGCTATTTCCGACGTGGCTGTTGATGTGTTAATGCCATTTAAAACTACATATTTTTCTGACTGAGATTAAAACATCCAAGAGGGAGATACTCAGTTTCTCTATGAATCAGCCACCAGTGTGCAGTTAAGCAGGCACATTTTTTTAACCGTCCGACCAGTAAGGTGTGCCATGAGATTTAAGGATAACTTTATGGTGTGCCGCGAGTAGGAAAAGGTTGCGGACCACTGCTCTAGTACACTCCCCAAATACTTGAACCTTCTTTAGTTGTTCATCTGCCATCACAATTCCCTGGGTTCTTCTTTCTGGTTGTTACCATGTACTCACATTTCTTTACTTTAAATTTCAGGCCATATTCCTCCACACTGTCTGTTCATTCATCCATCTGCCACTGCACTTCCTCTTCATCACCTCCCCAGATCATCAGATTGTCTGCAAAAGCCATCATCATGTTTTCCTCTTCGTACCTCACTGCCACCTTCTGCATTATATCATCCATGATTACAATAAAGAGTAGTGGTGAGAGGGCACTTCCTTGTTTTAGTCCATTCCTTTGTTTCAGCCAATCTGTTCTTCCTTCCCCTATTTTCACATAGTTCACACTTTCTTGGTACAGTTCTACCACACTCCTGATGGTTTCTTTGGGAACTCATCTGTTCTCCAAGGCCTTCCATACCTTACTCCTGTGTACACAATCATATGCTTTCTCAGCATCAAGAAATACCAACAGTAGATCCTTTCCATACTCGTAATGTTTTTCCTGCAGCTGTCTGATAGCAAATGTCAGGTCTACCATCTTCCTGATCTGAAGCCATACCGCTCTTCCCTTAGCCCTTTTTACACCCTGTCATATATCCTTTTTTTCAGTGATCTTCTCATATACTTAAGAACAGTGGCACATCAGTGTAATCCCTCTATAGTTTTAAACTCCTTCCTGCTCCATTTTTTGAATATAGGTATAATTATTCCTTTTTCCAGTCTTCAGGAGTTTCCATATCTTTCTCATCACAAGGTGTAGCCTCTGCTTTCCTACTACTCCTGCTGCCCTTATCACTTCCATGCTTACTTCATCGATGCATGCTTACTTCATCGATGCCTGGTGCCTTTCCACCCTTCATCTTACCCAGAGCTGTTTCCACTTCTTACCAAGTTAAATCCTTCTCTTTCTCTCCTATATGGCTGTTATTTTCCTGCTTCCCGTGACCAATCTGGGTTCATTAAAGCTTCAAATGCTCCTGCCACATCCTTTCTAGTCTTTCTGAGCTGTTTATTTCCTTTCCATCTTTATCCAGGCTGTTGACATTCTTTCTGCTCCTTCCTCTTCCTTTTAACCATTCCATATAGCACTTTCTAATTTACTTTGCTATCTTCTTCCATCATGCTGGTCCATTTCTCCAGCCACCTCCTCCTTTCCTCCACTATTATTTTTTTGGCCTCCTCCTTTTTCTTCACATAGTCATCTCTTGTCTCCTTTATCTTCTGCTTGAACCAATCCCTAAATTCCCTATTCTTGAGTTCCACTGCTTGTTTTACTCTTATAATTCCTCCTGTAACAGGTTAATAACATTTCACCATTACCTTGGAAGATAATTTGAGAAGTTAATTTAATTTTGGGGAAGAATGACTGATAAAAATTTTAAATAGTGGCGGTTGTCATGTTTGGCTTGTGATGTCAGTGTCTGCCAAGTCCGTGGACTCAGGGGAGTAGAGCCCAGTTTTAAAGCATGGTTTTAAATATTGAAATACTGGTGGTTGTCTAGTGATGTCATCATCCGCTGGGTCTATGGGCTTGGGGGTGTAAACCACAATTCGGGAGCATGGTGCTCTTGGGGGAGAGACTCACCTAGTCTTCTGGGCGGCCAGTCTGCCGCAGGTAGTGGAGTAGTCGAGTCTGTTGTGAAGGTGAATGGTCCGCTAAGTTGATGAGATTGCGTGTTCGTTCTCAGGCATTCTGCGGAAAAATTAATCTTGAGGAAGTTGATTTCTTTGGTGAAATGAAGGAACTTTAGTAATGAAAAAAGTATTTGCATAATTTTTATGAATTGCTTTCGTGGTGAGCTGTAGGTATGGTCTAAGAACTAGTTAGCATGTTGACGAATGAATGAGGTGAGAGCTTGCTTTTAGTCTAAATTTATTGGAGACATAACCTGTAATCTTAAAGGTTCGAAGTACCAATAATGAACTTTCATTAAGGTTGGGAATTGGAGTGAGTTTGTACTATTAAATGCATAGTACCTGGGTGACCGATCTTCGCTCAGCATCTTTCGATTTATATTTAATATCCAAGATTTCGAGTAAAGTTTGATTAAAGTAAAAGGCTTGAAGACTTACTAGGCGTTTTGAGGTGCACAGTTAACCAAAGAGAAACTTCACTAACATCATTAGGCTTACTGGTACCTGAACCTTCTACGTAATGAGGTTAGAGCCGTTTTCGAGAAACCAAATACAAAAATTGCAACCTTTTTTTTTTTAAATCGTGTTAAAAACTTGAATAGCAAAACGTTATCTACATATGAAATTTCATCCAAATCGTTAGATCCATTTGCGAGACCGCCTCATAAATTGCTTTCAAAGAAAAATGCTATTATTATGTTAAACAGAAATCTTAATGCCAGTCAGGGATTGATTAACGCTGCGAGATTTGTGTTAATTCAGGGCATTCTATGAAAACCCTTGATGATGGATTCTTATGTACCTCGACGAGAAAAATTTAAAGTACAAAATATTTTTAAATTTATATATCTCGCTTAGTTCTCGAGATATCATATCGCAAAATTGACGTGGTTGGTTGAAATGCGACCTGGACCAGAAGATAAATTTCGTCACAGCCAAGTTTGATGATGAATTCGTATGAAACTCGTCGAGAAAAATCGAAAATAAAGAATTTATTTTTCTGATACCTCAAGTGAAGAGGTTAGGATTAGATCCGACCTGGACCAGAAAAAGAATCCACCAAAAGCACTATGTCGATACGGTGGAAATGTACTTTTAATGTTTTATTTTGTTCCAAATGGTTGTTGTTAGGTTGAAATACAGCATGGACCAGAAGAAACGTCGCCAAAAGCACAAGGAACTATACCTATAACTGATTTTTGACATGCTATATCTCGTAAACCAAGCGAGATATCAAGAACATTTATTCTTTATTTTCGATATGTTTCGTTGCGTTCTATAAGAATTCATCATCAGATTGTGACGTCATGGTAATGATAGAACATCAGTGCTAAATCAATTCACTCCGCTAAAACTATGCTCATACCTCGCGTGGTAGTATTTAATTACAAACTAACAACCACTTTTTACGGTCAAAAAGTAAACGGTGATTAGTTTATAACTGGTACCGGTAATATTATTTTCAAATAAGTTTATCACCTCTGACAAAACCAATCATAAATTTTTAATTATCTTCCTTTTTAAATGTTTTACAATTAAACTTGCAATGTTACTATTTCCACGCCTCAGACAGTATACAAGAACTGTTCGTTTAAATATTCTTTGAAATCAGAGAGAATCTATTTGTAGGCTTTCTGGTACCTGAATTGTCTACGAGATGGCGCTAGTGCCGTTTTCGAGATATCAAGTGAAAAAATTGTTTGTATTTTGCAAACTCGCTTTTTTGTACAGAAGACAACTATTTAGGTAATCTTAAAAGTCAAAACATTATCTAAATATCAAATTTCATCCAAATCGTCATAGCCGTTTCCGAGATCCGAAATATATATATATATATATAATACAAGAATTGCTCGTTTAAAGATATAAGATGTTTAAAATAAAGTGAATTTTTAATGTCATTTACTAACTTAACGTTTGTTGGCGGCTGTCATAGAAAGAATCCGAAACTATTGACGGCACATAAACTTTAAAGGTTCAGAGTAAGTATAGTTACCTAACCACGGCCATAACTGCAACTCACCATGCTGTTTCTTTCCACCTTTTGGTGTTACCAGTCCTTCCACACACTGTTTCTGCTGCTAGAACTAATGTTGTTCTAAAATATTCCCTCTCCTCTTCCACTGTACCCATTTCCACTGTGAGTATCTTACTCCTGGCTATTCTCTGGTATTCCTCTTCATTACTCTTCTCTTTCAATTTCCATACCTTTAATCTTCTATCCTAGCCTGTCTTCCTGATTTTCGCCTCTCTGCTGCAATCCTTAGTTCCATTACCAATAGACTGTCATCATTATCTAATGCCTCTGATGGTATTACCTGCCCATCTGCCACACTTTTCTTCAATTCACCATTAAATGTAAAGTAGTCCACAACTGACTTCCTCTGTGAATCGCTACTATACCAGGTTACCTTGTGGGTCTCTTGCTTTTGGTTGTAGCAATTTCCTATTTTTAATCCATTCTTTTGCAGAAATCCAGTAGCCCTTCACCTTCTTCATTTCTGTCCCTACATGAGCATTCAGGTCTCCCATAATTATAATATTTTGCCCATTTAACTGTCTCTGCAACTCCTGCTCAAACTCCTCCTTCTCTTGGATTGGACAGCCTACTTGTGGGGTGTATGCTTGCAGTACATCCAGGCTTCTTCCTTTAACCGCTATCTTAATCTTCATCATTTTTTCACTAATCTCTTCCACTTCCTCTTTCAGCCCTTCTCTCACAATTACCCCTACTCCATTTCTTCTCCCTTCCTGATTTCCATTCCAGTACAGTTGGAAACCATTTCTCAGTTCCCTCCTACCCTTTCCTTTCCACTTTCTCACCCAATCCCAAAATATCCAACTTCCTTCTCTCCATCAGGTCACAATTTCCTCCATTTTTTCAGTTAATTTCTGTATATTCAAGGATCCAAATCTTAAACCATTTCCACAGCCATGTCTTCTGTCCATTGCTGCATCCTTTCCGAGACTTGTTTTTGTTTTGCAAACAAGCACTATCCACTACCTGCTTGCTAGGCCTGTCATTGCTTCATCAGAGCCTCATTGGCCGCCAGTTTTCTGGGTTCCTGTAGAGCCGCCACAGCTACCGTATCAGTTCCGGGGCACACTAGGTCCCCACTGTGTCTTACTCCCACAGGCAATCCCCTACTTTATGCCATTGCACATCTCCCACCACATGGAGGAGGGGTTGGACTTCGGTAGAGAATGTAACCAATAGTAAAAATATTTAAGGATTGGAAAAGTTAAAGAATATTATTACTTGTGCAATTAAAATATCAACAACCTTCCAAACTGATAATTGATATCATTCATTATTAATGTTCCATAATGTCAGTTCCTGTAACTTTAATGTTATTAGTCACAATTCCATTGATTTGTATTTGATTCTGTTCTTCTATATTTCATCACATGGCTGAAATTGCTATTAAAATCGTTCATACGAAATAAAATATTTATAAAAAAGATTTAATCAATAACCGTTTGTATTTAGGTTGTAACATAGTCTGAACCATACTATCAGAGATAGGTAAGATTTTGAAATTGGGTATCAGCAATATCATGTGTGAAGGTTATGTTTCACTATGGCCTGCATTTATACGTAAATGGTTGTAACAGTGATAGATACGATACAGAAATTAGGTATCCGTAATAAGTTGTTCGATAGTTACGTTTCAGTGTAATCCAGGCTGCATCAAAACCTCATGGTTAATGAATTTACTACTGTTGCAAAATTAACAATTTCATGATATGAGACATATTAATGATGGAATACTTTCCACGGAAGGTCCCATTAGTGGCATTCAAAACTGCATGCGGAACGTATACATCACATTCAGCAACACAGTGATATCATACTCTCTTCCATCCTGAAGTGTTTCATTGCGAGATGGTAAGTGGTTGCAGCGGTATCCCAATCTAGATATTACCCAAAAATTGTTCTGACACATTGTTTGTTCTTGTGTATTTATTTGTATAAAAATGCTAAATGAATTAACAAATATTGTCAGCCAAACAATCTTATAGTCTCCTGGCTATCTGCAAATCACTACTAACTTATTAAACAGTTTGAATACTTCTTGTCATGTGAAGCGAACTGAACAATGGACTTCAACAGTTCAAGTCAGAAGGCATGGTGTCTTCTTAGAAAATTAATAGCTAGCGACTACATACAGTGCTAAAACACACAATACTGGTGCAGACACTTATTTTCTACACAAAGAACTCGTACAGATCAAACAGGAAGTTCTAATCAACATGCTCGCCTGAAACTAAACATTGTCAACAGTGGCATAGCTAGCGTGGGTGACACCCGGGGCGGATATTGATGGTGTCACCCCTCGAAAATTTAAATTCAAATTTAAGTAAAATATAATATCTTGTAAGTGTAAAATATCATATTAATAAAATATAATTAAATAAACATTTATTGTTGTTAAAAATTATAGTTAATAAAATTGTAATATTAACTTCATTTAAAAAAAACACTATAAACTAAAAAAATCTTCTCTTTTTATCTTTAACAGCTGCAAACTCGTAAATCACATCTTCAAAATTATCAATTTTAGTTACTTCATGTTCAATAGTCAATATGGCAAGATTTTAGCCACGTGTTGCTCACCGGTGATCGAAAGTGGTTTTAGATTAACTCTTCTGAAGATCGGGCCTCAGTCCAACACTCGGCCGTCATTGGATTGGTTTATGTTTTGATGGTGCGGATCAGTAACGGCCTGCTAGATGTGGAGAGAGTTTGGAAATTTACCTTCCCTTACGACTAAATGTTGTTTTCATGTTATTATTTGCCTTAAAAAATGTATTTTTTTCATCCATGTTCATCAGATGTTCGTAAAATGTAGGAAGAGTCCTGGCATCTTCGCATTAAAAAAATCAGAGCTTTGCCAGAGTTGAAGACCAATTTTACGACCCACAAAAATTGCAGCCGAAATCCGCATTTGTAACCAAATGATTACTGCGTGCAATTTGAAAACTGTAGGTCCGGGTTCAAATCCCGGTCTCGACTGTAATTTTTGCGGGCCTTAAAATTGACTTTTACTAATTACAAAGCTTTTATCTTTTAATGCGAAGGACGCTCAGTGGTTTGAATTTCACATTAATCTGTAGGTCTTCTTTTCAAGTTAGGTGACTACGATATAGGTGCACTGCGAGTTTCCAAATAATAAACTCTGTGACTAGAACATTGAGATAACATGAAATTATTATTTTTACTATACAAAATATTTACTACTTATATTTAAATTAAAATATGTTATAATCTCGTTCTTCACTAATAAAAAGTATTGAGTAAATGAAAAGAACCTCAGACAAAACAAACACGTCAATGCAAGTGATTGACATTTCATTGAAATTGCGTTGATACTGTTAATACTGCGCTGGGATACTATTTTTGTACATAAAATATCAACCAGTTAGGTGATTACGTGAGTCAGATAAAAAAGTATTTTAATGTACATTCGTACCAAAACTGTGCAGAATTAAGTACAGTACTCTATAATAAAGTAGGGTGTCAAACTCACCTGTCTCACCCAACACTGATTCCCTGAAACAATCACTTGTAAACGTTAAAGGAGACTAAAGACCGGGTAGGAACATGGGCGAACTATGGAAAAGTTTAGACACGAGGGGGCGAGCCGTCATTCGGCCGGCTGTCGTTGCGGTTAATACGGTACAGGGCAGTATTGGCAAAGTGCAGCTCGACCTTTACACCTAGCAACTGATACATAAACTGGTGCAAATTAAAATCCCAGCACCCAGACGGTGTTGTGATAAACGAATGAAATTTGGCCCCAAATATGCCCGCATGAAAAGATTAAATGATTTAACATTAAAAGTTTTACATGTAATAATGTGAGAATTACGGTGCTATATATTATGTAAATTGCATTTTTTTTTTTTTTTTTTTTTTAAAGCGTATAAGTGGCGAACAGTGTGGTGTCACATGACACGTGGTTGCTCACAAGTTTTTGTTGTCTAAGTATGCCAAGGCGAAGAGTGACAACTCTCTACACCCAAATGTCTAACAATGAGAGAGGTCAGAGAATTGACGTGTTTTGAAAGGGTGCATCATATCGTGAAATCTCCAGAACGATTTGCCGCAGTGCAATGTCAGTATACAGACTTGTTACACAGTGATGAAAAAAAGCTCTAATACTCCTAGAGCAGGCACAGGTCCATACAGATGGAAAACAGCATGTGAAGACAGTCAAATGGTGTGGGTGGCTGTTGCTGGCAGATGGTTGACTGCAGGCCAGATCCAAGTAGTGGTTACACAGTCACACCGCGCCTCCGTCCCTCCCCGGATGATTGTAAACTAATTGCTTGAAGCTGGGTTACACTCTTTGGCCCCTGTGCATTGTGTCCCATTAATCTAATTTCATTGCCATCATCATCTACCCTGGTATAATGCGAAACACAAATGGACATGTGGCGTACATTTGTGTTTAGAGACAGAGTCTCGATTCTGTCTGTGGCAAAGTGATAATCGACGACATGTTCGCAGGCGTAGTGGAGGAAGGGCTTACCTGCTGTGATTTCAGAACCTCATGCAAGTGCCGAAACCGGTGTCATGTTTTGGTGCATGACTGAGTCGGCTGTTGTTGAAGGCAATGACAGCCCATCACTATGTGGACGGGGTACTTTATCTTATTGTGATACCCTACATGTTCAACATCCGAATCTGTCAGGGTCGAAGCGCGATGTGGGGTTTGGTATCGGCTTCATCACCTGAGCTAGAAGTCTTCCGAAAATATTCTAAGTCCTGAAAAGTTCTGTTACCGTGTTAAACCAATGGTATGCTAACTGTTAAAATGACCACAGTCGCCACTTACAGCTTTAACCTCCTGTAAGAAAGGTGCTATTGTAGAAATGAAAGTCAAAAGTTGAATAACTGAATTTATATTCTTGAAAATATCACATTTGGTATAAAAGTTCACAGTTAGCAAAAGCAATCGGATAAAATCGTTCACCAAAGATTACAGATTGCGAAACAGAGCAGAACCGCACGAAACCCCAAGAATGAATTTGAAAATTAAAGTCACATTGCCAAAACTGTTCGTCTGAATGTTAAAGTTGCCGAATTTCCAACATGGCTGCGGTCACACGTGATGGCTGTTGAACATAGTGCAAAACTACTCCCCCCCTCCAACTGCTTCCCAGTGTCCCCGACGCGACCTCTCTCTTACAAGTTTGAAGAAAGACTGAAAACCCGAGCTTATCCTTACGCGCGCTGCTTTGCCTATATAGTCTCACCTCACGTGAGGTGGCGCTCCGGCTGAGTGCCTACGCGCGCTCACACAATCACATATGTTTAATTTAATAACTTATCTATTAAGTGTTCAATTTAAAATGGGAAACTGAATGAGTTATGGGAGTTTATGGGCGTATTGGTTGATAAAAAGTTTTAATTTGTTTAAGCTTTAATTCTATGTCTGATAAGATGACCAAATATGGTCATGGTTAAAGGCTTGCATCTAAGGTCGGCGTTTTAGAACTTTTTTAAAACGGCTTTTGTTACAAACACTAAATTAGGCTCAAATTGTGGGCCCCGATTTTAGCCTCTCAAAAATGTAAACTTTATTTAGATCAGTTATGAGATGATTGAGTTATTGCAAAAACAGTGATTTCCAACAATCAGCTATAATTATTATTTATGTTTTTATGTGTAGTTCTGAAAGTATACTGATTATTTAGCCGGAAAAATTACCAATGTGTAGCCTGAATTAAACTGCGTATTTTAAAGGTTATTTCATCTCTGTGGGAGCTATATCCGGGACACAATAAATTATTCTCTTATTTACACGTGTGCTATTACAGAGTGTTTTAGAAAATTCACTAACATCGGTGTTATGGCTTTAAATGTCCTGAAATTAATCTGTATGAAGCTAGGAGAATGGATCTTTAAGATAAACTATTTTTTAACCCGGGATCTAAGTAGGCTTTTAAATGAAAAAATGTTAAAGTTGAGTGGTCTATTTTACGTGTTCAGATAACATTTAAAAATACTTAAACGGTCGGAAACTACAAGATTTAGATGAATTTAATTCTCTTTATGACTGTTCTAATTTATTATTTACTTTATACTGGGTGACAGTGTTTAAAATCAGTGAAAAAGCATATTTTATGTACTGTGCCACTGGCAAGTTACTACAAAATTGGATTAACAAACTACAGGTTAGTAAAACGTCTTTTATTGTTTATAGAAAATTAATTATGTGTGTTTACTGGCATTTACATGTTCTTAGCGCTTTTAAAATGATTTAATTTTAATATTTCATATTTTTACAGACTGAAACTACTTGAAACTTATTAAAGCTGAAGGATAAGATTATTTATCATGTCTTTATCTACTTTTTAAATCCTGAAACTATTTAAAAGGTCTCAAATCGTTTATGTAAATAGCTTATGCAGATGTGTTATCATATTTCTTCAAACGGCTTTAAATCTTACTGAAACTACATATTACTGTGAAGTTATGGTTATGGTAGGTCTAGGCCTGAATATTATTAGTTCTTTACACTCTTTACTGTATAAAAATCTCTCCCGAAATACCAAAATCTGGTATATGCCAAAATTTACTTTTATATGAAATAACCTATTTCCTACTGAAATATCATTGATTTATTACAGTTTATAGTTTATTTATGTTGGCTATGTGCTATTTATTCACTTTACTGTACTCAAAGTGTTGTTAACTCGATTTAAACTGTGGTATCGTGTACTGAAGTTAACCTCAAACTTGACCGGATTTTAACAGAATATTAAAAATAGAACGAGGGATACCTTACAAATCGTATTTTCGAACAAGACAGTGCTCGTCCTCATACTGCGGCCATCGTCACACAAGCCTTGCAAGGAGTTTCGATCACAATATGGACAGCACAGTTCCCAGATTTGTTCCAAATAGAGCATTTCTAGGATACCAGAAGTAGGCACATTAGATCACATGGTCACCCAGCACAAACTGTGCAACAACTGACTGCAAAAGACATGCACGCGTAGTGAGACATGCACCAAGAAGACATTCGAACACTTGTGTCAATGCCGGCAAGGATCCACGAATGTATTGGTGCTCAAGTTGGGCGCATTTCTCACTGACAACTGTAAAAGGTAATAACTTAGCCTGATCCATTTCCATTTGTTATTATTTCTTTTAGGTTTGGCCCTGGATATATTTCCAAAGTTTCCTGAAATTCTACCATTCATGTATGCGTGTTGTGATTTTAATTTCCGCCAGTGTAACTATAGGGCGACCATAAGATTTCGCTATAAATTTAAAAAAGTCGAAAACTACCCATTTTTTATTGAAAAGTTAACATAGGCTGTATTTGAATCACTTCACAACCTCGGTATTTGGAGGACCAAGGGATATTGAGAGGAAAGTTAACAGAAGTGGCTTGATCCAAGTAGAAGCAATTCCAGACCCAGATGGGGTCCCATTGGTGCAAACCCAAGATCCGGGTCCCACAAGTTGAGAGACCCTGGGGGATACTGTATAGTCAGAGAAGCAACTCTACATAAATAAAATATAAAATCATAATTAAACGTAATTTAAAATTTAAAAAAACAACGGTCGGGTAATAAACGAACATGGCTTTGAGATATCTGCCGCCTTTACATGAAGTACTTAACAAGTGAAGTATTTTACTACCCGCCTAAGAAATACGTAGCTACAGACTCCTAAATATGTATCGAAGTCCATCTCCACGTGTAAATTTTAGATTTCTAAGCACTGCTCAGTAGCGTATAAATAAAGATGTTGTAAACGGCTCGATTGTTCGTTCAGTTCATGATTAAAGCTCAATTTTTGTTCAGGAACAGAAGTTCGACATCCCTATCGATTTAAGGAACCCATAAGAATGTAGGTACGTGTATTCGAGAAAGAGGTTACCCATAATTGAAATCTTCTTCTGTAAATTTATGATGGAAAATTCTTAGAGAATCATACACTTATTTATTTGATCGCGATCATATTTGTATATTCTCAGTCAGTAGAAAGCATATCAAACTTACATGAACCTAGAGTTAAAGTGCTTAGGGGGCATCCATAAATTACGTGAGGTGAAATAGGGGCGGGATCCAGTGAAATCTCACCAATTCTCAGCTGAGATTTTTAAAAATTTGTTGGACTGTAGAGCTAAAAAAAAAAAGTGTTTACAAATGGCGCAAATGTCGATTTGAGGGTGGTATTTCATCTAAAAGTGTGGGTGTAACCGGCTTTGGGAGGGTAAGACCTAAAAAAAAAGGTCTCAAAAATTTGCTAGGGCGATCTGTAGGGGGAGGGGGGGGGGTCTAATGGGACCAGATCTCACGAAGTCTCACCAGGGGGGGGGGGGGAAGGAGGGTCCGAAAATCCGGAAAAAACCTCACGTAATTTATGGATGTCCCCTTACTAATGTTACGATTTCGCTAGCAAGATACGCGGTTCCGACTGTTTTAAACACATGTCCTACAAAAACTGATTACCAACAGACGATAACACTTGGACTCGTCCGGATTGACTTAAACCTGACCGTATTGCTAGTTTAATGCAGTTTTCCGAATCATTTTATTTGCATAAATTCGAACATGATACGATTTCATGTCGAGTATAGGTGCACTGTCGACAAAAGGAAGGTACGCAGAGTGTATATCGGATAACACGAAATGTACTCAATTCGAATCTGTCAGATGATAAATACTTCAAGTCACTTGTGAATCTTAGCTAATAGAATTCTAAAAAAGCAAAACAATTTTGAAGCCTAGACTACGCGTATTCCAGCATACACTTGGTTGCTTTTTTTCATTTTCAAAGGAAAATCTAACATTTTTCTTGAAATAATTTCGAGGAATTACAATTTAACTGCCTAATTAACATGATTTTAACAATTTCAGATATATCCTTTAATTTTAAAACTTCCTCTCTTAATACAAGAAAACTTACATTATATCCACCGCCGCTCGTAACAATCCAAATAACTGTGACGGAGGGCAAGCACAACGAGTTCGTGTGATTGTTGGAGCAACAGAGCGATACTCTATTGTTTAAGCGTGCGGTGTAGCCAACAATATTATTATACGCTACTGTACTGGATGGTATTTGAAAAAGCGATAGATCAACTTAAAAAGAAATATTCAGAACATTAAAGTTAGACGTGTTTCGACACCAAAGGGTAAAAGAAGTCTATCAAATATATATATATATTTGTATCACACTAATTTCGATTACTATTTTCGAATTGCGGGTGTCACCCCCAAACGGGTGACACCCCCAAACGGGTGACACCCAGGGGGGACTGCCCCCACCACCCCCCCTAGCTACGCCACTGATTGTCAACTCTTCTCAGAAGAGAAATAACTGCACTCTAAGATATCAAGGCGGGTAATGTCTTAGGTCCAGACAGTAACAACTTGGTTTCTTTTGCATTGTGGGAAATATGAGACTGATAGCATTTCCTCTGCTCTTGAGTGTGGAAAAATTATTATTTTGAAACCAGGTAAACTTTAAAAGAAAGGTTGAAATTATTGGCAGATTGTTTTGTTGAGGACCACATACAAATTATTGGAGATACTACTGCAAAACAGACTTAGTTCTGAAATATTCAACAAAATCCCCATGTGACGAAAAGGCTTTTGCCCTAATTGCAGTTACTCAAAACAATTATTTTCTCTCACAACATTTATAGACGTCAGTTTTTGAAAAAAGCTCTAAACTTACGTAGCTTTCATTGCCCTAATATCAGCATATGACACAGTTTGCAAGATATAGAAACTTGTGCATTTCATATCTTGTACGAAAACATTTGTGATTATTAACAGTATGCTCAAAAATGGTCATAGGAAACCAAATTAGTCAACAGAAGCTTCATAATAACTTACCACTAGATTATCTTTTTACCTTTACTTTTCAGTGTTTATACTGCTGATCCACTGTAAACACAAAGTAGAAATTTTGCTTATGCAGTAGCCACCCATCATAAATTTGAGAAGTAGCAGAAAATGCCTTACAAGTAGATGCAAATGGAAGCTACAATGTGGAGCTACCAAATTATAAACTGTCTGGAGGAAACTCAAAGTGAGCTTCAAAAGTAATATCCTTACAACAGGCACCTCCATAGTGTCACATCTGAGAGAACATTATCATTCAAGGAACATCTTATAAAAATTAGCACTGAGACAGAAACAAGGAACAACACTGCACCAAAGCTTTGTAGTAGAACATGGGATTCCATTGCCTGTACACTGCAAGCATCAGATTAATGTACTCTGCTGTAGACTGCATTGTCCCAGTGTGGCTAAACTGTGCTCAAACTAATTTTGTATTATTCTGCTCAGCAATACAATAATGCCTATCTCATAGTTACTAGCAGCCTATTTTGAATCTCATTGATTCTTCACAAATTTGAAGCAACACCCTCATTAACCCTTTCCTACCGGCTATTGGAAAAAAAGGGAAATTTATAATTTCAATTATATATTTGTATAAAGGTACTTGAAATTAAACACACATGTTTTTTTCAAATTTTTTTTTGAACTCTAAGTGCTAATTACCAAGCCGGTACTTATAAGTACCTTCAGGGACTTTGTGTATCACATGATGTACAGAAATAGCAATTGAAATCAATTATGTTCATATTAGTATGAAATATTTGCCTCACGATATTTTAAAAAAAAAATATAAAAAAAATCTTTTTGCTCATTCAGACACAAAAGACATTGTAGTGCAACATTTGGAATGATGTTTTTACAGTATTTTCTTCATTCTACATACTTCACATCTTCATCAGATGTTTACAATTTACGGACAGTTTCCAAATCTTACATTGTATTCATTGTAATGTACCACTTGTTTTTTTGGTCTGTATGCTGAAAACTTAGAAAATTAATTTTTCGGCAATTTCACGCAGAAATTTAAAAATAAATGTTGTCATTGTCTGACTTAATCATACAACAATACATCAACAGGCTTAACAATTGTAAGAATACACAGCCTCTTAGTTTTAAATAATTAATAATTAATGTTTGTTTTATATTATTTCAATGGGAAGTGTTTTATATCGGGTTATTATTATGTCTTAAGTATTGTATCAAAGAATTCCAAGCATCGTTATTACCAGATGAAAAGTACATGAAAATCTCTGGACAGTACAGGAGGAGGAAGATCTTTGAACGATAGAGAACAGATGAGAAGCAGAGATGGTATGTAGTACGGCGAAGTTTGTATGAAAGTATAATTGTATCTGTTAATGTAAAGAAGCAGCAATAAAAGTAAAATGAAAGATGATATATATAAAAAATAATAATAATTTTACACGTGGCGACTGTGACCGTGACACAGAGCTAATTATTTAGCTCGTAATAAAAGAAGCCTGTAATCTTCGGAAAGGTAGGAGAAGAAAAAAAAAAACCAGTTTTAGATATTGTGAATGGAAGACAAAGTTATTAATTTTGAGTAAAGACTTGAAATATAAATTTAAAAAGAGAGAAATTGATTAAAAGTATAATGTTAAAACAAAAGATTTAATTACGCATACATGTTCTTAAAGATAGTTTTAAAGATTTATGTACAGATAATGTGTGTGCTGTTGGTGTTTGGTTGATAATACGGCGTTGTAAGTCAGAAAAATCTGCGTTAATTGATATTTCTCGTTTTTCGAAATCCACACCGGATTTTTTTTTCTCTCTCTGTGTATGATTTTTGTGAAGTGATGAAAATTTTGTAAATAACAATGGATGGAAAAGATTCGGAATTAGTTGGGGAGCGGGCAGTTACCGAATTGGATGGTGATGATGATTCAACAACTGGCATCGCGGGGAAAAACCCGTGGAATGACGACAGTAATTCCATAAAGGAAATGTTAGCAATGATTAGGAGAGAACTGATAGAAACAAAACGCGAAATGCAGAAAATGAATCATAATCAACAACAAACGATAATAGAGTGGAGAAAGGAAAGAGCTAATATTTCTCATGAAATAAACTCTCAGATAGACCAAGTACATGAGCATATTTCTCAACGTGAAGATTTCATGTTTAAGAAGGTACAAAAGTTAATACAGATAGAACAGCAGAACCGCGAGGAGTCGGTGAAGATAGCACTGGACGAGCAGAGAGGGATAAACAGTGAATTTGTGAGTGACATTCAAGAAGCCAAACATGAAATTTCACTGGTACAAACTAATATTAAAGAATTGGAATCTGGAATGGTTAACTTGCATGGAGAAGTGGAAAGCTATAAAGAGGCGGCCGTATATCAGTGGGTAGAGCTGAATCAGCGAGTGGACAAAATTCAGAACGGGAAAGGGCACGGTGTCGGCAACAATGTAGTGCAGTCAGTGCAGATGAAATTGCCGGAAGTGAGTTTTGTACCTGGCGGCGAGATACATCCCTATGTTTTTGTGGAAGTATACAGAGACGCATTTCCAAGACAGTGGCCGGATGAAGAGAAGATAAAATACGTTAAGATGATGATGAAGAATGAGGCGTTGGAGTGGACGTGTGAATTGGGTGGAGGTAACAGAAGTTACGAGGATTTTTTGCAAATTTTCCTGAGGAAATATTGGTCCGATGAAAGACAGCGGCGAGTGAAACAGGAATTTAGAAACAGTGCACCCTACAAAAGGCAGCAGGGCAGTTTGAGAGATTATTGTGAGAAGTTATTGAAGAATCTGAAGTATTTGTCGTTGCCCATGGAAGAGGATGAGGTTATAGAAATATTGGAGCGGAAGATGCCGCGCCAAGTACAAGAAAAAATACTGTTGATGCAGTGGAAAAACATACATGAATTCCTAGAAGGTGTGGAAAAGATAGACAGGTGGGATGCAACGAATGAACGAGAGCAAAATACACCTGGGCTTAAGGAGTTGGGGAAGTACAATAATGGCATAGGATACCAGCAGTACTCGGGTCCAGGATATAACAAGCACCACTGGAACACGAGGCAAAATACAGGCGAAGCACGATCGGTAACCGATCCAAGAGGTTTCTCGCACATACGACAAGAAGATGGCAGAAGGAATGGAGGAGAAACAAGAGGCTTTAACAAAGGAAGTGGTGGAAGATTTCAGGGAGAAGATGAAAGAAGGCGAGAAGTAGAATGTAATAAGGGAAATTAAAGGCGGCTTTTGAAGCGGTCCGTTCTCAAGCCGAAAAGGTTAAAGGGCCAAGAACCACGAAGCAAGAAAAACGGTGCATGTTAATGAAGTTAGATAGAGACACTAGTGATAGACACAAAAAAGTAATCTTGGAAGAAGTAACGGCATATTTTGATGAAGACTTTACGAGAAGAAAGTGTCAAGAGAAGTTGATTGAAGATAATAACAATCAAGCCGATCATCCTGTTGGAAATTCTGAAGGAGCGATTGACAAAGGAACAGAAGACAAAACTGATCACTGGATTAAAGAAGTAAGAAGGGCGTGCGAAGACAAGTTAGGAATGAAAATTGAGGAGGATGAGAGAGAAGAAAACGGAGAAAATCGGCGAGATGACGATGAAGAAAACAATACAATGTGTGAGAATAGTGGACCAGTGAAATGGTGGGAATGTCTAGAACAGATAGAGGAAAAAGACAAAGTTAGAGATACTAAGAAAGATGACATAGCATCAGATCAAGTAATTGGCCTGGCGAGAATGGTTCAGTGGGACAGTAATGTGGAAAATACAGGAGAAGAGATGGAAAGGAAAGATGAAACGATTATTGTTTCCACTAGAAATGATGACAGAAATTATGGTTTGGGAACTGAAGAGGACGAGGAAATTGAAGACGAGAAGAGTTATGAAGATACCGAAGAAGAGTTAGAAGAAGAAGAAGAAGAGGAGGAGTACTGTACACTTGTAGCTGACAAGGAGGCAAGAGAAGATGAATACGAGGTGAGATGTTTCTTAATAAGGAAGAAGTGTGATGAAGTTAGTGAAGAAGAAGAATCAACGAGAGGCAAAGTGAAGAAGAAGAGAGGGCTTGATATATATAATGAAGGCAGCAACATTATAAAATTCGAAAAGAAGAAGGATGGCGGAGAGGACAAGGAAAAAGAAGCAACGAAGGGAAAAGTGAAAATGAAGAGGGAGTGACACATGAGAATATTGAAGCAGAGGAATTGTTAGGATTAGAAAAAAAAAATGTGATCTGAACTTATACCGGGGGTGTGAATGAATGTAACTATGGCTGAAAATGTATGTATGGGTGAGTGGTGTGATGATAAATCACACAAAAATTTGACAAATTTTTGGTGACAAATTGGCCGAGGGGATGTGTAAGAATACACAGCCTCTTAGTTTTAATAATTAATAATTAATGTTTGTTTTATATTATTTCAATGGGAAGTGTTTTATATCGGGTTATTATAATGTCTTAAGTATTGTATCAAAGAATTCCAAGCATCGTTATTACCAGATGAAAAGTACATGAAAATCTCTGGACAGTACAGGAGGAGGAAGATCTTTGAACGATAGAGAACAGATGAGAAGCAGAGATGGTATGAGTACGGCGAAGTTTGTATGAAAGTATAATTGTATCTGTTAATGTGAAGCAGCAATAAAAGTAAAATGAAAGATGATATATATAAAAAATAATAATAATTTTACACAATGCAGTGGACACTGGTATTGTCGAATTATATGGTGGTAAATACAGTGGTACTTATAAGTACCGTCAGGGAGGAAAGGGTTAAAGAATAAAAATAGAAAACCAGCAATTGCCAGTATACCATAATTTGTCATGTGGCTAAGCGACTAATTGTGTGACTGTGAGAGAAACGGGATCTATTTCGGTTTGCCTATTGTGTTATCAGCCATCCTGCATCAGCAGTCCATTGTCCAGGGCACACCACGAGGTGTTACCTACATGTCGTATAATATCATTGATGTATGCGATAACAGGCTCAGCTCTGGGAACTTTTCAATGAAAATGGTGAAAGGCCTGGAAGAACATAATTTCAAAATATTAAACACTTGGAGAGAATTGCTAGAAAAAGTACACCCACAAAATCACAGAAGATCCTGTATCACAAAAATGCTATCAGGCTTTGACCTTCCCCAAAGATAATTGATGGGCATGAACAGATTTTTTTTTTATAAACCCTCATTCACTCTATCATTGGGGGACTGTGGTGCTAAGAGCAAATTGCCATTCTTACATTATCGAAGGCTGTAACCCGAGGGTATTTACTAGTGACTAGTAAAGTAAATGTGTTTAGAAGGTTATTACGGAAGTGTTTGATTGGCTGGTTGGAGAGTTTCAATTCCCAGTGAAATCGCCTCACTCATGGCTAACTTACCTGGAAAATGGTGCTTACAGTTTTACTTGAGATCTGAACTACATAATTCCCTTTCATACTCCACATGTTTAAAGCAATGCTTTGCCACCGGTGGGATGTTTATTCAAGGACCCATAAAAGTTTTGACTGAGACTAGGATTCAATCACCAGACAGGTGCCTTAATAAACTGAGCCACTAGAGTATCACGTGGTTGTACCTGTTACTTTGTTAGACATATTGAATTTAAAAAGTACTGTCTGTGACTGCAGTAGGGAATCATTATTGTGACTTCTCTTTCCAAAATTGGAATTGCACCAGTTTTGAATAGTTTTGACTGTCTTAACTTGAAGTATTGGTTTAATTTTTTCTGATTTTGGTATTCGTATCGTAAACATTGGCGAACTCAAATGTCAGGCACAGGAAAATGGTGCACTCAGAACATATTTCATCTATTTGCCCATTGGAATTCCCATATTTGACATGTCCATGAAACATCCACATTCACTGAATTCTTTATGCCGAGCATGGTGGCTAAACAGTAACACTCTTGCCTTGCATTCAAGAGGACGCAGGTTTGAATTCGATGGTTCCCAAAATCACTCAGGGTAAATGTGGGGATGCTTTCTTCAGATAGACCTTGGTTGAACTTCTTGCCCCAAGCCCTTTCTGGATCTCATGATTTCAATGTTTAAATGACATAAAACCATACAAAGAGGAATAAGGGGGGGGGGGAGGAGAAACTAAGAACTCAGCAGACAGAAACTTGTTTAGCAACATTTCTTAGACATTAAATGTCCCGCAGGCATTATTTTTTGAAAATCTCCATCAGCCGTACCTCATTTATCCTTTTTTAAAATTTAATTTGTTTTGAGGATAAAGAAAAACTTTACTTATACAGGTGGCGGAATGATTTAGATACACAAAAACATAGATTAACTAAAATTTTGTATGTAATCACTTTGTCAGCAGAACAATGTGTAGCTGGCTAGAATCCAAAAGACACAATGGAGCGTGCATAAACCACATAGCTCCATTTTGGCCTCCTGTGTAACCCCCCCCCCTCCCCCCACATAGCCCTATGTGGCTTTTGCTACTACCCCCCCCCCCCCCCCCCCCCACGTATCACGTAGCTTTTTCCCCTTTTGATTCCAGAAGATTTGTCAGATGATTGTAAATTACATACGGAGATAATTAATTGAGGAAAATAAATATTGACATGCTGCTGTGCCTCATTTTAACTGTGAAAAATGTTATGAAAGGAAAGCTACGTGGCCTTGCTCGGAACCCCCCCTCCCCCCACGTAGCCCAGCGTAGCTTTCCAGCCACCCCCCCCCCCCCCCCCCGAACCGAGCCACGTAGTTTGTGCACGGTCCCCAAGTCACTAGCAAGTGGCAGGTGGGTGGTGGAGGGTAACTCGGGAAATTAAGGAAAGCTGGAGATTTATGCAAAGAATAGAAAATATGCTAACTATATTATAAATAAATAACAATTAAGATAATATAAACATGTCATGTGCCAAAAAGTTAATGTAAGAGAGTTGTAGCAATAAAAACACTCAACATTTCAAGCCATGCTCTTGAAAATAAAAACGTATATCTGAAATCTCATGATCAACAAAGCTATATGAATGGTGATTTTTGACTGTTGTGATTATAGTGGAGGTGGAGGGAGTGGGTATAAAAACATTCGTGGAAATGTTACCCATGGGAAATAAATTAATCATAACAAAATAAAAATGTACATTTATATAAGTGGTGAAAAATCATGTCAAAGATAAGAAAAAATAATAATGAATTATAAATTAAAATTCCTTTTCGCTACTTAGTGCCTATTATTTCCTTGTAACCAAACTATAATTAATATCATGTAGCATGTGTGTCTTTGAACTGTCTGCCTCATGTTGAGGTACTCCCGTGGCCAGTGAGATCCTCCAGATCTGTTCCCATTAGAACATGTGTAAGACCAGTTCAGACATTAACTCCATCCCAGTGCAAGTATCCAAGATGTTTAGGACCAGTTACAACAGTTGTGGGTCAGCATGCTTTAGGAGAGGATACAGCAACTTTTGACATCCTTCCCAACCAAATCAGTATATGCATCCAGGCCAGAGGGGCTACATATCATATTGATGAGTGGGCTCATACTGCGAAGTTCTTTTAAATTTGACTCGTTTAATTTTGTAATCATTGAAATAACATCCCAACCTATGAAGCTTTATTTTATTTCCTCCTCCCCTTTTAGGCGCTTCACTTTTTTTTGTTAAGCAGTGTATTTCTGTAATTTTAAGCAAACTATTCTCCCAGTCTGCATTATGCAAACTATCATCCTCATACTTTGCAATTATCTTTCTGATCTTATCCTCAACAAAAAATTTTTGTCACATACCAAATATTCATAGAAAAATATCACATAATTCTTGCTAGATTTTGTATTCACTTGATTCTCTGTACAGCTAAGCCCCAAGACGAAGGCAGCTCACACTCCTCCCCCCAAATTATTTGTTTCAGCAATTGCCTGTTATTTTTTTTTATAACTCATTGCTAAGCAACCAAATCTCTCTTCTTTCTGAAAGTAATATAAAGTCATTTATATTCAGGAGAACCAGCTTTAAATATTTCTTGCAGCAGGCTAAACAGCTTGCTGAAAACCCCCACACAGGGTAATCCTTTCTAATTTTGGGAACTGCTGTATGTTTTGCTTAATACATGATTTCTCTCTTCAAACTATTTCTCCACTGAAGTGGTTGGGTAACAACCAGATTTCACCAAAATTTGTCACATACTCCTCAAAGATTTGCTAATTTCCAGTACCCTTTCTGTAGTACACACTATGTTGATACCACCAGAAAACACCCATGGGCTTTGAAAATGCAGATGGACAGTGGGCACAAAATATCCAGTATTCCTGTGGCTCAAGTCGCATTCTTTTCACCTTTGAAATAAAACTTCACCTAAATTTCAATTGCATTCACTTTCCTACTTCTTCGGATACTTGATTTTTAATGTAATTGACCACCAACTTTTAACTTATCTCATCCTTTCAGAATAGACCTGTGATAATACCTTACCTATTTGCACACATCTGAAACCAGTTTGAAACAGATCCAGTATGCTGGGATGCCTTTCTGATGTAGAGCTTATCCTTAAAATTACATTGCTTGTCTCGTGTGTTCGTTGTCGTGAAGTCTGACTTTATTTTTCCTGCCAGTGCCAGAAAATCAGGGCTCTTTCCATATTTCAGATTCCCCAACCCTGGCAACTCCATCACTGCCCTCTAATCATCTCATTTGCAATCTGTTGAGCCATCATGAAAAAAAGGCTCTTTCTACTCTCTTTGTATAGCCAGATATATTTCTGTATAAGTAGAAAACATTGTCTCTATTGAAAATAAAAATTTTACTGTTAACATTTTGCAGATTTAAAGTGGAAGGAATAAGTGTTATTTCGTAGTTGATGACTGTTGGGAACAGTCATACAAGGATACAAGGTCTACGTCTTAATAAAGATAACTTCCATACATGCTTTTCAGTTTCATTTGTCAAAGGTCACATTACACACTCATTTACTAGTTTAATACGATACTGATTACTTGCAAAACTGAAGGTTTGAGGGACATGAAGAATCTAGTATAGTATAAATAAACAGACAAGTTGGCAACTTCTTCATTCTTTCATGTGAATGCTCTGCTTTAAGGGAGCATCCATAAACCATGTAGCTCCATTTTGGCCTCCTGTGAACAATCCCCCTCCCCACGTAGTCCGATGTGGCTTTTGCCTCTACCCCTCCCCCCCTCATGGGTGGTACATAAGTTTTTCTTTACTGATTCCAGAAGATATTTTGTACTGTTTTCTCTTGTAAATTACTTACTGAGATAGTTAAATAACGGAAATAAATAATCATGTGCTGTTGTGTGTTCTTTATCTTATATTAACTTTGACAATTAATGTGAATAAGAAGCTACGTGGCTTGGCTTGGAACACCCCCCCCCCCCCCCCACAACATAGCTCAGCATAGCTTTCCAGCCTACCTATATACCTCCTAGACAAGGTACATAGTTTATGGACGCTCCCTAACTTGAAGAGCTAATTATAAAAAAATATTAGTTTATTCCAATTCTTGTTTGTGCATATTGGATTTTTTATGCTGACTATTCAACTATATAATTGAGTTCTGTGTTGTTGTGAGTTGATTTACTAAACAAAAAATGAATTACTTGGTTTTATACTTTCAGAGGGTGACCCTGGCAACTATTTAACTTATTTCAAACGTGCAACAGTCTATCTTGCTTTGGGAAAGTCAAAATTTGCTCTGATGGATTTAGACAGGGTTTTGGAACTGAAACCTGATTTCACCGCAGTGAGTATTTACACTTTGTGTTTTCAATTTTTACTGTATCTGTGTTTCATGTATATAAAAATGATTGCTGTCATTAAAAATTATCATTTTAACCATATAAAGATTTTAAGTAGCATAACTTGTAACCAAATAACCAATTCTACCATTACTATGAAGTTAATTTTAGTGAATGTAGGACAGTGGAAGAAATGATTTTCAGATGATGAACAAAACAGACTACATATAATGAGAATAACTGAAATAAAAGTCAGATCACTGGTTGAATATGGTGTATTTTGGTACCCACATTTTGGATATCAAATACAGGAGTTGGAAGGTGTACAAAGAAGAGCAACTAGATTTGTTTGTGGAAATTATCGCTGGGCCCATTCAGTAACTGATATGATAAGGGAGCTCGACTGGGACTCATTGGAGGAAAGGAGGAAGGTGAAGGAGTGCTGGGAATGTACAGGGCATATGTTGGTGATGGAGCTTGGAGGGATATTGGTCAAAAGAATTAGGAATAGTGCATGGAAAGGGAAAGGCGACCATGACCAATAGCTTGCGCTCGATTTCATGCATAAGGGAGTGGGAAAATTTTCTTTTGTTGGTAAGGGTGTCAGGAATTGGAACAAATTACCAAGTATAGTGATGAATAATTTTCCAAAAATGCTTTTTTTTTTTTTTTTTTTTTTTTTTTTTTTGCCAGTCTTTTGACTGGTTTGATGCAATCCTCCATCCCTTCCTATCTTGAGCTAACCTCTTCATCTCTATATACCCCTTACAACCCATATCCTCATTATCTGCTTCAAATATTCTAATCTCTGTCTTCCCCTTCAATTCTTACCTTCGACTGTTCCCTCCACCAGCAAATTAACCAAGCCAGCATGTCTCTAAATATGACCTACCAGTGTGTCTCTTCTTTCTGTAAGCTTCTTCCACAAACTTCTTTCCTTGCCCATCATTTCCAAAACTCGTTCATTTCTTACTTTGTCAGTCCACTTAGTTTTCAGCATTCTTCTGTAGCACCACATTTCAAATGCTTAAGGAATTTAAAATTAAACTTGTAAATCAGAATAATAAATGGGGGAGCAATTTAACATTTCTAACTATAAAAGAAATTTAAAAAAAAAATATGTATATAAAAAGGGGTAAATGGATCACTGGGGGAATTGCCACTGGAGTGTTAGCTCCATTGCAATTAAAATTAATAATAATAATAATAAAACAAAAAAAGCAAACAATAGCATTTAATAACTTGTTTTGAAGAATTTTTTGAGTGTCTTCTGCCTAAGTTGTGTTTAGACCAGCTTCAACATTCTGAAGTGAAATATATTCATAATGTTAATAAATGTTGCAAGAACAGCTACTGGATTGTGTAGAGTATTTTTAAACAAATTATGTAACAATAAATCCTTGTGATTAATTAGTTGATAGGAAGTTTGGGAAAAGACAGTTGTTAAGGTTCTTTGGGTGGTTTAATTACTGCATTAAAAGTCCACCAAAAAAACAATGTATGTTGATGCTCGTTTATTTTCAATCAAAACAAGTCTGCGACATTCACAAGCATAGTTGTTACAATCCAAAGATGCAATACTGACTTACTAACTGAAGACTTGAAAACTGAATGAAAACTTAATGAATGTCTCTGTAACACTGAATTAATACTCTGTCCAGGCGATCTGTTTATATAGAGTCTATCGAAATTACGAGAATTCTTCAAAGGCATCCGCCCGATATTTCTCGATCATTAACAATCACTCAAACAATCAAACATATTGAAAACAATCGGAATTGATACAAAATTAATTAATAACATTACAAAATGATTAGAAATGGTAATTATAGATACTTAAATACAAAATTATTTACAGAAATCCTTTCAAATGGTGGAAAATTGTCCTGTAGACATCGTAACTTACATTAATACAAGTAATTACAAACTTTTAATAAATTCTCTTGCACCATTCGGTTCTTAAACATATTAAATGGTCTTTAAATAATTGTCTTACCTAAAACAAAGTCTATATACACTTATTTACAAGAATTTACAAAATAAACATATCAAATCACTTTCAAGCAAACTTTGGCTCACTACAAATACTTCATGCAGTATAATGCTATTCAAAATTCAGGTATTAGGGCTGTTACAACCCCTCCCCAGGATTCACTTAATTTTACACAGATAAAATTGATTGAATCCGTCACGAATCTAAGCAGGTTGAATGTACACATAATGCAGACACGAACAGATTACAATCAATCAACCCTAATGACTTTTACAATGAACAAGTACAATTCTTCATACATACAACATCTGCACATAGTCCATGGCACTGATTTTGGTTACAATAATTGTCCTTTCTCAGGTCCAATCATTTTTTTCAGTTACTGTTTTTACACTACAAACGTTCAATGCCATCACCTTAAGTTACAATTACTTTCACTCCAAATTACACACTTGATATCTGCTTGTTAATGACAACAGTTTGATTACATTTTACAGCTGATAATTTGTCACCACAATGTAAAAAGTAACAACATCATGAAAACACTAAAATTTTCTACACAAAACTGTCACAAATTATACATTGAAATGCTTACATCTGCATCTGAACTTAAGTACTCACACAAACTATTTACATGCATCAATTCAAAAACTTATTTACAAAATTAGATATTTACATGTAGGGACCCCTCCCCAAACCATGCATTTCAATTAATTCTCATAAGTGGTTTCCAGGATTTCCCTGGAAACCCAAAACCGCGTAAGTTACTTTTTCCTAACCTTCCAGTTTTCTTCAACTTTTGTATACACATTTAATATTACATTTCTATTATCACAAAGCTTCATTATATACAGACAAAAACACAAACTTCCAATCATCTCAGACAACAGACTTTGGTACAACCACACAACAGCTGAGACATAAAATGGTTCTGTTTTAGCAAATTGATTGTCACTTAAAAGCAATGTTGTTGACTCAACTGGTAATACAAATTTATTATTCTCACTGCTGCAGTTTTGTCCATCATTACTCCCAACCCCACTCTTCATCATCTGATTACTACTTAAACTTACCAACTTATCTGAATCAGTTCCTAAAACTGTTTTAACATCTGGCTTACTGACTTCCTCCACAAAATAATTATTTTTCTCAGCAACTACTACTTCACTATCAGCTTCCACATCAAAGAGGGTACAAACCATAGTGTCATCTAAGTCACATTCTGTACAATTTTCCAGATAAGAAACTGGATCAAATAAATCCTTACTCCCACCCATTTCTTCACTGTCATCATCTACACCAAATAAAGAGATAAATAACGTATCAGCTAGGTCAAAATTAGGACATTTTTCCAACTTAGGGATTGGTACATAAGGCTTTTCAACCTCTCTCTCTTCAGAAGACAAATACTTTGACTTACAATTCTCCTCCTCATCTGGGTCTCCTATCCACACCACTGTATCACCTTCATCTTCAAGATATCTGAGAAACTCCTCGATTTCAGCACTTCTACAAACTTCATTACCACCTATACAAGCCCACATGGTCCCAACTATGCCATTCTGAATCTTACAAGTTTCCGATAGCCACACTGTAGTATGCACTACAAATCCTGCGCCCCTTTTTGTAATTAAGCAGTGACCATTTCGAAAATCTTCTACATGAAAATTATTACTTTCGCACACTGATTCTAGTGATAAGGTACTATGGTGGTCCCCTTCCCGCTTTATCTTATTATCAACCTTTACATCATCAACATCATTAATTACATCTATCATAACCTTATCCTGAAATTCACTTGCTGCTACCCCCACCTCTTCCAATAAATCTTCTCGGGGATTATTCATAAAAATGGTATTAACGCTATAGCAGTTGGTACCTGGACCCACACTCTTTTCCACCACTGCGGGGCCCATAACAGGGGTGGTCTTTAGTTTGCCTGCCCCCTATGCTGCCTCTCCCTTTCAGATTGAGGGTTCTGTTCTCTCACTTCCCCATTATCATTCCTCCTTGTGTAATTATCACGAAACCATCCCCTAGATCTACCATCCCTGGACCCATTACCCCTTCTGGGGGGACTCCTGCTGCCCCTCCTATGGTGTTGATGGTGGTAATGTTGTTCATTGAATGACTCCTGGGCATCCAAGCGTCTCAACAATTCCGAAACTCTATCCACATTTACTATATCCAAAGTGGCAATTAAATTTCTTGTTTGCTGAGGTAGCCTAGCTCCTATCAAATCAATGAATTCCTCCTCTCCATAAGGATGGTCTAAATACTTACAACGGATCCAACATTTATGAAAAAAGTCATGTTGAGTTTCCCTACCAGGTTTATAGGGCCTACCAGTCATTAACTCCCTCTTTTCTTGAATCTGCCTGCTCGTCGACCAAAAATGTTTCAAAAAGTTTTCTATAAACAGCTTGTAGTCAGTCACTTCCCTAGCTTGTCTATCACCCCATGCCCTAGCATAAGACTTTAGATGTTTACCCACAAGTGCAATTTTCTTACTATCGGGCAATGAATTAAAATAATCTGATCTTTCAAAATTATCTATAAATTCAATAGGGTGAAGCCTCCCACTATCATCATAGAATTCAAATTCTTCTTTTACATCGACACTGAAATTTGGATTACCTGTTAAGGGAACCTGACTTAATTGAATCTGCAACCCAGTAACCCTTTTCTCTAACTGATTAACGTTAGATTGGGTTGTCTCCAATCCCTGGGTAAGTTGTTCCTGATGATTTACCAATGTATTAATATTTTTCCCTAAACCAACCACTTCCTGTCTCAACTCAGTAGCTTTAACATCATTAGCTTGGAATAAAGCAACATATTCCTCCCTCATCTTATCACAATTTTCACTGACTTCTTTATAAATTAAATTTTCACATTCAGCCTTATTCTGTTCACAAAATTTTGTAACCTTTTCAAATTTCTCTTTACATTCTGTTACTACCTTCCCCAATTTTGAATCTAAATTGTTAATATCCTCCTTGAATTGAGAGCTAAAACCCTGAAATTGCTCTGCGATTTTAACATCAAAACATTTAGTCAAATCAGAGAATGTTTTATCATTGCTTTGTTGCAGTTGAGAAAACTGATCATTGATTACAGCAAACTGAGAATTAATTTCAGAAAATTTGCTGTCAAGATTTAACTCAGTTTTAAATTCTGAAAATTTGTTATCATTATCACTTTTTAACTCATTTCTAAATTCAGAAAATTTGTTATCCAATTTGGAAAACTTGCTATCAAATTTGCCATCAAGTTCCGTAAATTTTGCATTAAAACTGGCTACAAAAGACTCTAGAAAAGCTTGCAGGTTCTGACTATCAGCCATTTTTAGTAATTAGCAAAATCAACATAAAAAAACGAAATTAAGGAAAATTAAAATCTTTCCAATCTGCCACACATTAACATGCAAAATAAATCACTTGAATATTCAATGCCGTACTTACAGTTATTCCTCACTTTTGTATCACATTAAATTTCACTTAGAAGCACTTATTTAACCATTAAACACCACACTGACTTCAAACACTTAACCACACTTTTCACAATTCACTGTAGGAAGACGATTTTGAGGCCGAAGAAAATCCACTCGTCGTCGGAAGATTACCGCCGATTCCCGATAGAAACTCTCCGCCTTAGGCCGAAGAAGGTCTGCTTGGCGTCAAATCCGTGTCGTAGCCGGTCGAAATTTCCTCGCAGGTTATGTTCGCTTATCGCCGATAATCCGTCGCAATTTTCTGCAGATTCTTTTTAGAAGATAAACATCCCACAGATGTTTAAGAACTTCTCGTCATGTCAACGGTCGCCATGTTAAGGTTCTTTGGGTGGTTTAATTACTGCATTAATTAAAAGTCCACCAAAAAACAAGGTTATGTGAAGATGTTCGTTTATTTTGATCCAATCAACAAGTCAGCGATATTCACAAGCATAGTTGTTACAATCCAAAGATGCAATACTGACTTACTAACTGAAGACTTGAAAACTGAATGAAAACTTAATGAATGTCTCTGTAACACTGAATTAATACTCTGTCCAGGCGATCTGTTTATATAGAGTCTATCGAAATTACGAGAATTCTTCAAAGGCATCCGCCCGATATTTCTCGATCATTAACAATCACTCAAACAATCAAACATATTGAAAACAATCGGAATTGATACAAAATTAATTAATAACATTACAAAATGATTAGAAATGGTAATTATAGATACTTAAATACAAAATTATTTACAGAAATCCTTTCAAATGGTGGAAAATTGTCCTGTAGACATCGTAACTTACATTAATACAAGTAATTACAAACTTTTAATAAATTCTTTTGCACCATTCAGTTCTTAAACATATTAAATGGTCTTTAAATAATTGTCTTACCTAAAACAAAGTCTATATACACTTATTTACAAAATAAACATATCAAATCACTTTCAAGCAAACTTTGGCTCACTACAAATACTTCATGCAGTATAATGCTATTCAAAATTCAGGTATTAGGGCTGTTACACAGTCATTTGTGTTTTGGTATCTAATTGTTGAATTGACAAGGCTGTGGTGAGTGAATTTTATTGCTACAATACTTTTTTTATGATTTTTGTGTTTTTGCATAGCATTAACGGATTACTGTTTGGTCTTAAGCTAGAAATTCAAAATACCCAACTCGTCGAAATCAAATGGAAATGGTGTGCTTCATTGGTTCAAGACTTCAGTGTGTGTGTGTGTGTGTTTTTTTTTTTTTTTTGCAATTGAACCAAAATCTTGTCTTCGGTTAAGTTTTTTTACTATTTTGTAATCAGTTGCTTGTTCAAGGAGTTTCAGGCTAATGTCTTCATGTTTCTTCTGCTTACACTCATCAGGTGAAAAACAAACTTTGCTGCAAATTGGAGTGTATTAAATTTTTCAATCAACTTTCATGCCTCAGCTCTGTGGAGATCTCAAATTTTTCAACAATTGGAAAATTGATGTCATGCACCAGATCTTTGGTTTTCTGAATGTTTGTTCCATAAAATGATTACAACAGACTTCTGGATATGGGTCGTCTTAAGTGTTTGATGACTGCTTTTGACTCTTGTAGATCATTTGTAACACCACTTTTTAGCTTGGCACTTCCATAAGTTTGTTTTGAAAGGTGGAATGTTTTCCTCAGTTTTAAGTAAAACTTAATTCTGCACCATTTTTCTGATAAATTGCACATTACAAATACCAATGAGAAATTGACATCTAGGGCGGGGGGGGGGGGAGATTACTCACCATCTTATGGTGAATCCATTGTTGTCCACTGTCCATTACTAAGACTCTGTTGCCACATAGTAAATTTTGATTATTTTCTGAACAGACCTTACTCAAAGGTGGTAGTATGTAAAGCTCTTACATGTCATTGGCTAGTGTGCTATTTTGTCGTGTGGGATGTGTATTGTAAAGGATTGACTGATCACTAGACTTGTATTCAAAGGATGCATAGGTATTAAATTTGACATGTAATACTGCTCTGTATCATTAGCAAATAGACTTGCTGTCAAAAACCTTAAAATCAAATACCAGATTACACTAATGTTGTGGGAGTTAGTATACTGCTTGTCATTAAACTAAAAACTTGTTCAGTTCATATTTAAATTTTCTCGACCAATATTTTTACTGATGTGTGAGTGGAGACTTTCCTGGCATATTGATGAAATGAAGTCCTCTCGGGTGTCCAGCTGGATGGTGTTGTGTAAACACCGTCCGACTGGAAACCCTAGAGGGCTTCACTTCAATATTTCTTATTTTTCTCTATTTTCTGGCTGGTACTTTTCATACAAATTAAGATTGTCTTTTCCACAAGGTACCCTCTAGTATAAAATAAATACATACTGATGCAATGGTTTTGATTTCAGGCACGTTTGCAGCGTGGAAATGTTCATCTGAAACAAGCACAACTTGAAGAAGCCATGAGAGATTTCACCGATGTTGTAAGTTCACCTTTCTGGTTTTAATGGTGGTCATCGGTTTTTTGTTATGTTATTTCAAATATTAACTTGTTATGAAGACTGATTAAATATTTTACACAACAACATTAGTACCAAAATGTATTACCTACTTACTTTTAAATTCTAGAAGGTCGGTCAATAAATATATTTTCCCTACTTTTCTTGGAAAAAGGGGGGGGGGGAGGTGATGAATGAACTCCTAGAATTAAGAAAGTGAAGGAATTTCATGGAGATCATGTGAACTGATCTGCTACAGCCATAAAAGAATAGTTAAGTTTGCTGTATGTACAATTTTTACCAGATTAGAGCAAGTACAGTGGTCACTTGCTATTACTAAACTCTGATACCTCTCTTTAACCATTTTTAGTGATGTTATTTGCAGTAATTTAGATCTGAAACCAAATTGAAAATATTAAGAGCCTCATAATTACGTAGTTTTTCTCGGCGTTGCAAATATAAATAATTTCCTCGGGTGACTAGCCGAGTTATATGAATGTTATAGTTACACGATATTTTGGCGCACTGAATCATCGACGCCATCTTCTGGTGAAGTGAGGTCAGGAATGTTGTGACAGAACAGAATAATTTCATAAGAAAATCATGGTTTTGTGCCATGAAATTAAACAAAAAATGATATATTTACTCCTTTAGCAAGGAAATGTAAGTTGCCATGGCAATAAGAGAAATCAAGAGATAGCTTGAGGTTAGTGACGTACAGACCGAACGGTTGCTTTGTTACCAGTTCACTGCTTAAGAACTTTGCATTCTTCGGATACTTTAAGACCGATGTAGTTCCTAGAAGAATAAGAATTGGGAACAATAAATGTTAATCTGTTAAAAGCGTAAGAACTGAGTTATTTATTTATAAGCATAGCCAGGCGCGCGACATGGCGACCGTGACAGGACTTGCATTTGTGTGGTGTTAAGCTAGAATGCTGTATGTATATATGTTTTCATTAAGACAATACATGTTTTTTTTAGTTCATTTCATTATGTTGTTAGTATTAAGAAGAGTTTTGTAAAGTGTTTTGTAAAAAATTCTAATAGGAACAGAGGAAAGAGTATCGCTGGATGCAAGGTTATTCTTATAAGTTTACCAATGTCTTTTAAGCAAAGACATGGTGAACTTGAGGAGGCATGTGACGGAACAGAATAATTTCATAAGAAAATCATAGTTTTGTGCCATGAAATTAAACAAAAAATGATATATTTACTCCTTTAGCAAGGAAATGTAAGTTGCCATGGCAATAAGAGAAATCAAGAGATAGCTTGAGGTTAGCGACGTACAGACCGAACGGTTGCTTTGTTACCAGTTCACTGCTTAAGAACTTTGCATTCTTCGGATACTTTAAGACCGATGTAGTTCCTAGAAGAATAAGAATTGGGAACAATAAATGTTAATCTGTTAAAAGCGTAGAACTGAGTTATTTATTTATAAGCATAGCCAGGCGCGCGACAACGTGCGAAGCTGCTGAGCTAGACCAGATTACCGCTGCTAACCTCTGATTGGTCGGCTGTAGAACCAGTCGTAGCAGGGGTCAAATCTCGTTGCGGCTTGAATCGATGCTAAGGTGGAGTTACGGCTAGATTTGATGTCCGTTTTTACATGGCATGTAGCGGACGGGCTTAAAGTCGTCGCTCCTTCGAAGATGATATCATAAAACAAAGCATTCAGCATAAATTGTTTATAAAACTGATGGGTCAACACGGATCCGTTGCGGGCCTCATATTGAGCCATGCTGCCACGTGATTGGTCAGATTTGTAACCAATCGTAGCCGGGGTCCTGCCTCGTATCAACACATCGTTCCATAGAAGGAAAAATCAGAAGGCAAAAACTTTCCCGTAAGCTGATCATTAATGTCTGAGTAACAAATTGCTCACTTATGTTACTACCGAACTTCCCGTTGATCTGGACGCGCCATGTAATGCGTCCCGGTCGCGCTGTCGGCGAATAGTATTGATGACTGGCGTCCAGGCTTCACTCAGCTGGTACCCGCTGTCGCGGTTGACGAGGTTAGACGCGAGACGAATTTCTACTGCTTCTGTAAGGATGCTGTTCCAGAAGCTCCCAGTATGCGCCAGTACTCTGGTGTGTTCCGCCACCGCAGACTTTTGCCGTCCACCTGTTTCTATCAAACCACATCCACCGTGACGCCTGGGACTGGATAGACAGTTGTACTGTGGCTGGAAGTTGCAAGGTTCAATGCAGCGCAACGGCACGTCAATGTGGCAAGTTCTCTCGGCTCACCCAAAAATCAAAGCCCTCCTCAGAGCCAGACAGGAATACTGTCATCAATCTGAGCGGTGAGGTAATGGACTCTGACACCATATCGGTGCTATCTAAGGGACTAAATTTTGCTCCAGTACCGAAGTCCATACCGTATAGGGATATTCTTACCGGCGTTGAACAGGCCGTCCGTGGTTTGCCTAAAGAGACTGCGGAAGAAATGAGGCGTGAAACCTGCCGTATTTTATGCAAATCAAAGTCACCACGGCCCAACATCACAGCTGCCGAGAGGAGATCACTTCGGGCATTGCGGGACAACACAGGCATTATTGTCTTACCGGCAGACAAAGGTAACGCTTCTGTAGTGCTTACTACGGCAGATTATCGTCGAAAGGTGGAAGAACTCCTGAAGGACGCATCCTATCGCAAGATTGCACGGGATCCTACCAACGCTGTGGTGAGAAAAACGACAGCTCTTCTTAAGAACTCAGGTCTGCCAGAAGACACAGTTAAACAACTACTACCCCGTGCTGCTGTTCCTCCAAGACTCTATGGACTTCCCAAGATCCATAAAGAGGGTACCCCATTGCGGCCAATCGTAAGTACCATCGGATCAGCTACATATTTTCTTGCCCGATATCTAACTGGGCTGCTGACACCATTAGTGGGTAAAGGTCCTCATCACGTGACCAACTCCGCAAGATTTATTGACGTAATTAAAGAACTCCACCTGCAGCAACATGATTTATTGGTGAGTTTCGATGTGGTGTCACTGTTCACTAGGGTCCCTCTCAATGACACGTTGGCTCTACTGGAACAGCATTTTGAGCCTGCCATAGTTGAGTTATTCCGGCACACACTCGAATCGTCGTATTTCTTGTATGATGGGGAGTATTACGAACAGGTTGATGGAGTGGCCATGGGCAGCCCTTTATCGCCAGCTATTGCTGACTTCTTCATGGAGAACTTTGAAGACAAGGCACTTGCAAGCGCTCCTATGAAGCCCAGAGCTTTCTTCCGGTACGTAGATGACACCTTTGTGGTCTGGCCACACGGCAGAGACAACCTGCAATTTTTTCTCCATCATCTTAACAGTAGAAACGAAAACATCAAGTTTACGATGGAGGTGGAAGAAGAAGGCCGGCTGCCTTTCTTAGACATATTAATAGAAAGGAAACCTGACGGGTCTCTAAGACATTCTGTGTACAGAAAACCGACGCACACAGACCTATACCTGAACGCGCGAAGCCATCACCATCCGGCACAGCGCAAGACGGTACTCGGCACGCTTGTACATAGGGCGCGAGCGATATGCGATGCTGACAGTCTACCCGGTGAATTGAGTCATCTGCGTCAGACCTTTCAACGCAATGGGTACACTGATTATCAGATAAGACTGGCATTCCGAGAACCGACACGTAGGCTCAACAACACCAACAAGGAGCCACCTGATCGTCTAGCCTTTTTGCCGTACTCTGGCGCCACAACGTCCAAGATAGGACGGATTCTAGCAAAAACTGGAATCAAGACCATTTTCCTGCCACCACCAAAGGTGAAGAACATCTTACGCTCCCCCAAGGATGACCTTGCTTTGCGGACACCTGGGGTATATAGCATTAATTGTGAATGTGGTAAAAGCTACATTGGCCAAACGGTGCGGAGTGTTCACCAATGTTGTCTAGAACATGCACGACACGTTCGTCTGGGGCAGAAAGACAAGTCTGCGGTGGCGGAACACAGTCTAGAACATGGCCATGGTTTTGATTTCGAAAATACCAGAGTACTGGCGCATACTGGGAGCTTCTGGAACAGCATCCTTACAGAAGCAGTAGAAATTCGTCTCGCGTCTAACCTCGTGTGGTTTATTATTATTATTTTGTTATTTTATTCCCTAGATTATTAGTGCCATCAGTTATGCTATCCTGAATGCTGTTTTAAATGGCAGTTTGTTTCAGCTTCAAGTGGATCCCTATAATGATGAAGCTCTACTAGGACAGAGCAAAGTTGAACCTACTGCCCATGACCTCCAATTAACAGAGCATTATGTTAAAATGGGAGAATGTGGTGCTGCTGTAGATTTGATCTCAAGAATTATAGAAGTGAGTATTCAGATATAAATTTTTATTTGATTATATTTTTCTTCTACCACAAGCAGTATTTTTGATCACTTAAATCTACCACAAAATCTTATAACAAGATAGAAAATATAACTAAGAAACATTGTAACTTTTTTATAAATAAATTTCACTGGCCAATAATATAAAAAGTTGATGTCATTGTCAATTGGAGATTGTAAAAGGAAAGTAAACACCAATCTATCATCCATTGTTAATACTTGACATAATAATAATAATCATATATATTATTTCTATAAGGTATTTTTTTGTCACAAGCCTGTATCTTCCTTCATACTTAACCGAAATCAATGAATGAGGTGTCATTTTAAAGCTTATGGTCCCCACTTTGGGCACATCACATTATAAGAAAGGAATTTTCGGAATTCGACCCTAAAAGGGCAAAAATGTCAATATTTCCAAAATGCTGTTTCTGTGTTACAAGTCATTTATCTCCCTGGATATCGATCTGAAATCGTTTAATGAAGTATCATTTTAAAGATTAAGATTTCCGCTTTAGTGACGTCATATATTAAGGCAGACATTTTTCGGAATTCGACCCTTAAAGGGCAAAAGGATCAATATTTTTGCAATTCGTTATTGTGTCACGAGCGATTGATCTCCCTTAATATCTAACCGATATAGATAAATGAGGCATCATATTAAAGACTAAGGTCTCCGCCGTGGTAACACTATATTTTAAGAAAGGAATTTTTCGTAATTCGACCCTTAAAGGGCAAAAATGTTAACTTTTCTAAAGTGCGTTTTTTGTATCTCGAGCCATTTATCTCCCTGGATATCTAACCAAAATCGATAAATGAAGTAGGATTATAAGGAGTAATGTCTCAGCTATGTGAAATCATATTTCAAGAAAGAATGTATTTGGAATTCAGCCCTTAAAAGGAAAAAGGAAATTTTTTTCTAAAACGCATTTTTGTGTCACGAGCAATTTATCTCCCTTAATATCTAACCGATATAGATAAATGAGGTATCACATTAAAGAATAAGGTCTTCGCCATGGTATCATTATATTTTAAGAGAGGAATTTTTCGTAATTCGACCATTAAAGGGCAAAAATTTTAATTTTTCTAAAATTCGTTTTTTGTATCTCGAGCCATTTATCTCCCTGGATATCTAACAAAAATCTATAAATGAAGTAGAATTATAAGGAGTAATGTCTCAGCTTTGTGAAATCATATTTTAAGAAATAATTGTTTTTGAATTCAACCATTAAAGGGAAAAAATATAAATTTTTCTATAACGCATTTTTGTGTCACGAGCGATTTATCTCCCTTATTATCTAACCGATATAGATAAATGAGGTATCATATTAAATAATAAGGTTTTCGCCATGGTAACATTATATTTTAAGAAAGGAGTTCTTCGTAATTCGACCCTTAAAGGGCAAAAATCTTAATTTTTCTAAAATTCATTTTTTGTGTCTTAAGCAATTTATCTCATTGGATATCTAACCAAAATCGAAAAATCAAATAAGATTATGAGGAGTAATGTCTCAGATTTGGTGACATCATATTTTAAGAAAGAATGTTTTTGGAATTCAACCCTTAAATGGAAAAAGTATAAATGCTTCTATAACGCATTTTTGTGTCACGTGCCATTTATCTCACTTGATATCCAACCGATATAGATAAATGAGGTATCATACTAAAGATTAAGGTCTCCGCCGTGGTAACATTATAATTTAAGATAGGAATTTTTCGTAGTTCGACCCTTAAAGGGCAAAAATGTCAATTTTTCTAAAATGTGTTTTTTGTGTCTCTAGCCATTTATCTCCCTGGATATACAACCAGACTCGATAAATGAAGTAGGAGTATGAAGAGTAATGACTCAGCTTTGGTGACATCATATTCAACCTCACTTTTCACCGAATTTTTTTTTTCGCGAAATTTTCGCATGGGTCGTCTAGTTATTATTATTATTAATTAGTTTTCAGAAACACGTTGCATGCCATGAATCACACGTGGTGGGTAAACTATTACTTTTGGATCTGGCATTTGGTCTCCTATCTAGGCATCCAGATTTTGGTTTCTCATGATGACCCCGAGGTGAATTCTGGAATGGTTCCTTAACAAAGGCTATGGCTGAATTCTTTTAATTCCATGCCTACAGTTCCTGTCCAGCCGTAATGATGTAGATGAACTGTAAAGCATACCATAAACTTTTTGGTTAACACTTTAACATAAAACATTAATATAGTTAAGTTTGTTTGTAGCTTTTATCCATACCTTCCCACCAGAGCAAAATGTTTCACCTGTGCTGATGACTGAAATCAATGTCCAAAGAAATACTTTTGAGCTTATATAACAGAAGTTGTCTGAAGTTGTTGGCACATTCATTAACTGTTACAGAGGGGGGAGGAACTGAGGTCAAATCAATTTAAAATGGAGAAATTGTCATTTCCACATTTTCAGATTCTGAAAGCCACTCAGGAACGGACTCAGTTAGAGCATTGCAGTATGCTCTGCTTAAATACCCCTTTGTTCTCTGAACCATGCACAACCAGAATCAATGATACATCTGGCATTATGTTATGCTGTTTTGTATGACTGGTATGACACAAATCTTGCAGTGGCACACTTGTGCATGTGATGTGCAGCAAAAAGAGATTTATCACAGGATGTCCCATCCCATGGGGAAACTATTGCTCTGCTGGCGCCTAATAATAATCTTGATATAGCAGAAAAAGTACAGTGTCATCTCAAGCTCATACTTATTAGATATCATCCAAGAAACTGATTACTCTGGTCAAGAAATAGTTTCTAAAGTCCACTGAGGTACTTTTTTAGACACTACAAGTAAGATTTTAGAATTTGCATACAGGAACTAAGCACCTGAAACTATTGGTAGCTAAGACAATCACTTCCCCCTGGCCTCAAGACTGGTTGGACAATTTAAGCTCTGGTGTTATGAGGAAGAGGATCATCCAGTGAAGGTGATTCTTCAGTATGGAGTCTACATTGTGTGAATGTGTTAGGGAGCAGACAGAAGTCCATTTGCTCCAATGTAGTTCTTGAAGCCTGCCAAAGATACATATGCTTTTGTTCAATATTAAATTCTCAGGTATTTTCTGCCATCTATCAGAATTTACAATCTTCATCCACAGTGTATCATGTTGAAATTACTTTTTTATATTTTATCATAAACTTCATTATCCTGTTTTACAAAACATTCAAACCTTAAAATTTTGATCCAGTCATCCAAATTATGGTTTGAATTATCATGATTGTGGCAATTTACTGTCCTTACAAATTGGGCGATTGACTAATTTTTATTTTCAATTCACTTTTTGAGGAACTTTATTCCCAATCAACTTGGTAAACATTTTCATGATGGAATTCAGCATTAAACTGAGAAGCATTTGCACTGAACAGAGATCTTGGAGGAATCTCATGTCCAACTTTCTCCAAGAAACAATCTTTAAGTGGAAGTTCCTGTTCACTTTATTAAATTTTCTCATTGCTCATCAATTCAGTAATACATAGGGGCCATGTTAGAACAGAAAATTGACGTAGTTTTTTTTTTGGGGGGGGGGGGGGGGGGGATGCACAAAAGTTCCATTTCATTTCAGGTATTTTGTAATTTGGTTTCATTCATGGTCTGTTTGACCAAGCAGTTTTGTTTGTTTTTTTAGATGAACTTGCAGTTTATATACTTTGTGTCCTTGAATACCAGCAGCCAAAGAATATTTTTACTTGTATTTTAATTAAACTAACAAAAATGGAGCGAAGACTCTGTACGAAGGGTTGGAGATACTGATCCACCAAGGCAGAAATCTGTTAAGTGGGCGACCCATATGCCACAATTGTAGGTTGTTATATCGCCAACACAAGGAGCTGCATAATGCTAATGAGTTCCGGACCAAAGCAGCATGATCAAACTTGGGGGTTGGGGAGAGAAGGAGAGTCCATTGGATAGAGCTGATATCTGGGTTAATATTATGAATAATTGTAACGCCAATGCAGTTGAAATTGTTGTTTTATTTTCCGAACGCGTTTCGCTTCATTTGCGAAGCATCTTCAGCGGTTCTGTCTGTGGGTATTTATACATATAATTACATTTGTTCTATTTTACAATTGAAACATGAAAATTGTGGGTTACAGATTTAAGCTTACTTACATTTTTCTTTGGTTACACATGCTTATAATTGTACAGCCTTTTAGCATCAGTTATGTTTATAACTGAAGTATATATTACACAAGTTGGTTGCATTTTAGCGATTATTTGCGTAGCACTGTAATACGTTGAGATCTGATGTCTTACGTTAGTTACTATACATTGCTGATTAGCAGGTTTGTTTACCGTTTGTCTTCTGTTTTACTCGGTGGGTGGCACGCTTTTAAATATGTGTTCGTGTTTAGTTTGGTGTATTATTATTATTGGCTGTGTCCTTTTGTGGTGTATGGTTGTGTTTATTATTTGTTTTTGAGTACTGTGTATAATGTTGGGTCCGTCAGGTTCGTGTATTCGTTTATTATGTTCTTTTCTTCTGCCACTGCTTTGTGGATGTGGTAGTTTTCCTGAAATGTTAGTAGTTGTGGTTTGCTGTTGTTAATGGTTAGTATTTACATGTCTGACTATATTCGGGGGCTGGTGATTATGTTCTAGTAGGTGTTCTGTGAATGTTGAGTGGTTATTGTATTTTAGTGCTCTTAAATGTTCCTTATATCTGGTTTCAAATTTCCTGCATGTTTGGCCTATATATTCTGCATTGCGGTCATTACAAGTTAATCTATATATACCTGAATTGTGGAATTTGTTGTTTGATGTGTTGTTTTTGATGTTTTTCTGTAGTGAGTTGTCTGTTCTAAATGCTATCCTGAGTCCTTGCTTTTTCAGAATGTTTGCTATTTTGTGAGTATTCTTGTTTATGTATGTTAATGTGTGCCATTTTTCTGTTTTTGCTTGTGTGGGTGTCATGTTATTTGCTGTTGCATTCATGTGGGCGTTTGTATTTATTTGTTGTGGATTTGGTATAGTGTTTAGTGTTGTTCTTAGTATCTGCTTTTTGATGGTTTTGTTCATTTGGTGTATTCTGGTTTCCTTGTATCCATTTTTGGTGGCTATCTGTATGATGGTGTCAAGTTCTGTTGTGTAGTTGTCTTTGTTTAGTGGTGTTTTGTTTAGTCTGTTGAGCATGTGTCTAATTGCTGCTTCCTTGTGTGTTTGTGGATGATTGGAATTAGAGCTTATTATCATATCTGTTGTGGTGGGTTTCCTATATATTTCGAATTGGAGAAGGTTGTTGTGAGATGTTATGGCGAGGTCTAGGAAGCTGAGTTTTCCTTCTATTTCTTTTTCCAGTGTTAAGTTTATATTTTGGTGAATGGTGTTGATTTCTGTGTGTAGCTGGTTAACTCTGGCTTCTGGTTCATCTACTACACAAAATATGTCATCAACATATCTCAGCCAAATTATGATGTTGTAACCTTTGTTGTGAATGATGTTTTGAAATATCTGGTTTTCTATATGATTTATGAAAATGTCTGCCAATGTTGGTGAGATTGGGGAGCCCATTGCTAAACCGTCCTGTTGAGTGTAATAGTGGTTATTGAAGTGGACGTAATTTTGTGATGTTAACAGTTTTAGTATATCTGTTGTTTCATGTATGTGTGTATCAGGAATTTTCTGTTGTTCTTTGAGGTTGTTTGTGATTATTTGTAAAGTTTCTTTGATTGGTATGCTGGTGTACATTTTTTCTATATCAAATGTCAGTAGTGTTGCTGATTTAGGTATGTGTATATCTTTTATTTTTTCTATGAGGTGTATGGTATTCTTAATGGTTCTGTCATTGTGAAGTGTGTAATTTTGATTTAGAAATTTTTGCATGTGTTTGGCTAAGTGGTATGTAGGAGCTTTCCTAAAGTTTACAACAGGTCTTACTGGTGTTCCAGCTTTGTGGATTTTAGGTTGACTTCTTAAGGTAGGGGCTTTAGGATTTCTTTGTGACATCTGTTGCTTTTGTTTGTCTGTGAGGAGGTATGAAGTGCCTTTTATGCATTTTTTGAAGTATGTTTGGTATCGGCTGGTGGGGTCTGATTTAAGTTCTGTGATGTTATTATTCTTAATAAATTCTTCTATTTTCTTGGTATATTCCTGTTTAACTATCAGTACTGTGGTGTTTCCTTTATCAGCTTTGGTGACCACTATATTATGTGAGTCTAGTTTTGTCTTTAGGTGTTTCAGTGTTTGCTTGTCTTTGTTGATATAGTGTTGTCCTGTGTTCTGTTTTGATATTGTCTTAAGTTTTTCGGCTACTAGCTCTCGTGTTAACTTTACATTAATTTCACAGCTTTGTTTTCCTATCTTCTTGTGTTAGAATGTGTTCAGTTTCAATTATTGTATTTTTTTATGAACTTTTCTGTTGAGGTGTTATTCATGTTATACTTCAATCCATTTTCAAGCAATTTGTTTTCCATTGGGGTGAACTGTGTTGTTGTTAGATTTATGATTCTTGGGTAGAATTCTTGTTTGTTTTGACTACGAATTGTTTGGTTATTTTTGTGCTTATCATTTTGACTCAGTTGTTGTAATTTCTTGGTGTGTGTTTTCTTTATAGGTTGTATTGATTGTGTAGTGAAATGTTCAATTTTCTCTATTATATCATTGAGAATAGCTGGATTATTGAGTGCTTTTGCTAGTGCAATGTGTGTTCTGTAAAGATTTTGTTTCAGGTAATCTTTTTTAGTGTACAGTGATCTGATTTCACTTTGTAACCTTTCATCCTTGGCTCACCTGGTTCTTTCCAAAAGTCATCATCTTTAATTCCAGAGTATATCACCAGATGTGTGGCACTGCTATGGGCGCCCGCATGGCCTCTTCCTATGCCAACTTAGTCCTTGGTCTTCTGGAGGAATGTTTCCTGAACTACACCCCCTCTAAACCCACTGTGTGGTTCAGATACATAGATGATATATTTATGATCTGGACCCATAGTGAAAATCAACTCGTAGAATCCTCCATTCCCTTAACAATAGCCATTCCATTAATTTCACCTGGACCTATTCCTGCACACACATCATGTTCCTTGATGTGGGCATCATGCTCAGGCAGGGAGCTCTTCACACTTCTGTCCACATCAAACCAACTAATCTACATTTTGACAGTTGCCACCCATTCCATACCAAACGTTCCCTCCCCTACAGCCTTGCTATCAGTGGCAGACGTATCTGTTCTGATTCTGAATCCCTCTACCAGTATTCCCAGAACATATCCAAAGCCCTTATTTCCTGCTCTTTCCCAGCAGATCTTGTACCTAAACAAATCACCCATGCAATCGCCCACCCTCCACGTAACCACTCCCGCCTGGCACCTCTAAAATCCAACCATAGCCCTGCCTTTGTCATGCAGTTCTATCCTGGCCTCGAATCCATCAATGAAATCCTACAACACGGGCATGACTTCTTTCGCCCCTTTCCAGAAATGCACACTCTCTTGCCAAAAATTCTGCCAACTGTCCCCCGTACATGTTTCAGCAGACCACCTAATCTCTCGATTCACAAATACCATCCATCAGACTCTCCAAAAACATCATATGGATCTTTTCCTTGTAATCCTCGCTGCAAAACCTGCAACATGCATCCTCCCACTACTACATAGTTGGAGAACATTTGCTGTAGTCCTTATGAAAGTGTCAAAAATTATAAAAAAAATATATTTGGTAGAAAATATATTGAACAATTGTCAGTCATAATAGATTAATGCAAAATAAAACATTAGGTTAAAAGAAAAATCCAAATTACCTAACCGATTTTTTTTTTTTTTTTTTAATCAAAAAAACTTTTTTGCTTCACCAGAAAATTTTTATCCTGCAATCATTATTATTAAATCAACAAACTTTATGGTGACGGATCCTTATTTAGGTATGTTGATAAGTCTTTCTGTATCAAAAGACTTAACATATGTATTCTTTGCTATGAGAGAGATGCCCTCAAATCTACACGCTATTACGATACAGGCGAAGGACCTATTAATAGAGAAATTCTAAAAAAAAAATCACACAATTATTGTTTATAAATGTATAACTGTTTCTACCAGGTATACCTCATGTGACAGCGATTCAAAAAATTAAAAATTAACTTTCTAGATGAGGGCAGGGTTGATTTTTGGATGTAACTATGACAGAGAAAAACTCACTACACATTGGAGGAGAATAACAAGAAGAAATAGAATCTAAATAACTCTATGAAGAGACTGAATCTGATCAGAGAATGTACAAGCCAAAGATTAATGATTGCCTTGTAGCACAATTTCAAACTAATAATAGAGTTCTTCATTTGATTGGACAAATTACTAACCTTATAATTGTCATGATGTTAAGGAAAAAGGAAACTGCTTTTAGGCAACGTAAATAAAAATGGATAGGGAAAATGACTCATCACTCACCGAAGTTGAAGGCTGTGATGCGTGAAACACACGAGACAAACAGTAACATATACAATATTTTGGAGTCACAACTTATTCATGTGTTAGGGACCTAGTCATGTAATTCGGGAGGTGTGCAAATGCGAAGTTTACCACATGAATGACCAGGCAGTGAAAGACGGACTGGGGGAGGTGGTGGTGGGAATGAAATGTTAGGAAGTGAACTATCGATATTTCGGGAAAGGCTCGGGTGATACATATAAATATATATATCGCCGTTGGTGATAAAATCTTATATATATATTATCTATAAGGTAATTTTTTGTCACTAGTCTGTATCTTCCTTCATACTTAACAGAAATCAATGAATGAGGTGTCTTTTTAAAGCTTATGGTCTCCACTTTGGTCACACCATATTTTAAGAAAGGAAGTTTTTGGATTTCGACCCTTAAAGGGCAAAAATGTCAATATTTCTAAAATGCTGTTTTCTGTGTTACAAGTCATTTATCTTCCTAGATATCTATCTGAAATCGTTTAATGACGTATCATCTTAAAGATTAAGATCTCCGCTTTAGTGACATCATATACTAAGACAGAAAAATTTCGGAAATCATCCCAAAAATGGCAAAAGTATCAATACTTTTGCAATGCGTTTTTGTGTCACTAGCTATTTATCTACCTTGATATCTAACCGATATAGATAAATGAGACATCATATTATAGACTAATGTCTCCGCCGTGGTAACATTATATTTTAAGAAAGGAATTTTTCATAATTCAACCCTTAAACGGCAAAAATGTCAATTTTTCTAAAATGCGTTTTTTGTGTTTGGAGCCATTTATCTCCCTGGATATCTAACTAAAATCGATAAATGAGGTAGGACTATGAGTAGTAATGTCTCAGCTTTGCGACATCATATTTTAAGTATGAATGTTTTTGGAATTCAATCATTAAAGGGAAAAAGTATAAATTTTTCTACAACGGATTTTTGTGTCACGAGCCATTTATCTCCCTTGATACCCAACTGATATAGATAAATGAGGTATCATATTAAAGATTAAGGTCCCCGCCATGGTAACATTATATTTTAAGAAAGGAATTTTTCGGCATTCGACCCTTAACGGGCATAAATATCAGTATTTCTAAAGTGTGTTTATTGTGTCTTGAGTCATTTACCTCCCTTGATAACTAAACAAAATTGATAAACGACGTATCATTTTAAATATTGTGGTCTTCGTAAGGTCTTCGGTTCCGTTAAACCACATTTTAAGAAAGAAATTTTTCAAAATTCTACCCTTTGAGGGCAAAGGTATGAATATTTCTACAATGCATTTTTCTGTCGCGAGCTATTTATTTCCCTTGATACCTAACCAAAATTAATAAATGGGGTATCGTTTTAAATATTAAATTATCCACTTTGGTCACATGAAATTTTAAGAAAAACTTTCTCCAAATCCCTTAAGGGGCAAAAATATCATCGCTTCTAAAACATTTTTTTACCTCATTTGATAACTAACTGAAATCGGTTAATTAGGTATCATTTTAAAGACCATGGTGGCTGCTTTGGTCACGCCATATTTTATAAAAGGATTTTTTTTGGAATTCGACCCTTAAAGGACAAAAGTATCAATATTATTTCCACAGCTTGTATGTTTGTTTCTTCTCAATACCTAGCCGAAATTGATAAATATCATATCGTTTTAAAGATTAAGGTCTCCAGTTAGGTAAAATCATAAATTAAGAAAGATTTTTTTGGAATTTGGTGCTTAAAGTGGTAGCGCGTATGAGACAGTTCAGAGCCAAGTCCCTAGATTGCAGCAGCAGAGATTAGAGGGATGTCAATAATAGCTTTTCGGATATTTTTTTCTGTTGCGGAAACACTTTCGTTTTGCCATACAATTCCAATGTAAACATTTTATTTGCACAGCAACAAATATCACAGAGATGTTGCGTGCATTTTGTTTAGGTTGGTTGTATTCTGTTAAAGTCAGTGACAGTTTGTCGTAAATAAAGAGTGTGTTAAATTTTTCTAACTGTTTCGTAATATGTTGTAAGTATTTTGATGCGTACCTATTACGCTAAAAAAAAAAAAAAATCTACTACAAAAGTACGGTTCTACTTTTCATTATATTACAAGCATTCAACCTCACTATTAATCGCATTTTATTTGCGAAATTTTCGCACGGGTCGTCTGGTTAATGTATATAACAAAAGGGTATGAAGTGAAAAGTGAACAGTATATGAAGAAATTTGGAAGAAATTTGTTACTGCTTAAACTTCAGCGCCTACCACAACCACAGTTATTAGCAACTGTTGAGGCAGCATGGCTGCACATTTCTCTTAGTGTGTTTGCTTATCAGTCGAGTTCTTTCATGTTGATTTTCTGCATTACATAGATAAACGATTCTGCACACATTATTAGATGGCTATCCCATTTCTTTTGGCAAGTCAGAGTGTATTCATTGGATATGACAACCACATTCATTTTAAAAAAAAAAAATTCATGACATTCATATTTGCATTTTCTCAACTGGACATCCAGTGTAACTATATTTTATAAACACTTGAAGTTGTAATATTTTCTGGCTAAGGCATATCAGATTCAGATATCAAAAATTCTTCGATTTTAGACACAATGGAGCAGTAAAAAATTCTGAGGTGATATTAATATCAAAACAAAAGATAAAATAGACCCTCCACATACCAAAATTGTAGGAGGGTATACTGCAGCTACAAAAAACACTGCACAAAAAACACAACATTATTGCCATGGCCCTTACTTAATATTGTAGGGGCTGGACATCGTGTTTATGTAGTGGTTTTTTTGCCACCCCACACTTCCTTCCTTCTACTTTGGTAAGTGATGGGTCTGCTTTTATCTATCTTTTCCAGATTCTTTCAGATCATTTTCATGTATTTCTTAAAGAATAACTTGTGGACTTCTGTGTTACTTCAGTCATTAGAAAATCTTCTTCAGTTGTTGTCAGTGGTCATATCATACATGTATTTACAATAAATATATTTGCAGCAAGGAGCAGGAAGAAATGCCATGAGTGATATTAAAATGGAAAGGAAAGAAAATAACATCCATCACTCACCTACCATACTTGAAGGGAGGAGAGCACCAGTGACAGAAAATGCATTTTAAAAAAACTCATTTTGGGCTATGCCCTTACTCGTAAAAAGTAATGGAGCCCACATGGCAACCTGCAGTTAACAGCGCCACTTAAATCATGCTTGTGTGTTGGTTATGTGTGCCTGTACAAACACAGTTACATGTTTCTATTTTCATAAGTTAGGGCACAGCAGGAAAGGATATGTTTGGTGTTTGTGGATTGTTTTTTGTTGTTGCTGCCCTCCTCCTCCAACTGCGATGTTGTGTGATGGGTGTATTTTATCATTCCTTTCCATATTATCACCTCATGACATTACTTTCTGCCCCGTTATTGCTAAGCTTGTTGCCTTTTGGCTCTCCTTTCACATTTGTCCTAATTGTATCTATCTAGTGTTTCCTTTTCTTTCCTACTTTCTTTCTTGTGGTTTCATTCCTTATATTTAATGTCCATCTGCCACACCAATTCACCATTGTTGATCCCATGTAACCTTTAAGTTTCGGCCATTTTGAGTAATGCCTATGCAGTTCCTAACAAAATTAGTTTTTTTTATTTGCCAGATCTGTCCATTTATTTTCGAACTGCCTGTTTATTCCTCACTTAGACCCTTTCGTTTGACTGTGACCATCACAGAGCCCAACACTTGTTACATTTTATCATTTTTCCATTTTGGTTCTCTGCATCTACATTGTCTTTTTACTGTTTTACAGTATTTGTTCACCCCTTGTTGTGGACCAAGTTATCATTAATCCATTTATATTTTACTTTTTACCACAGTTCTGTTGATTTGACCACCATAAATTCAGCTATAATACCCCACTTCCATCAGTATGGTGACCCACCCTAAGAGTCCTGTCATGCCAAGTGGTTAAGACTGACAGACTGTCTTTTTGAAGACGTGGCTAAGTGTTAAGAATGGAATTCAACCATGGTTCTGATATGAGTCTTGTGATAGGATCGTTACAGAAAAATCAGGGCCAATAACTCTATTTACAAAAGGTGTCCAGCTGACAGCGACTGGGAACAACGAACGCAAAAGAAAAACACACGTAGCACAATATTTCAGTGGTTAACCTTATTCTACTCTTTCTCCATCCGTGCTTCATAAATTGAATCACCACTAACCAGAGATGATGTTTAACTTCAAAGATTCTTTGTTATATTTTTTATTTATTTATTTTTGCTTATTTATATTGTTAAAATTTTATTATGTTACTAGGATTTGCCTGCTGCTGCATGCTCATGGTGTATGTGGAAATTATTTACGGATTCTATTCTATTACCAAATATTAACATCGAGAAGCATGAATTGTAAATGTCCTGAAAACTTTCCTTTGTTTGTTACCTTATGTTTGGTTTTCATACTGATGCCGGACAGTTTTGTTTCATTTATATTTTTACATAATATAAGGAAACGAAAGGCAAAAAAACACCCAACAATCACCAAAGTTGAAGGGAGGAGGGCAGCAGCAACACAAAAAAAGAAGAAAAAAACCACACACACACACACACAAACAAACAAAAATATAATATTTTGGGTGAAAATCCTTTTTCAAGTTAGAGGTTGGTGGCTGGGCTTGCCCAAGACTTGCGTTCAATGCAGCCACTCATAGAACACAATCCCAGCCACCAACCTCTATCTTGAAAAAGGGGTTTTCACCCGAAATATTGTATTTTTTGTTTGTGTATTTCTTTTGTGTGTTGCTGCTGCCCTCCTCCCTTCAACTTTGGTGAATGTTGTGTGTGTTTTTTTCCTCATTTTTTTCCATGTAAATATTGCCTCGCGGCATTTTTCCTTTGTTACCTATATTTACATAATATTATTTATTTAAATAGTAGGTTACTAATTGACACATAAAGTTACCTGAAAAATTAACTGTACTAATATGCATAGGTAATTATTGCGCAAAGAATAAATAATTGTAGTTTAGAAAGGATTTAATTTTTCACATTAAATAAGTGAAGCGATGTTTTAGTGATATAAGATGTTACTTTTACCTTTCTTGGTAGGTCAGTCACTGCAATGCCTGTGTGTAGACCATGTTTCTAGTTTTCCTGCCTGGTGCACATACATACAGACAGACATGAACTCCCACTCACCCTGGAGCAAGAATAGTTGGCCGTGAAAAAAATGTAGTGTCCAAATATCAATTCTGACTATTCCTAGTCACTGATCCTGAGACTTGTTGAGCACCATTGCAAAACATAAGTTCACTGAGAATTGCAGGTGCTTAAATTTGAAGTGGGAGTTTGTTGGCAATAATGGTATTCGTGGAATGTGTACTTCCTCTCCACATCCTGTTAAGATATTGGCGTCTATGAATCTTACTTTGTAAGGATTTCACCAGAAATCTGCTCCCATTGCACATATGTGGTGGTGATATGTTTCTGACTATGAGTGGTGTACCAACTGTAAGATTCACTTCATGCGCACGAAGACCAGATGTGTGCTGAGGAATTGTTTATATTCAGCTGGCTACTTGGTCTCACCTTTTTGATCTACCACTGTGTTAATAGCAGTGTAAGTAATGAACGTTATTAATCATTTCTAGGCTGGAGTTGTTAATGCCAGTCATTTCTTCATTTCTGGGTGCAAGTATTACATGTTGATAAAACCAAGATTTTTCTTTGTTGGTAGTATTTCCTACATTGGGATACACTTTGGAAATTAGATCATCAATTTTAGAACCGTAATACAAAGCAGCAAAGTCAATTTTATTTTTCAGTTTGTCTCTGGCATGGCTCCTATGCCAATTGTTTGTAAAATTTTGGAAAAATATTGAGACTTGGGATCCTAAGAGATATGTTCTCGTGTTCTTTACAAAATATTTTTGAATTTTGAACCATAAAGATGATCATTTTATACAGGCAATCACTTCGGGTTCCTCTTGGTATTACATTTAGTGTTTAGTGGAAATCTCCAGAAAAGAAATGTAATGCCACCCATTATGTTACTCTGTTACCATTATGAATGTCTTGTAGTGACTGATCAACAGCCTCTACTGCATTTTTGTGAGCCGTAGTACATTCATCCCATATAATCTATATATCTATAAATGAGAAAATTCGGATGTGTGTTTGGATGTACTTCTAGAATCAATCATCCCTTAATAACTCAACATATTTAAATGAAATTTGGCATGAAGTCAGTTAATTGTGTGCGAAGTGACATAGGATAGATTTTATCCTGCAAAAACGCATAGTTCTTTTAGAAATTGCCATTAATATCAATTGCAAACAACAAAGAGTTTCCTACTTCGTAGACAGCCGTGCCACATTTACTCTTTTACATAAATCGCAAACACTACTTTTCAGAAATAAAAGCAAAAACCTTCTTACATATGCAAGTTTGCGTTCAGTTTAAAAGCCATAAATCTGACGCACTTGACAAATAATATTTTGGAAGCAGGAAATATAATCTGTACTTAACCTTAAATTTTTAAAAAAGGTAGGTACTGTTGTTAAGTTAGCAAAGAGATTATTTCATTTGCATACATAAAATAGTATGACATCTCAAATATTACACCATAATTTCGTTCATAATATATGCATCATAATAAATCTGAAAAATCAAAGCTTGGGGAAAAACAACGTAAAATGCTATGAGTATACCAGCACGAAAGTCGGTTCATTAGAAATGCAAAATTGTCGTGTCTGAAATGTTGTATTTATAAAAATGTAAAGGATTCTGTTCTATCTCGGTTTTAATTTATTTCCTGTTTCTTTTTTGTTACTATATAGTCTGTATTACAAATTATTTTTGCAAAAATTTAAAACTTAACTAACCCTTTTTATTTTTCGTTCAAAATTTTTGTACAAATAGTTGAGACTATGATTTACGAAACAGTACTTTTAATTACTGTTCAATATTCTGCAAATATCTATCGAATCCTTCACTTAAAATGAATGTATTCAATGGGCTAATGTAGAAACTTATCATTACATGAAGCAACACTGGAAGTCGTTTACAACACAATACACCTCATTTACACAGAGTTTATGAAAGCTGCTTATTGATTACTAATAATAACTAAATTCCTTCTGCCTTATACTGTAAAAAAACATTCTGGTCCAGGCTGCATTTCAACCAAACCACTATTTCTGCTAATATTGCTGCTACAAAATCAAACGATACGAACACATCTCAACACATTAAATGCACTGGAACTACATTTCGAGTAGTAACAGAATTTTCTATATCAAGATTCCTAATTATTATAGCATAAATTACTATCACAATTAGTTTCATTGTACACCCTACTAAATCACGAGCAATAAGTCACTTTATCACGATGTAAACTTGACCAGCAATATTAACAATTGTAGAGAATTATGGACTTTCCGTTGTGCACTGTAAGTTACAAGTATTTTAGTATAAATTTTTAATTATGTTACTTCAATAATTGTCCTGAAGCTAACAACATAGTTCATGCTGCTGAATGTAGTTTCAGATGTATTCAGTATTTAATTTAATGCTTTTTTACGAACGCCACATTGCCAGCGAACTTATTCGGGTTCATTTAGTATCGCGATCTGAAATAATAAGTCAAGTTTATTTCGCTATTCGTGACGTCACTAACATGCATCCCTATAGTGATTTTCTAGCGGTAATATTAACTGAGTTTGTGACTTGATTGATGTGCAGCCTGGGCCAGAATGAAACATTAGTTATTTCAATAGTGCCATTTTAGTGATGTCATGTGTTGCTTTGTTCCGATATTGTATTAAAAGATTTTTAATAAGCTAGGATGATTTAGCAGAACACGTGGCGTTGACAGAAATAGATTTTTGAAATTTATAAATGTTTTATTCAGATAGTAGAGTGGCAGACAAGCAGAGTGGTAATTTGCCGGTAGACATTCAATTCTGTTGGCAGATTGAGAAACCAATTATGAAGAAAGAATCAATTACTACTTTAACATTGAAATGTATATTTTAGCGCAGAATTAATGGATCGAAACGAATGAACTATAGTAAACTGGTCTACAGGCAACTCAACTGTTTCCACAGATAGAGAAACCATTTCCACAATATCACTGATCATTATCGATAAAAGAATCAATTACTACTATACTTACTACTATAATATGTAAATTTCTGTTGATGGAACAAATATATTCTCAAAACAAATTCAATATTCAAAGAGCAAATTAAGTTCTCTTTTTTTAAAGATTTTCAATGCAAATCATAATATTCATTTTTAGTATAGCAATTTTTTTTAACAGAAATGAACGTCCTTGGGCCACTTAAGTATTTATTTGCTGTTTGGATGTTAGTATTTTTTGTTGTTGATATTTAGTCAATTCCATCAATGTATTGCTAATATTTTGATGTTTTGAGCTTCCATTAATTAAAACTATATTCATTTGTATTCGCGAGATGAAATTAGTAATTTTAAGAGATGCTGGGTAAACGAAATTCAAATCTTTCAAAGAAATGTAAGAAAACTAGGGCTATGAAAATAGCCGAAACCTAGGAGACAAATACTCAATATTGTATATACGGATGTATTAAACTGAAAATACTCCTAACAAACAGAATATCCTTATTGTTTTAAAAATTCAATGAAGTAGTTGTGGAACATAAATAAATTTTCATTTTATTGCAACATTCATTACTACTATTACTATTAAAAATAGCTCTAAAATAAATTGTATGGTCGTATTGACCTGATGACAAGGCTTCTTTACGTCTCCGCAATCAGCCCCTTTCGTAGCCTCTTAACGTAACCCAGTAATCCTGCCGGACATAGAGGACCCACAGTTCAACACAGAATCAGAACCAAGTGAGAATTCTGGCGTAATTCACATCACACAATAACCTATGTCAGAAATGAAGGTCGAGCTAAGGACCTTTGAAAATCCTCGCCGAGAGTATGGTTCAAGCTGGGGACTTTTCCATCTCCAGTTGGATGCCCTAACCACTGAGCAACCAGACCTCTCAAGAAAATCTTATATTACAACACTCTTCAAAGTTTACGAAGTCGCGGGTAACTGCTATTAATATCACATATTCTGATATCTTTGGCTTTGTTACTTTGTTTGGATAGGTCACATAATGCAATGTCATTGAACTCTATGCCCAGTGGCATATTGTAACAGGAATGCTTGGTCTCCCCTCTCAATAGCAGCATTGCCACAATACCTGGCAACCCCACTACTAAAGCTTTTTTTTTTTTATATTTGTTCCTCATTGTAGGTTTCAACAGTCCGTAGTGTTTTAGAGAACTGCAATTAATAGAGGTTATGAAGTCTTGTAACTTGAGAATGGACCTATTTATAATTTCTGGGTTATAGTTGTGGTTGTTTTTATTGGACTCCTTTCATGTAATTTCATTCATTATCTTATGTACAAGGTACTCCTAATTTTCAACCATAGTTAGTTAGCATTGGACAATTGCTAAAAACCAACATTACAGCAAATAATTTGGGTAAACTATCACTCGGGGATGCCAATTGTAAAGCATTATCTCTAAAGAATTATCCCAGTGATTTTCATTTTCCAGCAAGTGTCTAGCAATGCATGCCGCTTCAGAGGTAGCATATTCAAAACCATCAACAGTTCTAAGACCAGCAAAGGAGGTAGATTCTCGCACAGTGTGAAGTAATAATCGTTGATATGCCTTTTCCTTTTAGATAACAGGATGATTAGCAACTGGGATACCTCGTCATCTTCTATTGAAAACACCTCTTTTTCCGTTGAAGGTTTAATATCTGGGAACTTCCTCGTACAGCAAAGTTTGGCAAATGTCTCGCCTGCACAATTGGAAGAATGCAAGAAGTGTGGTGTTTCTAGGATTGCTCAGTTGTTCTTAGATATTGGATGAGAGAAAATAAATTTTATGTCCGTTTTCCAATGAAAAACTGGTGGAAATCTTCCATGGCTTGGGAATGATAAAATTCTACCAGATTTATGTCTCATCTCATCATAATAACTGCAAATACTAAATGTAGCTTGATCATTGCCTTTACTTAAATACTTGACAGTCTGTATGATCCCACAATATTCATTATTTAGGTGGGTCCTCAGAGGTGCATAAAAGTACAGAAAATAATATTGTCACGCATGAACTTTTGCCGTGAATCTGCCATCTTAAACAGCTTTGCAGCAATATGACAGATAGCCATCTGCTACGATTATTGTCTGTTTATTCAATGGATTCAGAAACCTTTTACAACAATGGTTGTTTTTCATATAAGGTAATTGAGAATTGAGTGGTCCATAAGATTTTGTAGTGACAGGATCTGTGGCCATGTTTGGAAATTCTGCTCTTATCCAAGGTGTTAGATAATATTTTGCTCTAACTAAGGAGAATATGGGCATGGGGCAAACCTCATTTCTGCCATTCGACAGAAAACATATTACACTATACCATGCCAATTTTTATTTAGGAGTTCCATGGATTTCTTTAGTTTTACACACAAGGTAATATTGTGTCGTGCATAATACACCTGATCTTCAAAAAGTTCATTCGTGATTTCATCCCATTTTGAGTTGGTAGTGATTGTTATAAACGAATTTGGACCACTATACTTCCTCGCATAAATGAAGGTATTTTGGCTGCGTTCACACTTATAGCAGGGTCCACTTATAAAACTTTACGGCAAAATAATGAATTTACCCACATCTTTGATAGCAACGTCCTGCCTCATAGCATATTGCAAATGTATTTAATTCTCTGCTCGTAAACATCTTTAAGTCCTCATGTACAGCAAATATTCTGATTCTGTTTTAATGAACATATCTACCAAATACTGATAAAATAATTTGCTATCCGTTCTCTGACCATTAAACAGTAAGCATAAAATTGAAGGACAGATGTCTTTTTGCTTGTTTTTACACCAGACAACAGATTAACACTGCAAGGATCAAAATGGTACCCATCCTCACCTCAAAAAAACACAAGCAGGTATTGCAGAGTGTTGTACACACAGTTTGCTTCGCTCATTCGCTGCAATCGATTATCACGAGTGTGAAGAGTGTTGATATGACTTCCATGATGCTCATTCATAAAACTGCAACTATCTCATTAGTCGCTGGCTTGTTATTACTTGGTCTGTGGTTTGTGCTTATCACCAAATAGTAATTATGTTAATCACTGTCAGGAATAAATTGCCCAGCATTCTTTAAAACACATATTGGTTGTTATTGTGCAATAGACTTTGTAATTCCACAACAATTGTTCGGTTTAGATTTCCAGAAGCCAACATACATGCTTCGACTTTTGTCTGATGACCTGAAATGAAACAGATTTGCAGGAACTTTGATGTCAAATTTTTTATGGGTAACAATTATCCAATAAGGTGGTAAACCTGACCTTGAACTGTGTATGAAGTTTCTTTTCCCTTATTTCCTTTCCCCCCATTTCCTTTCCCCCAAAGAATGTCATCTGAAATGCATGGTTGTAGGCATGCACATGTTTAAAGAAGTTTTTTTATTTTTTATATTCTCAAATTGAGATTTTAGTGGCTCTGGAGTATCCTGTAGAGGTTTCAGCTTGACCTTGCATAAGATAGTTTTGCAGATTTTAATCCAGACTATAAGCTAAAAATTTGAAAACAACATCCGCAGCTTGCTTACAGATTTATAATAGTATCGATTTGCTCTTTTCACGCACCAGAGATTAGTATCGATGTTTTTCAATGCTTGAGTATTAGCTTAAATTACTGACCCTCTCCCTGTCCTCTGTTTGAATTAACCCCCTCTATGCTCCTGACTAACAATTACTCTGGGAGGCAGTTTCCTTCAGCACTTCAAAATGTTCTATAGTTGAATAAAAAATTCTGTTATTTGTGTTTTGTCTATTTATATTTAATATATATAAATATGGTTACAAAGACATGGGAGTAACTTTATATGCATTGCTTGGGTCCATTTTTCTTGAGTTAGCTCTTGGCTAACCACCACCTTCATGGGAATGAGGAGAACAAGCATGCTATTTGGTCATTTTTTTAACCCAGACATGATGGGTGATTCATTGAAAACTTGTCAACATTTGATAGATCTATTTCCATATCCAGTAGATACTACCTAATTGATTTCTGTTGAACATTTCTTGCTGCTGGAGATGACTTCACCTCTACAGCAGTAGCTGGTGGTTCCTGGCTGTGTTTCCAACTGTATCAATACAATGATTATGGAAGAAACTTATAACTGTGAGACTGAGAGCTTCCAGAGGGTTTTACTAGATTACTTCTCATCCCATTCCCACTGGGTGGAGAGGGGTGAGGCCCTATCACTAGTGTGCTTAATGCAGCCATAACGTCAGCTTGCAATCTTTTAAGCACTTGGTAACTGTAGATTGCTGACATGGGTACTACTTCTGCCCATCATAACTTTTTCACTGCCTAAGTTTTTGTGGTATCTTGTCCTCAGTTCCAACGTTTAAGAATATTATTATGTGACATACCCATGTGATAACATTGTTACTGTGTCCATTTACTCGGTAACGCTCTGACCTCACGTTTGGGAGGACACAGGTTTGAATCTCGGTCCAGCCATCTAGATTTGAGTTTTCCATGGTTTCCCCAAATCACTCCAATTGAATTCCAGGATGGTTCCTCTAAAAGGTCATGGCCAAATTCCTTTCTGTTCCTTGCCCCCAGTCTTTTCCCACCCTAATGACGTCATCTTCAACAAGGTGTAAAGCCACAAGCAAAAACAAAAACAAAAGATTTTTTACTGGTTTGGTGCCTGGTTTTCCCTTTCATCCTAATTTGGCACTTGAATCACAAGTATAAATAATCTGTATCCTGCTTGCACAGATACTATCCTAGCCACTTTTTGAATCACTGTCTATATTAGTGTTAATTTATTCAGTCTGCTACCCCACATGCAACAGTTCCAGAGACACTCTTCCCGTCACTATTTCCATCCTTCCTATTTTCGTAAACTCAGATGTCCCATCCTATTCCTCCAGTCCCGCTTTTGACTTAATATTCTACTAAATGGCCTCACTATAAAATTACCCGTATTTTTTCCTTAGCACTCCCATTTTAAAATTTATATGGCTTGATTGACTGACAGTGGCCGCATGAGCTCAATCAAATTTCTATTTACTTGAGTGAAGGTATAAACTTGAATTTGTGTGTGTGTGTGTGTGTTTGTGTGTGTGTCACTGCTCCCTCCTCCCTTCAACTGTTGTTAGGGATGAGTGTATTTTATTCTTTTCTACATCTTTGACACAGCTGAATTCAGCAGATAGCCTTTTTTATATCTCCTCCTGCCTATTGTCTCTCACAATACTTATCTGATTGTACACCTGTGTACACAGTTTTTCCCCGTGCCAATTAAATTTAGTTAATATGTTAGTAGACTTTCTCTGAACACTCAATATCACCTGCAATTTTTATCTTGCCTTTTCTCTCCTATTTTTACATTGCTATAGATTGTGAGGGTGCCGAGTTGGCTCTGGTGGGCATCTGTGATGGGGGAGGATGTTGAGTGGAATTTCATGAACCTTCAGGATATTTCTAATCTTATAAAATCAACTTGTGAATTTTCTTTCTTCAGTGAGGTCGCTCTTTGTCTGTGACTTGAAGCTACTAATGAAAGGTAATATAACATGTGATTGACACCAGCTGGTTTACATCCAGCAACGAGGATAGGAAGGCTACCGCTTGTTAAATGTCTAGCTGATAAACTATCCTAGTTATGAACAATAAGGTCGACTAGCTGCTTAACTACCTATTTATTACAATACTTGCTGTACGTATTACAGACATTAGTGTATTCTGCAATGTTAGCACCAACCTGCAGTGTAAAAGATATATGATTGATTGATAATGATTAAAAGCATGTCAGTCTGATCTTGATGGAAAGTAAGCCGTTAGGCTCAGGCTATGAGATGGTTTGCAATTTAACCTGTGTTAACTTCTGAACTGCTCCCGATCTAATGAGACCAAATTGAATGATTTGTGTACATACACCATCTTGCATTTGACATCACTTATTCCAGATCAATCCACTTGGAGGTGACCACTTTCGGCAAGTATGCATTCTGTAGAGGACAAACACCTTCCTGCTGAGTTTGTGTCAGCAAGCCATGTCAAACTCATGGCTAGTTCCTGTTCCAAAATTTACTGTTAAATGGGAAGAGTACATAAATTGTGCACAGAGAAAAGCCAGTTATCAGTGATTTGTAGACTTCAATTTTTTTTAGGTATGATGTTTTAGCAGATATGTTTCTGATGCAACTGGTAGTGGAAAAATACCCCTAATTTCTGAGTTGTAAGCTATTTTCTAATAATTTAACTAAAGAGATTAATTTCAAACACGAAACTGTTTTCCATTGATGGCAGTGAATTTAAATAAGAATTGTGTCATTGCAAAAATGTCTTCCCTAACTCTGTCAGTCATTAAATTCTGATTTTAAAGAAGCATTTGGCTACAGTTCGACAATCTGTTTCAAGCTGTATGTTACTTTCCTTTTTAAGTTAGAAGTAACAATACCCTATTCACCATTTTTTTTAATTCATCTTTGTAAGACATCTTTCTAAAATGTGATGTATGGAATTTGATGAAGTATGTTATTTTATTTAAAAAAGTAAGCAAGTTTATGGTTACATATTTTCTGTTTAAGGTTTGTCCTTGGTCATCATATTTACGTGAACTTAGAGCAGACTGCCATGCAGCTTTGGGTGACACATTATCTGCCATTTCTGACATTAGAGCAACAACAAAATTGCAGTCTGATAATATTGCTGGCTACCTGAAACTTTCACGTCTCTACTATCAACTTGGAAGAGCTGAAGAATCACTCAAGTAAGGGATTCTTACAGATTTTTAGGATTTTATCGTAGTTCTCAGTTATAAAACCCCGTCTTTCTTAAAATTATATGATTTTCTTCTATCTGGTGGAGAGAAAACTGAACCTTTACTTATCATAGGAACACTGTGCAGAATCGCAGAGAATCTTCTGCGACTTCAGTAGAACAGCATATTTATGTATTTTCTACATCATTGCAATTTCATTTTATTTCTTAAGCTACTCCTCATACTTAATTAATTTCTGCTGTTATGTGAATCCAACGCTGAATTAAGTTGTTAGTTATCATCCCTGGCTTTGTGTACAATAGCTAATATAAATAAAAAAGGAAAGGAAAATTAACCCACCACATTATCAAAGTGGATGGCTGCGATGAGAGGGAACACTTTTGTTGACAAACAAATACACAATGTTTCGGCATCTGCCTTCTTCAGTGCTAGATAAACGGGCCATTAGGCTCCGTATGTGTGTACACAACAAACGTCACCCAATGACTAACTGGGTAGTGAGGGAGGGTTGGGGGGACAACTAAACAGTAGACTATCGATATATCGAAATTGTTGAGCTAATAAAACGTAGGCGATGGTAAAATGAACATTTGTAGGAAGGGCACGGTGTTGGTGTGAAAAGTTATATCTACTGAAAAAAAAAGTAATGGGTTAAGTGGTTGGATTTTAATGGTGGTTAAGGCCATGTGTCTGGTATGTTAGTTCCCATCTCTGGAGTTCTGCTGCAGTGGAATGTGAGGAAAAACTCCGACTGCTCTCACAGTAAAACAGTCGTTGAGATTGTTGGAATCATGGCTATTGGCATGTTCTATTACTGGTAGGTACAAGTTGTGGGTGTGGACTGTTTGTCTGTGGCCATTCATTCGGACTGAGAGTAGCTGTGTGGTGAGGACTATGTATGAACTAGTGCAATGGCATCAAGTTAGTGGTTAAGGTGAATTACTGAACAGGTGGCATGTCCAATGATGGGGAAAGTTTCCCCTGTGGTGGGATTGGAATATGTAGTGGTGGGTGAAAGCATGCTGCAGTTTTTACAGCGGGGTCTATTGCAAGGATAAGATCCATTTGTTGCTCTTGGAGAGTCTGATGGGAGGGTATTTGTGGACTAAGATGTTCTTAAGATTGGGTGGTCTGCTAAAACATGCACGGGGGACACTGGGTAGAATAAGTGTTCCTTCTCATCGCAGCTGTCCACTTTGGTATGTGGTGAATTAATTTCCCTTTCCTTTATTATTTTAATCGCATGGAAGCCGCTTCCATTTTCCTTAGTTTCATCATTTTTGCCTAACAGACATCTTACTTGTTTGTCCCGCTATTCATTTCTTGTGTTCTATTACTTTTTCCTTCCACCTTTCTCTCATTTGCCTGTTCATTTCACCTATTTATTTTGCAACCCTTGGTTCCTCCCAAAGTTCCTGCTGTTCTGTTTGTTTTCTCTGGCATCAGATCACTTCTCGACAATTGACCCATCTTCCTATATTTATATTTTTAGCTCTGTATATCATGCTACTTGGCTATTCTTCCATTATTAGCTTACAAATATTTATCCAAATTACCTTTTAACCCAGCTTGCCTGTGGCCGCTTAAATTTACGATCAATTCTGGCCGATACTCTGTTTTTGAATATAGTTTGACCCAATTGTCGTTTTTGTTTGGAGTTGCTGCCTGTTTACTTTCAGGATGATAACACTATCCGAAAACTCCCCACAGGCCTTGCATTGAGTGTTTCACTTGTCTTTTTTCCTGATTATTGGTTATTCTCAAATTATCCTATAAACATTTGTTTTATTAGATCTTACCGGTGCTCGTTTGTGGTCCAGGATATTATTAGCATCGCGATCTCAAGTAAACCCTACTTCTGCTTTAGCCCATGCAACTTTCTTTTTGTTTTGACGAGGTTTCTATTCGATGTTTTTGACGTTGTAAGTAGCCTTCCCCCCCCCCCCCCCCCAGGATATTATTACTATTGCAACCTCAAGTAAACCATACTTCCACATTAGCCCATGCAAACCTTTTTCTTTTTGTTTTGACGTTTATACTTGGCGTTTTTGGACGTAAGTACAATAATTTCTCCCTCCCCCTCCCCTTCTTCCACCAGGATATTATTAACATCGCGACCCCAAGACCTCAAGTAAACCATACTGCTGCATTAACCGAGCCAAACCTTTTTGTTTTGCCCTTTATACTCTTTGTTTTTGATGTTGTAAGAATTTTTTTTTTTTAAATGCCATGTTGTACATTCCAATAGTAGTGTAATTTAACATTCTTCTTATGTGACCTATTAGTGACCCTTATCTTTTTATCCCAATATGCTACTATCAGAAATCTATCCATCCAGTTACCATTTCCACACCTCGCGTTTGGCCAAACTAAATTCTCACATTCTGTTTCTTGCCTCTCTCTAAATATTCCACTGAATGGTTTAACTATTAAACTTCCAGTTTCTGGCTGCCATCCACAAATTCACCTGTCACTTCAAGCTTTCAGTTTCAAACAATCCCTTTCTCTCGCCCATCTGGTTCTTCAACAGTACGTACACATGACATATCAGCATTCCTCTCAGCTTGTCTCACTCCACAAAATCTTCTGCCTTTCATTCCCTCACCTCGCTCATCATACGCAACAGATCCTGTCACAGTGCAGACAGTTGCAGGACCAACATGCACAAAAGCACCGTTACAAGCTTTCCACTCTTGTTAGGAGCTATTTATTTCTAGGCCTGTCCCTCCCCTATCAACATTTCACTCCTGTACATCACACACCAACTCCACCCCTAGTTGCCACGACTCCTTGCTTGGCTCACCTCCTCTATCTACCCCATCCAAACCCTCTGCCACCTGCCTCAAAAGCCCCTGCCTCCCCTCCAGTTAAACCTTAACTGTCAGTGATTAATCTCTCCTCATCCCCCCTGACTAAACCACAAATATCAGTCCTATCGAAAGTACTCTTTTTCTCCGACCCCCAAGTTAGACCATGCTGCTTTGGTCCGGGACTGATTGGCATTCTGTCACACTCTTCTCTGGCAGTACCATTTTACCGTCACAGGAGATCATACCAGCCAACAGAGTGAGATTGAGAACAGTCTACAACAATTTAAACCTTCATCTTCTCTGGATCCACCCCGGCTCCCACAAAACCATTCCCTTATTCTATTTCAGGAGTTCCTCACATCCACCCTTTCTTCACCCTCTTTCCTAAACTCCATCCCACACTCTAAAAACCTCAGCATCATGGAACCTGAACCAAGAGAGAACTGTCCAAAAACCATAACATCATCATCCTCCCTGCTGACAAAGGCTCAACCACGGCAGTCATGGACCGCAATGACTATGTGGCTGAGGCCCTAAGGCAACTGTCTGACATAAACACCTACCTTCTACAAACTAGAGATCCAACTACCTCCATATGCCAGGAAATAAAAATTCTTGACCTACAAGGCCCCCTGCAAGGCCTTTCTCCTCAGTCCATCTCCCTCCTGACTCCCCAAAATCCAAGTACGCCCACACTGTATCTTCTTTCTAAGATCCACAAGACTGGTAATCCTGGGCGACCTGTAGTTGTGGCATATGGATCACCTACTGAAAGGATTTCAGCTGTTTTGGATCAACATCCTTTGTACAAAATCTTCCCTCCTACGTGAAAGACACTCCACATTTCCCTGAACGCCCATCCACAATCCACACACCTCTACCTCCAGACTCCTTCCTGGTATCTATTGATGCAACTTCCCTCTATACCAACATTCCCCATAGTCAGGGCCTCAGTGCCCAAGAACACTACCTAGACCTACGACCACCACATAGGCAGCCTAGTACATACTTCCTTTCAACATTGGCCCATATAGTTCTCTCTAAAAAATTTCTTTACCTATAATTCTAAGTATATCACCAAACCGGCAGTACCGCATGGCCCCATCCTATGTCAACTTATTCCTTGGTCGTCTGGAGGAACGTTTCCTGGATAACACTCAATTTAAACCCACTGTGTGGTTCAGATACATAGACGACATATTTATAATATGAACCCACAGCTGAAACCGCCTCCTTGAATGAATCCATTCCCTTAACAATAGCGACAATTCCATCAATTTCACCTGGACCTACTCCTGCTCACACATCACATTCCTCGATGTGTACATCACGCTCAGGCATGGTATCCTTCATACCTCAGTCCACATCAAACCTACTAATTACACCAATATCTACACTTTGATAACTGCCACCCATTCCATACCAAACATTCCCTCCCATACGATCTTGCCACCTGTGGAAGTCACATTTGTTCTGATGCTCATTTCCTCCTTCAATACTCACAGAACCTATCCCAAGCCCTTATTTCAGGCTTAACAGATCTCCCGCGCGATCACCTACCCTCCACTTAACCACTCTCACTTGTCTCCTAATAAAACCAACCATAGCCCTGCCTTTTTCACCCAGTTCTCTCCTGGCCTAGAGTCCATCAACCATATCGTGTGACAGGGGTATGACTTACTTCACTCCTTTCCAGAAATGCGTACTCTCCTACCCAAAATTCTACCCAGTGTCCCCCGTGCATGTTTTAGCAGACCACCCAATCTTAAGAACATCTTAGTCCACAAATATCCTCCGTCAGACTCTCCAAGAGCACCAAATGGATCTTATCCTTGCAATAGTCCCAGCTGTAAAACCTGCAGTATGCTTCCACCCACCACTGCATATTCCAATCCCACCACACGGGAAACTTTCCCCATCATTGGACAAGCCACCTGTTCAACAACTCACCTTATATACCAACTAACTTGCCGCCATTGCAATAGTTCTTACATAGGCCTCACCACACAACAACTCTGTTAGAATGAATGACCACAAATAGTCCACAACCCCAACTTGTACCTTCCAGTACCAGAACATGCCAATAGCCATGATTCCAACAATCTCAACGACGGTTTTACTGTGAGAGCAGTCGGAGTTTTTCCTGACAGCACCACTGCAGCAGAACTCCGGAGATGGGAACCAACGTACCAGAATATCCTGGATACTAGACACCCACATGGCCTTAACCACTGTTAAAATCCAACCACTTAACCTGTCACTTTTTTTTAGTAGATATAACTTTTCGTACAAATACCGTGCCCTTCCGATATATCGTTAGTCTACTCCTTAGTTGTCCCCCCCCCCCCAACCCTCCCCCACTACCCAGTTAGTCATTGGGTGACGTTTGTTGTGTACATGCGTACGGAGCCTAATGGCCCGTTTATCTAGCACTGATGAAGGCAGATGGTGAAATATTGTGTATTTGTTTGTCAACATAAGTAGTGTTCCCTCTCATCGCAACCGTCCACTTTGGTATGTAGTGGGTTAATTTCCCTTTCCTTTATTATTTATATCTATATCCCCTAGAAGCTGCTTCCATTTTCCTTAGTTTCATCATTGTACACTAGCTAGTCATTTTTATATATATATATATACCTCTCGCACTATAAACATGAATCAGCCTACCAAAAATTCATTTTGTGCATGTTGGTATTGTAAATGTTTGACACTATAGCACACTCTTTAATTTGTTATAGGACTATTCAATTTATATGTAATTGTGTGTCATGAGATCGGGCTTTGCAGTACTCGAATTCTGTTAAATTGCAGAGAAATTCGAGAATGTCTGAAGCTGGATCCTGAACACAAAGAGTGCTTCCCCTTCTACAAGAAAGTCAAGAAAGTTGATAAATTAATCCATGAGGTGGAATCTGCTGTTGCCAATAAGGATTATACAAGATGTATTGAACAAGCAAGAAAGGTAACCATCCAAAAAATTGTTTGCTGTTTTGACTTTTAGCATTCAAGTACCTGATAAGATTAGGAAAGGATTTAATTTCAGTCCATATGATGTGTGTAAATTCTTTCCATTCACTGTATGTTCTTGTTATGCAGTGAAGGAGATCATTTGTTCGCAGAAATTTCATTTGTAAAAAAATGTTTTCAGTGTTGACTCAGTGAGTACTACATTCTCACAATGTTGATTTGGAAACACAAATGGTCTGGTATATTTTTCATCTGCCTATATCAGACCCCGACGTCGACGCGCCCTAAAACACCAACCACCAACAGTCTATATCAGCCAAATTGCAGTTCACTTAGACCCATCGTTTACTAAAGATGAAGAAAGGAGGACTGCAGCAACGAAGAACACTAAACGAACTTGGTAAACATATTTTGGACTATGCCCATCTTTATGAAAACAGAAAATGAAGCATATGGCTAATCCTTCACAAGTGCTTGTGGTCAATCCAGTCGCAATGATGGCAGTTTCCTCCCTCCTTCCCATTAAGCTCAGAGCAAAAGAAGTTGGGGGTAACAAAAACATAATCATCTTCGGAAGAGTTACACACGTGAAATTAATTAATTCTAAGATGATATTAATGAAATATATTAGTGATGAAAATTGTCAAAGTATATTTAAAAGAAAATATTTTATGCCTTTATTTTATTTTAAAAAAATTATTTCGTTTCATTTTAATTCATTTTGTTTTATTTTACTCTGACTGGTCTTAAGGGAATGGACATTAAGAGAAGTTAGGTAGTCAAAGAGGTGGTTTTCACTAGGGGTCCATATCGCGAAAATTCCATCTATAATAATTTTGCCTCAGAAATTGAACCTAGCAATTACTCAGTGAATCTGATAGTGAATGTGACACTGGTAGATGAACATATTTTTGCTAAGAATAAAGTGGTCAATGAGGAGGGGTGCAGAGACTGTTGACAGTCTTTCTAGGAAGTGGGGAGTATCTCTAACAAGATGGGAGACAAGGACAAAAGGTTGATATGCAGGACAAAAGGAAGATATGCTTTTGATGGCAAAACATTGGCAGTGGCTATGGATTTTCCAGGATCGCCTTATGAATCTTGGCCAAGAGGTGCTGGGTAGGGGTCTAATGGCTCTTAGAAGACAAGAAGGAAATGAAGTGGGGTAGGAGATCATGCAAGGGTCCTGGGAGGTTTGGGTATGATAATATTTCTGGGTGAATTGAGTTGGTGGTGTCTGTATGTGGAGGTATCAAAGATATGTGCAACGACTTCAGCCAAATAATCACTGCAATCCATGACCATTGTAGTCGGACATTTTTGTTCTGGAGAATTATTACTTTTTAAAGTTCTTTTGTAGCCTGCATTTCTGTGTGATTCAATTTATTGGAGTTTCAGGAAGGGGGAGGAAGTAAAAGGGTAGAAAAGGAACTTTTGGATTGGGAGAACTGGATGCTGTCAGGGGAGGGAAGGTGGATCTGGTGTAGAAATTTTTGGAAGCTAAGTTTCAACTTGCCATCTCATTCGTAGCCCTTGTCACAAGTTGTAACACAATAACAAACAACAAAAAGTGTTCGTGAAATGATTAGCTTGGTCACATTTTGAGGTGAGAGAGAATGTGAGAATATCAAGATGAGGTTGAGAGAGGGAGGTGAAAGAGATTCACAACAGAAATTTAGAATTTAGCAAGAGATGAGGACTAGTTAAGGATAGGTGTACTGAGGTTGGGTTCTGGAGAAGCTGGGTGGGGTTAGGAAGGTGAATGGCAATAAGTGATAAATATTAAGGTCACCTTACTTCCTGCACCATAGTTGCTGATATTGTTGCCTTTTGGCATCTCTTCCATGTTTGTCCTTTAATCTTGATCATAGTGTTTCTTTTCTTCTTTACAGACTGTGTTTGTCCCCTTTAATTTGATATTTCTTCTATCCTCCACACCGCCACGCTACACCTGGCTTGTTATAACCTTCCGCACATCTTCTGGACATTTTAACTGTACACCTCTGTTGCTGATGTGAATAATAGTTTTTGTTTACTCAGTTTCCAATCCTTTCCCTTTAGGTTAAATGTCCAATTGTTTGTGACGTTCAAGCCCAACTACTTGGTACTTTACTCTGTTGTGATTCCTTTTGCCTAGAGCTTGCCACAATTCTACACTTTTATATTCCCACTCCACAATATTTTTTGCCTCACACTTATCCCCTTAGTTGCTGTTTGATTACATATTAATTCCTCCTCCCCCCCCCCCACTTCCCCCTCATCCCCAGTGATTTCACTGTGGGAAAATTCCATTCCCATTGTTCTTGGCTACTATTTGCATTTTTCAGTGACTGTCCTACCCTTCTGTTCTTTGTCTACAATTAGAATGATGGCTAAATATTTAACACCTCATGTCACCTTTGAATTGCTTATACAATTATTTTTGTTTCCTCTTCATGTCACTATTTAATAGTTTCATGATTCATGTCTTGCTAAATTCCGTTCACATATCCTATTTATTCAATCATGCCTTTCAACTAATATTCCTCTCAATAACCTTAGTGTAAAATGTGATGTGTTTGGATGTTGATTCAGAACTTCATTCTGCACTGCCCATTCCTTAACACTTGGCCAGCTTGTCTTTCAGCAATATATCCAAAATGCCCATAACACTCGTCCCGAATCGTTTCTTGACACAGACTCCCCATCATGTTACCTGACTGCACACATCATTGACAGAACATTCTTTATCACATTCTAGCCAAACAGATACAACAGCTGTGCATGGTGGTGTAACGGCTAGTGTTCTGGCCTCGCATTCGGAAGGACGGTGGTTCGAATCCCCGTCCGGGCATCCAGATTTGGGTTTTCGATGGTTTCCCAAATCACTCCAGGCAAATGCCGGGATGCTTCCTTCAAAAGGCCATGGCCGAATTCCTTCCCATTCCTTGCCCCCCATCCTTTCCCGTATCTAAAGACCTTGCTGTTAGAGAGAAATCAAGCAGATATATATATATATATATATATATATATATATATATAAAACAGCTGTGAAAACCTTCCTCCCTCTGCGAGAGCTACTTTATTCTGGACTTACATCTTCATAACCCACACAACAGGTCACATATTACCTCTCCGTGTCTTTCCCAGTTTCCCCAACCAGCTCTTGTAACAGAACTCCAGCATACCTACCCTCACTGATTTTCAACTATAGAAATGAAAAATCTGTGTTGTGAATCTTTCTTCCACACCCCTCTTCCAACCTCAGCTCAGTGTTCTGTTCAAGTTCCTCACTTTCTCCCCCACTCCAAAATTTGACCATGCTACTCTTATCAGGAACTCTTTCATGCTGCCACACATTCTACTTGTAGTATTGTTTTGCTACTTTTGGCAGCAGTGAGGATTGATGCTACAACTTGAACCTAGTGTCCAAAAGTTATTACTCCTTGCCAATTAGATCCATCTTATCTCCCTCAACACCATCTAAATCTCCTACTCCAAAATTTCTTCACTTCCACTCTCTCATTGCCTTGCTTCCTGTATTCAATCTCTCAGCCCAGTATCATGAATTACCCAGGAATGTCGGCAATTCTCCTAACTGACTAGTGCTCAACCACTGTTGGACAGGATTGATTGCACAGGTGAAGACCTTAAAAAACACTCACACAACTCCATATGCGGACTCCGTACCATAGATGCAACCAACTCAACCTTCTTAGAATCTGTTTAACCCTGTACGATTCCTTGCAAAGGTTTCTCACCCCGCTCCATTTCTGTCCTCACTTCTAAGAGCCCCCAAACCCCTGTTCTGTATCTGCAGCAAAAAATCCATAAGCTGGACTATTCTGAATGTCTCATAGTTATTACCTACATGTCGCCCACAGAGTGCATATCTACCTTTAGTTCAGGGTTAGTTGTTAGATACTTGGCAGTTACTATAGCATCTGTCAACAGTCTTTACACCCTTGATGCAGACTCATTTCTGACCATGATAAATATCGCCTCTCTCTATGCCTTTATTGTTATCAAAAATTTCTTCACATTCCAGTCCCTCATTTTCCATCAGTTATGAGACAGTCATGATCACTCACATGGCACTCCTCTATGCTAACCTTTTCCTGGACATACTGGAAGAATCCTTCAAAAGATTATTTTACAACCAACTGTTTGGTTCATATATATATAGGTGTCATTTTGATGATCTGAACCCTCTCTTAAAAACATGTACTCTTTAAGCATCATATAGTCCTATTTTCACAATCGCATCACCTTCTTTGGTATAGACATCTCTGCATAATGAACACATTTAACCCCAAAACCTTCAACAATACCCATACTTTGACAACTGCCACCCATATAACACAAAATATTGTCTCCTACTGCCTAGTCTTTCGAAGTAAATGTATCTGCTCCATTCAAGACTCTCGCTGTTTACTTCACCAACTTGACACCAGCCTTTTATATACTGCAATCATTCCCCAGAATTGGTTGCCAAACAGCTTTCCAAAGGCATAACTTATCGTTCACACCAAAAGACTAATTCTTTCCTTATCAGCCAATTCTCTTCTGTTCAGCAAGCCTTCAAACAGATTATTTGTTACGGCTGTGACTTTCTGAGATATTTACTAGAAAAACATCGCATTCTCCCCACAATCATTGCCACTACACTTTGCATCCCCTTTAGCAGACCACATGACCTGAAGAATATACTTGTGTGCAGATCCCCCCCCTTTCCCCCTGATGTTCCCAAAACCACATGGCTTCTTGTGTTGTAATAAGTGTCCTTGCAATACAATTGATGTGTATCCACCCACCACAATCTATTGCAACCCTTCCAGTAGAGAAACGTACTCCATCATACGCCATGCCAGGTGCTGCGTCCCAACTCTTATACCAGTTAACCTGCCTCAATTGCAAGAGTTCTTACATCGACCTCACCTTGAATCAGTTATCCACCTGGATGAATGGTCAGAGATAAAGTGTTTACTCCAAAAATCTAGACAACCTTGTTGCTGTCCATGTTAACTCTAACTACTCTTGTAACTTCAATAACAGTTTCACAATCACAACCATCAGAGTGTTCCCTGAAACCACTTCCCCATCCAAACTCTGCATGTGGGACTTGGCCCATCAACCATTCTGGTTAACTCTCGCCCGTCAGACCTCAGTGTCAGATAGTACTCAACTTCCTCTTACCATCTCATCCTACCATTTATAACAGTAATTCAGCATATTTTCCCTATTGGTTCCAAATCAAAAATTTTCTAATCACTAAAAACTTTCAGCCAATTAACACAAAAATTCAGTTAAAATTAACGAATACATAGTTGAATCAGGGCCACATTTAAGCATTGGCTATCCAAAAAGGGTAAATAATAATTTTTGTTATCATGTGCAAAGAAAGTAGCCAATTTCCTTATCGATTTTGGCACAGAAATTCTAAAAATACGTATTTTTTACTTTCATTATTATCTTTTTTAATATTCAGTTTTTTTCATTTATATAGCTATCTTTTATGAAAATTTTTCACAACTTATATATTTCCTCTATTTTTACCTTATGATCAATTTCTTTATCATGTGTAACATTTTCAGTAATACATTTTTTTTTCGCTCTCCTAATACCTCCACTCTAAATGTAAGAATCGGAAATTATCTCTCTTGTGGCTGAATTGACTGAAGACGTGTGGGCTTATCAATGTACTTCATTTTATATCTTTAGGAGGCAGGGCATAACCAAAAATTAGTGTCTTTTGTGTCCGTTTAGTTTTTTGTCACTGCAGTCCTCCTTCATTCAACTTCAATAAGGGAGTGTGCACATACCACGTAGCTCCATTTTAGCCTCCTGTGAAACCACCCTCCTCCGATGTAGCACGTAGCTTTTTTTCCTTTTGATTCCAGAAGACATTTTGTACTGTTTTCTTTTATCAGACTATTGTAAATTACATACGGAGATAATTAACTGAGGGAAATAAATATTCACATGCTGTTGTGAGTTCTGTTCCTCATTTTAACTGTGAAAAATGTTTTGAAAGGAAAGCTAAGTGGTCTGGCTCAGAACCCCCCCCCCCTCCCCCCACGTAGTGTTAGGGTCGAAGCTGCATACCGGGGCTGGTATCGGCTTGACCACCTAAGCTTGAAGTTATCCAAAAAGTTGTCAAAGTTCGGAAAAAGTTCTATAACCGTGTAAAACCTTGTAGAATGCTAACTGTAATAATTAACGCGGTCGCCACTTACAGATTAAACCTCCTGTAAGAAAGGTACTAAAGTAGAAATAAAAGTCTGCATCCAGATAACTGAAGTATATATTCTTGAAATTTTCACAGAAGTTACAAAAGTCACAGTTAGCAACGGCAATCGGAGAAAATCATTGGCCGAAGATCACAAGTCGTGAAACAGAACAGACCGCACTACCCCGAATGAAGTTGAAAGTTAAGGTGAACACATGTCGGAAAGTTTTTAGCCGGTTGAGTTGGCCATGCCCTTTTTAGAAATGGCGCCGGTACGCCATACTATTCTGATACTGTCTACCCATAAGCCACCGCGAGCCTGAGTCGGTCCTGTTTGAACTCGTCTAGCAGAGCTCTACATCTTAACCCGACAAGATACTTCAGCGAAATGTGATAAAAATGGCGTCCGGGTCACTTTTATCAAAGTGGTCTACTGACCTAGACAATAGTCTATCTGGAAAAAGATTCTGTTACCTGAGTGCTGCCGGAAAATCACAAGATGAAGAGCGTAATGAGCAAAGTGTAGTGGTGTGTTTGGTTTTGTTTTTAGAGCTTCCAGACCGGTGAAAATGAATTTTGAAAGTTGGTTAATTTAAAAGCAAATTTGTTTCGAGTATTGCGATACGTCATCATACGTCACATGAAAATTGTGACCCCGCAAATCTTTAAAATCTCAAGTTAATATTATTTTCAAAGTGTTCCCCAGTCTTTGCTGAGTCCAGTGGTGTAAAAATCTTTTAAATTGGTTAATGCTATCAGAAGTTATAGAATTTCTAAGTTTTACTGTTTTCGTAGATTGTGCAACCGAAACTTCACTTTTTATTTAAAGACAGTTGTGGCCTGAAACTAAATTTAAATCGAACCTTTATTTAATTTAAGTACTTCAGAAAAGTTTTTATTTCGTGAAAGATGTTAGTTGGTGAGAAATTAAATCTTAAAAGTTCGTTGCTACGACGCCATCACCAAGTCGACTTTTATTTACTTATATCTTCTTTTTATTAGTTAATAATTATCGGAAACTTAGAGAATATTGACTGGCTAGTTATTTTACTTGATTAAATTTACTTTTAAAGCTCTGAAATTATTTAGATGTGGTGGAATTAAATGTTGAACTAAATCCCATGTGGAGATGCTTTAAAAATCATATTTACTGCTTTAAATTGGTCTGGAACTGCGAGTTATTAGTGAATTTAACATCAGATGGTGAAATTCTAATTATTAAAGTGCTTTACAGTGTTTAATTTGGTGGAATATTAGCGTTGTGGTCGGGTAAACAAACCTGTGTATTTTGCTTCAGGATTATTATGGATTACACTCATTTAGGTAAGTTTATGGTTTATATTTTACTAGAAACTTCTTATTTATGGTTGCGATGTGTTGTTTATTTACTTTTCTGAACTTAAAGTGTTGTTATCTCGATTTGAAACTATGGTATCGTGTATTGAATGTTAACCTCAAACTTCGTTGGATCGTTACTGAATATCGAAAATAGAGAGTAAGGTAGCTTACAGTAGCCCAGCGTATCCTTCCAGCCAACACTCCCCCCCCGCCCCCTCTTGACCAAGCCACGTAGTTTGTGTACGTTCCTAACGCATATACTTTATCTTTCCTTTCGATGTTAATATTGCTTCACAGCATTTCCCTCTGAAACTCCAGTTTAACTCATTTAAGCTAATGTGCCAATTACCAAGAAAATTACATCCTGGAAGGCAATGTGAGTTATTACATCAAAATATGGTTTGCTAGACAACATTCAGCTTACAACTACAAGATTGTAAAAGATAAGATTGGCCTCTTGAAGATATTTTACTATTTTTTCATATAACATGTAATAGAAAGTAAGTGCCACAAATTTATTCTTTCTATTGAGTGAAAAATGGTGATTTAATTCGTCATTACCAAACTCACATTGTCACATGATTTTTTTGTCTATTGTTTTTAATATTACTTTTTTATATTTCTCATCTATACTATTATATATCTGTAAGCAAGCTGTGTGTGTCTCTTTACTGGAACGGGTATCGCGCAATTAGTACCGCAGCAATTTGGATGTGAATTTCAAGTTTTTCGAGCTAATGGTGCCAGTCAATATCTGGGAAAATAGCTAATGACTGATATGTACTAAATGAAACTGGAAATATTTAAATTCATTTCTAGATCGGTAATTATAATATACGGATCACACTGTAGTTGAGATGTTCACTCCTTGCAGAAAAACTGACAGAAAATCACAATCTCCTTTTTTTTAGGATCATGTTTTGTTTCTTGACTTCAGCTATTTCTCTAATCTATTATCGCGCAATTAGTACCGCAGCAATTTGGATGTGGATTTCAAGTTTTTCGAGCTAATGGTGCCAGTCAAAATCTGGGAAAATAGCTAATGACTGATATGTAGGTCTACTGAATGAAACTGGAAATATTTAAATTCATTTCTAGATCGGTATTATAATATACGGATCACACTGTAGTTGAGATGTTCACTCCTTGCAGAAAAACTGACAATAAAATCACAATCTCCTTTTTTTAGGATCATGTTTCGTTTCTTGACTTCAGCTATTTATCTAATCTATTATCCGAAATTTAAAACATTAATATTAACGGAATATCTGACTCAAATGTATCAAGTGTCATTAATACATAATTTACTGTAAGCGCAGTCGCTATGATTATTAACATCTTTGACAATTACAAACTTTTTCTCTGGTACGACATGTTTTTAAATTTTCGCTGAATGCCGTACAATATTAACGAAAAACGCTCGAAGAAAGGTGCCTACAAAAACATTAAAAGGTAACGGTACCTATTTCTTATGTGCAAATATTCCGTAATAATATCGCAAAAGAAACGTGTAAAAATTTTGACTGCTGTTCAAACCACAGCCGGTAGAATAAACTGTTATATTTATTAAATAACCATCATACCCCTAATTACGCCGCAATTTGATGATGCATTTTTATACGATGAGACGTTTCCAGACTTCGCTTAGTTCTGGAGATATAGTACGTATCACATAGATTGTGTGGTTAGGTCGAAATGTGGCCTATATCAGAAGAAAAAATTCCGTGGCACCGCAATTTTACGATGTTTTCTTAAGGCGAGACATTTTGACATTTCGCTTAGTTCTAGCCAGGTTTTGTTAATTTGTTTAAAATGCGGCCAGGAGCATTCTTATGCAAGAATACGAGAAACGTTATGTCAAAGACGATGTGATTAGGATGATGTGTGACCTGGACAAGAAGTAATATATATTTCCCTCTGTGCCATGAATTTAGGGATATTTTGAATTAAGATATTTAGAAATCTAGGTTAGATATCGAAAGATTTTGTTCTTTACTTCGATATTATGTTTGGCGTGAATAACATCATTGGAGATGGTTGTTCTATACTATTAATTCTGTGCCTCATTGTAAAATATCTGTCGCATCTGGTCTAGAATACGTTTCCTTTTTACTTTTATATACACATTTTCTAGAGAAGCATGTATTCAAAAACGGTATGGCAAATTATAAAGCTATGGCACTTCCAATTACGCTCCTGGTCCAGGTAGCATATCAGCCTAACTACGTAATATTTGACCCAATATATCTCGAGAACCAAGCGAGATATCAAAAAATGTTATTCTTTACTTTCGATTTGTTTCGTCGAGTTCTATAAGAATCCATCATCATATTGTGGCGCCAAGGTAATGATAGGACTACCAATTTCTAAATTATACTCTGGTAGACAGTTAACAGTTTGTCTCTGGTCGCTAAACGTTGTACATTAATAAGCCAATATTTCTTCTTTACATATCATTATGGTTAAGAAAATCAGTTTTTTTCTCGAAGAAAGATGTATGAAAAACAGCTACCATAAATATCAACAGGTAACAATACATTTCCCCACAATGACTTGTGCGGAACTTTCCATATTTCTACGTACGTTACTCGATTAATATATATTTTGTGGCTATAAAGTGCAAATATTCGTCAGTACTATCGCCCAAGGGAACGTGTGTACAAATTTTGGCTGCTGTTCAAACCACGGCCAGTAAAATAAACTGTTATTTCTACTAAATAAGTCTCATAACCAGATTCTGCAATGTTTATCGCCATACGTGCTTTGGGTTAATGACGACAGCAACATGGAACCAGAGAAACTAAAAATCAATTAAGCATCTTAAAACGTTATGCCACACCGCGTAAATAACAATAAAACTAAATCATCATGCGTTATGCTCTAACAAAGCGAGTCAATTGCATTCTGGTCCAGGCTGCATTTCAACCTAACCACTAATTTGACTAATGATTACGTTCGTATATGACATAGTTTCTGTCACATCCGCATTGATACATTCGCTTCGTGATCGATTCTTGAAACTTTGGAATTACTTACAGGCGGGTGAACTAACGACATTAGTAATTTGGTGTCACTGAAAACGAATTATAATTCTTATAATTTATGCTGGGCGTACTTTGAATCCTGAAATCCTGTCATTACAAAAAATGTATTTAGTGATGAATTTCATGCGTTTAAGTGTATCTGCATCGCTTGATTTTGAAGCGGCAATATCAGTATGATTGTGGTTAGGTCGAAATGCAATCTGAACAAGAATGTTCTAGGAACAACAAAAGGTATGAGGCATTCAATTACTGTTAATAATTAATAAGCTACTTTAATGATTGCAATGTTAGTGATGAAGTGTAATCACGAAAACAAACCAACCGCTGTGCATGTCCACGTCTATATTTCATGTGGCAATGGCGACATATTTTTTCGGTCCAGCCGTATTTCAATGTAACCATTTCAATTTTGAGATACAATGATAAAAAATGGCTAGAAGTTCGGGTGGTTGCGTAGAAGTTATAAGCAAAAAATACATTTTATTATATACGGCATGAGAATTTACTTTATATATATTGCATATGAAAACTGGCCAGCAATTTTAGATTCGTTGTTGTAACTGCTATCGTTGGAGATAAAGATATCTTTATGAATGGCAGTTGAATGTTCTGTCAAAACTATCACAGACGGTACCTTTCGTGTCGCCTTTATGTCTAAAGTAAGGTGCATTTGATTTTACATTAATAAGCAGTTTCTATCCTCCGGAAAATGTCTCTCAAACTTCTTATTGAACCATTAGGCTGGTTTCACACCAAGCCAGTCTCTACAAGTCAATCCAGTCACACCTAGATCCGTCAAGTGCAAGCCCGTCCAGTCCTTTCCAGTCCAGTCCAGTCGATACAAGTCAGTTGTAGCAAAATTTTTGTGATGGAGGTTGAGCTGCTTAAATTTGTTTTGCGACGGATAGACCGCCGAAAAAAATAAATAAATCAATGTGTCGATTGTGTTTTCATCCTATCAATTTAAGAAGAGATATGTATGGCGCATTTATTCATTTGTTTCCGGACTTGGTGAATGATCCGTTAAAGTTTTATAATTATTTTCGAATGAAATATGATTCGTAGTGCCTGTGTTTTGCATAGTTAAATTCTACGAAATGAAGAGGATAATGCATTCGAAAAGCGATTTCTGGTCGAGATGAGAGAAGTGAATGAGCTTCACCCTATCCCACCAACTTCTGAAAGAAGAGATAGTTGTGAAGCCATCAGAATCAGGGAAGTATTAACTAACTATTTCATCTCGCCAAAAGGATCTGTGCCTTGGCAAAATGATCAAATTGATTGTTGAAGTACGAACATATATCACTTCGTTACATCTACTTTTTATTTGTAACTTAATCAATTAAAAAAACAGGTATGAATTGGAGTAATAATTGTAAAAAATAAAATTTAGAATAAAAATAACTGACCAGATGTTTTCAACTGATCAGTTTCCTTCCAAATGGCAGCTATTAAATCTCTGTTGCAGTGATTTGGATGCTTATCATAAATCTCCTTTCGTTCTCTAACCAGTTCGATTAATTTCTCAACATCCATTTTCGATGGTTATGAAAAAATACACAAAACACGCACTTTGCACCAAGTCGGTAACAATGAGACTGGACTGGACTGGACGCACCAGAATCAAGACAGGTTGGGTTCACCCTCCACTCGACGGGACTGGCTTAGGCCGAACGGGGCTGAGACACTACCTGTGTGAATGACCAAATGGGAGTAGGTATGTTGGATTTTCCTGTTGACTCAGCTGGACGCTCTTGACGGGACTGGACGGGCTCAACGCGACTGGACGCGTTTGGTGTGAAAGCACCCTTAGACATAATGTTTTATGTAGCTTTAATTTATTATTTTTCATATATTATTTTGTGTTAAAATATAAGTATAATAAAAAATTTCGAACTATAGTAATGAAAACTGAATCTCAGGTAGTAACTAAAAGGAAGGAAAATCTTTAAATGAAATCTATATTTTTTTGTTTCTCCAAGTTAATATTTAGTACTAAACTAAAAAAGCTCAGAGTAATTCTATACACGCCAAGATCCGCTTGTGTGAAGCAATGGGTAAATGCTAGTAAATAATATATTTGTGTACCTCACAAAAGTAATTATTCATTGAGGGGGGTTAAGTAATTTACACTTATAAAAATAATGAAGCATTGGGAAAATAAACTTGTCACTCACCACAAATGAAGGAAGGTGATAACCAAATATACATTAACACACTTTATAGTGTTTTGGTATAAATCCTAGTCATTTTAGAGGGAAGATAAATGAAAAGGGGATTGATTGTAATGTAATGTTTCAACCCTTTGGGTACATTTGCACTGGAACAGACTTCGACTGATTTTTCACTCTGCTGAATAGTTACCACAGCTCACCCAACTGGCCCAGACTTCAACCGATTTTTCTTCAGTTTCCAACATATCTTGTTTTAATGTGGACAAACTTGAATGTTCTTGAGATTTAATATTATGTTTGGTATCAGAAAAGTAAATGGGTAAATGACACTCTTTTTTTTTTTAATTTACATGTTTATTTTAATTTTATAATGCAGTTTTAAATTTTTATTTTTGTTTATAAATCATCTATATAGTCTGGTCTGTTGATAACTGAAAAGGAAAACTTGTGAGAAGGTACAAAAAAAAAAGTTTTATGAGATAAATTTATGTAATTTATTGAAATATCAAAACAAATCGTGCTAAATGTTCATTGATTAAAATAATTTTCTGGTGTTGGATTGGTGAAACGTATCTATTGGAGACACCTTCATTTCAGTGAGGCCATGAATGCTCATATGTGAGACAAGTGCTTTCGGCTGAATAAAACAAAATTATTTGATGTGTGATGGAAGTCAGTAGTTTGGCTGAGTAGGTTGGTCACAGTGTAACCACTTCCACCAGAATCCATACTGTTGCGTGATTGTTGGTTTGGCCGATATCTGCCATATTAGGTAGAGTGAAAAAATGCCCAAAGTCGGTTCCAGTGTAAATGTACCCTTAAAAGGGATGTTTCAACACAATAACAACTAATTTTCCTGTGAACATCAAGATGGGTGGACCAGAAATACACATAGTCAACATTTATACTTGGGATAGGAGGGGTTCTTATCCTTAGTCCAGTAATGAAAGAAAAACTATGCTTTTGCAAAATTTAATGTATACAAAGGATTCTGATAATTACAAGACCTTCATGAGCACCACAATTAATACAAATTCTGATAAACAATCATTTAAGCACATGCATATGAGGTCTGGGAATTAAAAAAAACTGGCTTATCTGGAGCATTGGAAACCTAATCACCTTCAAAGTAGTCTTCCTGGGTGTCAACAATCTTGTCCCAGTTGTGCTGCCATTGTTGGAAGCATTCCTAGAAAGCCTCTTTCAGAATGGGAGTTAGCTGTGCTGTCGTTGCAACCATAATGTCATCTCTTGTCTGAAATCGCTTTCCTTTCAATTGCCTCTTGAGTTTGGGGAACAGACAGAAGTCGTTGGGGGCCATATCAGGAGAGTAAGGAGCCTGTTGAACCACTGGAGTTTTGTTATTCACCAAAAAAGTCTGAATCAAGTGCAAGGAATGTGCTGGAGCATTGTCGTGATGGAGATGCCAATTTCCTGTTGACCACAACTCCAATCTATTGCACCACACAGCATAATGTAGGTGACAGAGGACTTTCCTGTTGTACTGTTTGGTGATTGTTTGACCCTGTGGTGTGTACTCATGGCATAACACACCATGGGAGTCAAAGAAAGCAGTTTGACATTGCTGTGCACATGTTTGGTCTTGATGACGTGAAATGCTTCCACTGTGACGACTGGGATTTTGTTTCCAGGTCGTACCCGTATACCCAGGACTCGTCACCAGTGATTATGGTGTTCATGAAGCTGGGCTCACTGTTTGTGAAGTCCAGCATGTCCTGCAAGACTTCAAAACGAAATTGCTTTTGCGCCACTATCAGCAGCTTCGGCACGAATTTTGCCAACACTCACTTCATGGCCAATTCGGAATGTGCCGAACAAGTGCTGATGCCCACCTCTCCCGCAATTTTTTGCATAGTTGCACGACAGTCCCACATCACCACAGTGTCCACTTTGGCAATGGTCTGGTGATTTCAGAACGTTGATGGCCGACTAGAGTGTGGCTCGCTCTCCACCAATGTACGGCCATCTTTAAATTGGTTCTAGCACTCCTTAATCTGTGTGATGCCCATAGCATCATCACCGAAAGCCATCTGAATCTTCCAAATGGTTTCTACCTGGCTATCATCCAGTTTCTGGCAAAGTTTGATGCAATATCACTGCTCCAGTTGTTCCATCATTTTCCTTGCAGTTAAAAATTGATGAGAGCACGACACATAATCTCACTCAAATACTGCTTACCAGCAACTGACACTATTGACAGGTGGGGATAAATTCATACATGCGCACGAAGGTTCAAGGTCGGCTCATGCAATCGTGCTTCATTCAATCGGGTTTTTGCAAAAAAAAAAAAAAAAAAAGTTCAGATACTTTTGTAACAGACCTCATATAATCGGTGCACAAAAAGTCAAGCTATGGCTGAAAGTTATTGCATTAAAGCTATTGTATTCAGTCAAAGATATGCAACGACTAACCAATATACAAAGTCGGTGAGAGCATGAGATCTCTCCCAATATGGCACTGCAAGAAACAGAATAATGCAGAGGCTGTCTGCAATTAACCTATGTTAATAGGCTAAGGGCTGCTTCCTTGGCTGGGCACATTAATTACAGTGGTCACGGTATCACAAAATGTACATTACACATTTGAAACGGCAGCCTGAATCTGGCATCCTCGCTCAGTTGGGTATGGTGGCACGGTGGTCGCACGGGAGTCAAAGCTTCCAGTGCTTCAACACAACAGCCCAGATAGGTGGTGTAAAACTCTAACTGCACTAATACTGTATTGGTCACATACTGTAAGCAGGGTCGTCTCATTCCTGATGCTGTCACGTCACATGGTCCGTGGCTGGTAGAGCACGCTGCTGTGGCTGCTAGTAATGTAACAGTCCTCTGCTTCTGCTTCCGCAATTGTGGAAGTTCTGCAAGCTTTTTCACATCTGTTTTTGCTTCTGGAAGTTTAATCAGAAGTTTAGAACAGGGCGGTATAGACTCGGTGGATGAGGCACAAGTGGAAGGGTTGTTCCAGCCATCGAGCTGGGAGAAGTGTGGCACGTGTTGCAATGAATTTGTTTTTTGTTTAAGTATTTTAAGGTCTTTATATTGTTCCTTTTTTAGGAGTCTTGTATCTATGTGAAAAAACAATGACCTTCCCACAAGACTGAATTGGTGCAGTTCTCAAGGGAGTATTTCATCAATCATACCCATGATCAAAGTTCTTATGACTACTTTATTTCAAGAGACAAAACCTGATATTCAGAACAATTCCAAAATTTGACTAGATGATTACACACTAGATGATTGAATGCAGGTGCAAAATTGAGAGATGGCAAATACACATTTGCAACATATTTAAATGCGCGATATAATCGCCAGAATCGCTACGGAGCAGATTGAGTCTAAATTACTAAATATGATGATTACAGAACCAGATAATTCAGAGATGCAACAAACTCTACTCAAGATGATGATGAAATACCTTCTGCCAAAAGTTGCTGAACTTGAACTGGGAAAGAAGTCCAGCCTATGTCGTTGTCATTACAAATGTTGGGATCTATGTTAAATATGAATGAATGAATGAATGAAGACCAGCAAGTCTTGATTACAACTGACAATAGTGACAAACTTCTTTTGGAGTTAGTCACACTTCTGGAGTACAAAAAGAACAAGTGATTACCTCCACATGAGGATCCCCTTATGTGGTGGAAATCAAATCACAGAATTGCCATCTTTTGCCAATAGTTCACCAATATTTCTCAGCTCCCCCCAGCAGCGTAGCCAGTGAACAATTGTTTAGCAGAGCTGGTCTAATACATGAAGAATACTGGAACTGATTGCAGGGTGTAAAAGCGTTCAAACTACTATTTGTAAAATATAACTTACAGCTACTTAATTTTGAATATTAATTTAGTGAAAATTAATACTGATTGAAAATTGTACTTTTTCTTCATAGTATTTACACATCTGCTTCTGTTTCCAGTGGCGTAGCTAGGTCAACAAGGGCCCCGGTGCAAAAAATGTCTTTTGGGCCCTCAGGCCAAATGGGTGACCTTTGTTTTTTGGTTTGTGTTGCTGGTAAAGGCTGAAGACTGGCTTTGGGGCCTCCAGAGGTATGCTTGGGGGCCCCCTGAGCGTAGGGGCCCCGGTGCACTGCACCGCCTAGCCCCATAGTAGCTACGCCCCTGTCTGTTTCCAGTAAAATTTACTTTTGACATGTTTCCATTTCTTGTTCCGTTATGAAACTTACGTTGCATCACTAGTGGTGGCTCCCAGAAGCCATATCATCTCACAGCAAGGATCGTCCTGCCTGTCTTGTGCTCGTGGTAATGGGCTCTGGCACAGGTGGAAGTCCCTATTGTCAGTCATGTAGACTCAAGCATACAACATCCAAAACACATGTCAGTGCGTGGGTCATAAAACTTTAATCCATTGGCCCCACACTCAAACTTGCAAGCGTGTGAAGCCTTCGAGGCTCCTAATAGGTGAGGTGGGGGGGGGGGGGACGAAAGTCTGCTTATGCATAGGATTTTCCTCGCTATTTTGTCTTTCGAGTATACGAGTATACTACAATAATGGCGCCCCTCACCCATAGTCTTGGCTCCTACAAAAGTGTCTGAGAGCTACTTAGAACAGTATGTATACATGCTGAGATTTGCTGCATATGATGAGTGTCTGTGTGTGAAAATCTGAACCCCTTGCCATATTTATTTCAAATTTATTTTTTTGTTGTGTTCATCCTGCATATATCTGTTGACTGGTTACTTTACTTTCCTATTGTTCCTTATTTTCATTGCCAACAATATTTTCATTGTTACTGTTATTATTACTGTTAAAAACCTTTATTGAGATCATTGTTGAATTCATTTCTGAAAACAATGCTTATATTTGCACGTTAAAATGTGGATATTTAGCTTGATGTTATCCAGGACAAAATATTGATGCAAATATCTTCATGAATAATCCACTTAATTCTTACCTGAGTTTTTGCATTCACAGGTGATTATCATAGACAATAATTATGAACAGCAGCTAACACCTATATTCTATTCAGTATTGTAGCATAAAATTTTCATTTTTATCCATCAGTTTATCATAAACCTGCTTACATTCATACTGTAAGTCGGATATCTGTTTCATCTAAACTGCGTATGCCTGGTATATTCAGCCAGTTTTATATTTCTTGATGCAAGTTGTTTATTGCTATCTTTTAAAAATGGTGATGTGCTGCTCAGACATGCAATTCTGTTGGGTATTTCTTTATTCGTTTTTTTTTTTTTTTTTTTTTTTTTTTTCAGGTCTTGAAGGAAGAATCAAATTCCCAAATGATAGTTTATTTAGCTAAAGAGAAGTTATGTCATTGTTATATGAAATCTGACCAATTTTCACTCAGTATTCAGAGCTGTCAAGAAGCTTTGGAGTTGCAGAAAAATGCTGATGTTCTCTGTGATAGAGCTGAAGCCTACATCAACAGTGAAATGTATGATGATGGTGAGATTCATAAAATAAAATATAGGCCTACATATCATTTTTTTTAAAGAGATATTTACTGTAGCTGTCACCTGAATTTCTGATTTTCTAAAGATTTTGCACTTTTTGTGAAAATATGGATAGCCTGTGGAGCAAATATCTTACAGAAGTTAGATCACATGTCTATTGGTGATAACAAATCTTTCTTCATGTTTCCTTAAATATTTACATTCAGAAGGGACTAAAATGTGACATTCTTAGTTATTTCATGTATTCATGTATTAGTGATTAAGGTTAGTAGCATGGCACAATAGTTATAATAACTATAATGTTAATTCATCTTCTTCACATGAATGCAAAACCAAGTATCAGTATTTTTATTTTGAGAAAAATTACCAGCCAGAATATTTACAAAGTTTTCAAACAAATTAAAATATTAAGCCATATTGTGAATATAAACTCCTTGAAATGAAATATAGTAGTAGTTGAACCTTTCTTACCTGAGTTTTTGCATTCACAGATGATTACCATAGACAATCATTATGAACAGCAGCAAACACCTATATTCTATTCGGTATTGTAGCATAAAATTTTCATTTTTATCCATTAGTTTATCATAAACTTGCTTACATTCATACTGTGAAGTCAGATTTCTAACTGCTGCTGGAAAAAACTATAAACTAACAAATTACTTAAGATCGAAGTTTCTCTCATCGTTGAGAATTAATTAAGTCCTCTTGGGTGACTAGCCGAGTGAGCAGGGTGTTTTCACACGGTATTTTGACGATCGGAATCTGTCACCATCATTTGGTGAATCTTCTCCAGAGAGGATTACTGTTAGCTTCATTGAGCATACAAACAAGTTTTAGTTTGTAATTAATTGATTTTCAGGTTGTCCCCCATTGTTTATCTGTTAACATATGCATTTGTTTGTTTGGTTTAAAAAAAAAAAAAAAAAAAAAAAAAAAAAAAAAAAAAAAAAAAACAATGTGGCATAACCCAAAAATGTATTCATCATGCACAAAGACGGTCACGCAAGCCTTAGAAATCAAGTTTTAGTTTAGTATTGTGCATGGCTCTCCACACTTATATTCATTGTTATGGATGAAATAATGAAGGTGGTGTCCAGTAAACTCGGGGAGGGAAACATGAAAGCCCCCTTGTTTGTAGAAGATGTATGGTGAAACTGTGAATTAGAGGCATAAGAACAGCTGGGTATGTGATAGAAAGTAGTGGAATCTTAGAGACTGCAATTCTATGATTATAAGTCTGAAGCAAGATCAGACTAGTCAGTGTGTCATCCGCAGAGGATAGAAACTGGATGTTGCAAAAGGATTCAAGTATTTGGGAAATGTGATAGAGAATAGGAGAAATAAATGAATGGTGCAGAAATGCATATGAATTCTATAGTAGTCTCAGATTAAACAGAAGTGCAGAGAGGTTATTTAGAGGACTTACTTTCTGCCAATACTGACATTAAGGTTAAAATCCTTAGGTGATGTTGGATATTATTACATTGACAAATAAATACTGCCAAAGCAGTTGAATGTTTGACTCGAAATGAAGCAGTCACTGCTTCTGAGAATGAGCATAAATATATGTAATCGTAGGTTTTCCTGGCGAGTCTGCTGTTTGAAGATCTCTCGGGCATGCGGCTGGATCAATTGATCATTGTTCAACGAATTTTTGATAGCGTAATGTGACATCATCTACAGGTTGCGTCTGCTGACCAGCATGAGGAGCGCAGTCTGTGACATGACTTCCATGCAGGACCCGCCAGGGCGGTATTTATACCCTTCGACCCATCCCCTCCCCTCCCGCCATGGTAGTTTGATAGTGGTGGTGCTGGTGGTACGCTCCCACGCGTCGAGCATTGGTCTTCAATCTGAGTGCCACCTTCATTACACATGGTGCCTTGGCTCTGCTGCTTGTGGAGCTGCTTCAGTGCTGGGTTCCAAGTTTGGCTCAGTTGGAACCTGATGTCCTTGTTGAAGAGGTTATTCCATAATCAGATCTCAATGACTTCCTTTTATACGCAGTCCCAAAAAATAGAAGGTGTTTCTCAGAAGAAGCCAAGTTTGGAACCCAGCTCTAAAGCAGCTCCACAAACAGCAGAGCCAAGGCACTGCATACAATGAAGGTGGTACTTGGACTGAAGACCACTGCTTGATGCGTGGGAGCATACCCTCCCCCCCTCCCTTCTCCACTGCTATTTTAGCACTGCGGCGGGAGTGGAGGGGATGGGTTGAAGGGTATAAATGCCACCCTGGCAGGTCCGGCATGGCAGTCGCGGCCCGGACTGCACTCCTCATGCTGGTCAGCAAGACTATCTGTCAAAAATTTATTGAACAATGATAAATTGATCTAGCCGCATGCGCAAGAGTTCTTCAAGCAGGATAAACATAGGCAATAGATCAAAAAATGAGAAATTGCAGAAGCATCTTCTGCAATTTCTCACTCAGAAAGTTAATCAGAAATTCATACTAGGACATAGCGCCACTCGTGCAGTCTATGCCAGATGGCAACACTCGTCATCTTTCCTCAAGCTCATTTGTGGTCCATCTTTCAAAATTGAATGTTGGTGACTACACAAGTGACACATAACACAATGTATATCCAATTCCAATCTACTTAATAGGGTAATTGATTGTGTTCACTATTAGCAAAAGGGTATCAATCATTTTTTTCACTTTGTTTGTTTAGAATGGGTAAGTTTTTGTTTTGTTTCTACATCCGTGATATTTGCAGTATCCTCCTATATGCCAACACCATTAAAGCATCTATTCTACAATTGTCTGCCTTCATAGTTCATGTTTCAGCACAATAAACAGATACTGTAAATAGTAAAGCATGTGGGAGAACCGGTTTCTTATATGTCTATGTGGCAAGTTTCTTCCAGTTGTTCAACACTTCTTGCCAGTACTATCATTCATTGTATTTCTACTGTGCAGCTGCCATCTTTACCTAATGTTCAGGTATTGAGTCCAGTGGATGAGTGGTTAACATTTGGGTCTGACATTGCAGGTTTGATTCCTGTTCCAGCCATCCAGAGTTTTTTTTTTTTTGTGATTTTACGGAATTATTCCGGTGAATCCTGGTATGGTTCCTTCAGCAGGTCATGCCCAAATTCCTTCCTATTATTTATCTCCAATCCTTTTGAGGCTCTAATAATGTAGATTTAATGAAGCATAAAACTCTAAGAAAATTAATTCAACATCTCATCAGCAAATAAATCTATCTGAGGCAGATACTCAGCATTGTCTGTTACCACAATGTTTGCCTTACGTTTGTATGCTAAAAAGGCTAGATTCTTGCTTTTGTTCTCAACTACCAGTTGTTTCATTTTGGCTCCCCAGTCCAGCAACTGGAATTGTTACTAGGAAATCTGAGATTCCCCTGACTGTGATTCCACTATTTCAACTGCCTAGACTTCGTTGTGCCATACTGCCCATATATACTAAACAGAACTTGAAACAGGAAGCATCCCAATCTAATTCTTATGGAAAATGCAAAAAAATAAAAAATTGCGGGCACTGTTTTATCTAACCTAGTTATTGCCTTTGTGTCTGTATACATATTTCTAATAGGAGTGATAAGGTATTCAGGAAACTTGGTTTTTGCTCCCTAACTCATTCAAATGCAGCACAGACTGTGGTCTGATACATGTTTGTTATTTTAGAAACCAGAAAATGTTACTGCAAGTTATGCTTCAAATGTAGAATAACACTTTGGAACTTCATGGGAAAGATAAAATATAAAACTCAACATTTCTTATTGTAATCTGTAATGGCAATAGACAGACACCAGTTTATATATATTATATATATATATATATTAATTTTGAACCTAATTTTTTATTTTACAGCAATTCATGACTATCAAGAAGCCCTTAACATAGATGAAAACTTCCAGAGAGCTAAAGAAGGCATTCAGAGGGCAAAAAAACTGCAGAAGCAAGCTGAAAAAAGAGATTATTACAAGATTCTTGGAGTTCGAAGGACTGCAAGCAAGCAAGAAATTGTGAAAGCTTATAGGTATGTTTAGTTGTCCTAGATGCTTTTAACACTTATTTTTAACATTGTTTGACTATTCAGTACTTAATAAGACATGTATATTAGTATTAAAGTATCTTCTTTCATCAGTCTCTATATAGCCACTTCCTCCTACATTTATTTGTTAGTAAGCATCTCCACTGCTGCAGTTGGTTTAATTTTACTTCCATTGATATTTGTTTCTTAATATATAAATGCATCATTCCTTTCATCTTGTCCCACTTGTTAAAAATGTTTTATGCAGTAACTCTGTTAACAGAATTAAAGAGAAAGATTGCAACTTTAGCAGCAGCTCACTATAATTTTATGTTGAGATTGTAATTCATAAAATAAAAATCTGAACATCAGAAAAATTAATTCTTTGTCTTTATCTTTAAAAACACAATATGATTGGTTTCTTTTATTCTTATTTTCCTCAGACTTCATTTTTATTTGTCTTTAAAACCAGGTTATAATTTTGTGCAGATGTTATTACTGTGAGTTAAAACTAACTTAGTCAACAACCTGAAGATTTGTTGGGTCCTCCTGAAGGAGGCACACTAATCCACTGTGTCGGAGATAGGATGGCCAGTTCCTTTCATCTGGGACCTACAGTTTAACATGGAATCCAAACCACAGAACAACCTTACATAGCTCATATGATCAAACACAACTCTTAAAAATTCCTGTGCCCACTGGGATTTGAACCTAGGACTAGAGCAGTGAACTTTTGAAAACATGCGTCTTAATCAATGGCTGCCAGACTGCTCATAGTATGTGTAAAAGAGAGATCACTGCTTGATTAAGACTGTATAGTGAGAAGAATTTGTTTACAACTGCAGTGTTTATTAATCACTAGTGGGTAATTTGCTAGAATACTTTTAACAAATTCCAACTGCTGTGTGTAATTACATTAGATTGGAAAGTTCCCTAAGTAATGTTGGAAGGCAATTTAAAAATTGAGTATAGTGAAAGTAAACCCATCACATATTATACTTGAAAGCAGAAGGGATGTGATGACACAAAAAAACGACAAACCAAATTCACAATATTTCAGGAGAATAACACATGGCAACCATTACTGTGTGCACATCCATGAACTTTCCACATTTCATTACCCTCTATATGATTAAGGGTTCTCCCAAAGTCATCTTTAATTGTGATTATATACTGAAAACCACATAATATTAAGAGTTTCAGCTATACTTTGATGTATTAACCCGAGACCAAAATCAGAAAATGACAACAGCATTAGTTAAAATTAATTACGTAATAAGTTATTAAGGATTCCAAGAATAATACATCACAAAAGTTCATTCAGTTGTTCTTTAAAAATCCTTAACATTCCTAATCTGCCATATTTACACAAGTCCACAGAGAACAGAAATTAATACTACAGATGAAAATTGAAGATGGGATAAATAATGTAATTAAAAACTTCCAGCAAGTTCTGGAAGAGACCAAGTTTTGGTTTTAGTTTTAAAGTATTTCTTCTTAAAAGTTATTTGGTGTTGGTAAATCAAAGTAGGTTTAATAACAATCATATATCTTCAGTTGGTGATTAATAGACATGTAACTTCAGAGAACCTTACCATAGAAAGTCTGCTTAGCTGTCACTGGTTGTGAGACGTGTACTGCTGCTTAGTATTTTGCTGTATTTTGCTGACTGCTCTTTTTACCTCCTTGTAACTAACAGTTCTTTCGAACTGCAGCCTGTGCAGGGTAGATTCCAGTTTATCATATAACTTACATTTTTTCCTCTCCTTTTGGATATAACAATTTTCTGCCAAGTTTCCAGAGTCCTCAGTGGTAGACCCTTACGGAAAGTCCATTAAGATCTTTTTTCCCGAAATTCCAGATTTCTCCCCCCCCCTCTCCCTTTTCATGTCTCCCCCCCCCCCTTTATCAGTTTTTTAATGACTACCTCCAAGAGGAACTGATTTTTCTTTTTCTTCATTAAATGAAACTTTGATCTGCCTTTTGGCAATTCAGATGCAAAATTTTTTGTTTGTCACACTAAAAACTAAACCTGACTCTTACATTTCAATTATGCAGTTCAGTATCCTAATTAATATCCATTAGTTTTTGGTGTCAGAGTTTTGTAGACACATCCCCTGCAATGAAAAATGAGCGTTGAACACCTTCACCCCTCTAAGACAATTCAGATGGGTTTATCGGCTTACTCCTCCAGCCTGTATAGGCAACAATGTTAGATTAGTTCCTGACTATACCAAATCGGAACAGCCTGTGAGCAAAAGTTTCTTTTAGCCTAATGATTTTGTTTGCCAAAATTACTTGCTGCACTAAAATTAAGAGAAATATTGCCTTTTGTAGTTTTGGAAGAGGGGGATATAGGTAGGAATCGTATTAAGGGAATTCATTAAAAATAGCGGGGTTTTATTTTTTAGGCAATGAGTTTGTGCGTGCACAGGAATTTGGAAAGGTTTACCAGCAGTTTCAGTTGCAATGGAACCATATCCAAGGACAGATCACAAGTTTTACACGCATGTGTATTATTGCAACAATAATTCCATCATAGCTGCTCAACATTAATATCGTGCAAAATATTGAACACACAATACATCAAGTGATGATCTTATTAGAAATTGAATCAGAAACTGGATTGACAGTAAAAAATTCAAACCACATCTTGTTCACGAATTGTTGGAGATGATGAAGTGATTAAAGAAGTGTAATATGTCAAATACATCACTTTCAGTTCACAAATGAGTTCAGAAATCTCAGCATCAAAATATATCGTATTTGCAGCTAATTTTGAAGAAAGACTTGCATCGTAAAGCATGCAAGATTCAGTTAGCTCAAGAAATTGAAGATACTGACCATGTTAAATGGCTTGTGGAGTCAGTATAACATTTTATTAGCAATGTTGAAAATATTCTGTTTAATGAAGCAAACTTCCACTCGAATGGTCATGTCAGTAAACAGAATTGTCACTACTGGTAAGACGAAAAATCTTAAATGGAAGCATCAGGAAAATTTCCATAGCATGTAGGTTGTATGAACTACAATGTCCAGCAAGGCTTCATAGGTCCTAATTTTTAGGAAGATCAAAGGAGGTGAGCCCTCTCTGTAAATGATACAAATCTTTTTGGCCACAGCTTTATGCATATTTCAAGGAAATCGTTTAAGGACAAGATTTCAAAAAGTTCGGGGCCACTGTCTTATATCTGACCGGTCAATTGAAGCTGTGAATGAGTTATCCCCAAAGAAGCTGGTTTCACGAAAAGGTAACATTGACTGGCCATGAAGGATCTAAGTCCACTTTATTATTTTGCATGGGGATACTGTAGAAGTAAAATAAAAACTGTACACTGACAAATTTGTCACAATTAAAGGACAACATTGTATCGGAAATTCAGTTTTAAGAGCAGACGCAACACAGCGTTTGAGGAATGCTAGCTTCGCAATGGTCAACATGTGAATTGTATCATTTTTGCTAAATAATTTCCAGTTGTCTTAATTAAGAAACACTTATGCTTTCATTACTTGCATATTTTTGTTTTATTCAACTACAAATACCCACTACTTCTGCTGGATACCCTGTGGAATGAGTCAATCATTTTCAGTTGCACATTTGTTCTCGACACAATATACAGTTCATAACATTTAAAAAATTTATTATTATTGTTATTCTTCTAGAACTCGAGTAGCATATTACAAATATGAATTTCTGAACAAAAATATTTGAATTCAACTAGGAGAGAACATTTAATTTGTAGTTGTTGCTTGAAGCTTTTTTGTTATCATTAGAATTTTGGGTACGAGGTGTGTTCTCTCATCTAAGCTGAAAATGGGAATTATGAAACTTCTAGATTTATAGTTTAGAAATCTGAATGCAGCTTGGTAAAATACTTTCACAAAAACTGTAATACAGCAATATACTCAAGGTTTATGTGCACAAATTTTAACTGATATGCGGAATTGGGAGTCATTGGAAGACAGGAGGATAGTGAAGAGTGATGGGAGTGTACAAGGCATGTAACAGAGCAATAGCTTCCCTATGTTTGAATCAAGGTAGAAAGTAAAGCATTTAGCAATGCAAACAGATTGTATAACCATTAACTTAATATTGAAGGATTTTAAGTCAAAATCAAAGCCGTACCACATCATAGAGTTGAAGCAAAAAGTTGAACAAAAAATGCTTCACGCATTTTGATAGGTTTTATGAGAAAAACTAAGCATTTTTACGTAGTGTATGTAGGGTCAGAAAATTTTAAGACAGTAATTCAGTTGGAAAATTTCATTTTTTATGTGGTCACAGTGAGGAAAATTGTTAGTCAGGTGACTCCATCACATGTGCATGGATACTAGTTTTAAAGTAAACAATAAAAAAATGTCTTTATGCCAATAATGAAAGCCAATAATGGCATTGTCTTGCCAACAACTAACTAAACCAAGTAAAATAAAATTTTGAGCTAATAGATAAATTATAAGTAGACATTTTTGACGAGTAATGGAATGCAACTCCTAAACTAAGATAACCATTCAGTTAAAAATAGGTTTAAATGAAAGCTAATTTAAAGTAAAATCATAATATAGTATCACTTGAACAGTAAAAATATGTTAAAAGGGTGAAGAAAAGGAATTTTAGATGTTGTATTGAATGATCCAACACATGTCAAAAACTAATTGAAAATATGGATTTGTTAAAAACAGAATAGTAATAGAAAGAAAGAGTATAAAATTTAAGGAAGAATAGTGAAAATACTATTTCTAAATATGTTTAAATAAGAAAGTTATGATTTATTGGATAAAGTAGCTTCCTGAAGGGGAATTAGGAGTTGAGGCGCATTAATAGAAATTTAAAGATTACATTCAAATAGAAATAACCACAGAACTAAAACATGCACCAAATAAAACAGAAAATTAAAAGGACTCATTTAAAAAGTATAACTTTATGAGAAACTGAGTACATTAGGAATTACAGACAAACAATTTTCAACCAACCAGCTTTAAAAATTAACAACACCTAAACTAATAAAGATACTAGGAAAGTATGAAAGACCGGGGTTTGTGACCACATTAGGCATAATCCATGTCTGTTCGTCCCGTGACAAGCATTCAGTTAGGGAGGCACAGTCCACACCACTTTGTTTTACAATGTAACAATTTCATACTTGGTAAAATTTCACCACATGGAAGATTTAGGTGATAGAAAAATTTAGAAGATGTTTTGACTCTGAATATTTTAGCTACAAGGAGTGACAGACTTTAAAAATTTCTATACTCAAACTTTCAAATGCTTTGTGAGAGTGAACTTTAATTTGCTCGCTTGCAATCTATTTATAAATCTGATGTCAATTTACAAATTTTGTGGACTTCATTAATTTTAATCTGAATTAAAGTGTGTGGATGTTGAAGTAATTGGCATCTTCATATAGGAGAAGAGTTTGATTTATGTTCATTTTACAAATGTATAACCTGCTTCGTACCAGCAGTAACTTCACTATTTATGAGAATAAATTGCGTGACTTTACACTGTGACTTATTTCTATGATTGACATTTCCACCAGGATCTCGTGCAGTGTAAATACATGTATATTGTTGACTGATTGGAAAAGAACTTAGTAAACCAATGAATAAATGGTATTGGGGAAAACACATCTACCATATGGTTATAGTTAGAGAATTGTCGATATCCCTATTAGACATTAAGCCATTACAGGCACATGTTAGTGATGAGGCTTGGAAAGATATTGGTCGAAGAATTAGGAGTAATTTGTGGAAAGAAAAAAGATGAACATGTGCACGTTATTAAATGCATAATGGAATGGGGAAATTTTCATTTGTGGGCAAGAGTGTCAGGGATTGGAATAAATTATCAAGGGAAGCGATGAATAGTCTACCACTAACACCAAAAGAATTAAAATTTGTAAATGAGAGTAGACGGGTGGAGGAATTTACACTAACAGTATATAAGATGATAATAGTAGAAAAGGGGTAGATAGATGAATTAAGCAAATTACCAACGGCACATGTGATCTAGTGCATTTAAATTTAATGCGATTTAAAGGAAAATAATTCAATACCATGTCAGGTTTTGTTAGATCTAAGATTAGATGAATTGAATGATGGTGGCTAACTGGAAGAGTATGATGGAGAAGAAAAATTTGAAACTATTGCACAAGTAAAGTATTTTAAGTGTTTTTTCTCATGTACATTGTAAGATGGGTAGAGACAGCAGTTAGAATTTTATTTTGGTGGTGGCACCAAGATTTCTAATCATTAGAATTATGCTGCCAGAGAAGTAATGTGAAACGTTCATGAAATTACTGCAGGTCTGGGGGAACAGAAAAAGTATTTTAATGTATAACATTGAGGCTTTTGTTCATATAGTGAAACAAAAATATTATTTGTTGAGAGGCAGTTTATTTCAGATTTCAATATTCAATTAATTTGTTGTCTTCTCTGATGTCAATTAAAAATTATACTACTCAGATAATTTTGATCACTGAAGAATAATAGGATGTTTTAGGTTAATTGAGTCAGTACAATACATTCATTTTCCATTGATCCCAATATGAGAGACTGGCTCTGTGGGATGTGGGAAGTTGTCAGTTAACAGAAAAACAATTACATAACAAAATAATACATACACCAGAAGACGTACAGTCATATCATACATGGTACATTATGTCAACTACATTTAGACAAACTAATGACTTTATTTTGTAGATACCTTAGAAATAAATTCTTTGACAGAGTAGAAGGAGTTGTCAATTAAAAATTCTTTCAATTTTTTACAGAATTTATTCTTATCTGCTAGACATTTAATGTTTGTTGGGAACTTATCGAAGATATTGTTGCATTCCGTGTTGTCTCATCTCATTCCATTGATGCGAAACTTCCATGTAAACTTAATCTTTAGATGCTTGAGTGATTATATACTTTCATATCATTCATTGGTCTTTATTTTCGTTATATTACATTCAGAAGTATTCGAAGATTACAAAGGTACTTGTTATACGGTAACTAGATGTCGTCAGCTCGAAAGTGCTTACACACAACTCAATTGCTAGCCAGTTCTTGTTATGCTATCATCTCCTTAGCAACCAACTTCTTTTTTGTTTTTTTTTCTTTATATTTTCTCTCTGTTATGTCTCAATATGTATCCCTGAATATCGGACCCCCTTTTGAACAAATGACGACTTGTAATCCTTGTGAAGATTATTTTTACTTCTAGCGCCATAGTTGTGTATTGTACTATTTGTTTCAGAGTATAATTTGAAACTACAAAGGACATTATAATGTATATATACTCAGCCTCCAATGTTAAAATCCCTAACAGCTCTCTACATGAAGTTCTATTGCTAATCCCACACATAATTCTTATTACTCGCTTTTGGGCTCTATGGGTAGAATTGCCCCAGAATATTATTCCGTATGACATTAAGGAGTTAAAATAAGCAAAAGAAACTAGCTGCCTCACATGGAGATCACCTATAGCTGAAATTGTACGAATTGCAAATGTGGCTGCACCCAATCGCTTTAATAAATCGGATACCTGTACCTTCCAATTTAAATTATAATCATTATGCAAACCTAGGAATTTCACACGCTCTACTTCTTGAATGGATTGGCCTGCAAATTTATTTGTATATCTGGTGTTAATCTGTGTGCTGTACTGAATTGCATTTACTGAGTTTTGTCAAAGTTTAAAGACAAGCCATTAGCTGTGAACCACTTATTAATAAGGTCAAAGACATAATTTGAAATATGTTCTGTAGATAATTCTGGAGTATTTTTAATTCCTATGTTTGGGTCATCTGCAAATTGGATAAATTTTGAGTTTTTAGATGCAACACAGGGTAAATCATTTATATATATTAAAAACAATAGTGGCCCCAGTATAGAACCCTGAGGCACTCCACATCTGATTAATTCCCACTCAGAAAACCGTGGACCACTTAAGGCAGCCCTAAAATTCTCCATCGACACTTTGTTTTCTATTCAGCAGGTAAGAACTAAGCCATTTATTAACAAACTATCTATACCATAATACTTTAATTTCTGTATCAAAATTTTATGACATACGCAGTCAGATGCCTTAGACAAGTCACAAAAAATTCCAACAGGAATTAATTTATCATTTATTCCTTCTAAAATATTCTCAGTGAATGCAAATTTAGCTTGTTCTGTAGAATGACCCTTTTGAAAACCAAATCATGATTTAGTTGGAATTTTATTATTTTTAAGGTGTTTGTCGACACTATTGTACATTGCTTTCTCAAAAACTTTGGAGAAGGCTGTTAGTAATGAAATAGGGCAGTAATTTGATACAGATGACTTATCCCCCTTTTTATAGAGTGGTTTAACTACAGCACACTTAAGCCTTTCTGGAAAAGTATCCTCAAGTAAAGATATATTAAACAGATAACTTAGTATATTGCTTAATTCTGTGGAGCACAGTTTAATTAATCTACTGGAAATCCCATCATAATCACTTGAGTATTTGTTCTTAAGAGATGATAATTTTTCTTATTTCTTCTAGAGTAGCTAAATTTACAGACAGTGCTAAATTTTTCTTGGAAACCTGTTCTGACAAAATCCATATTTTGTGTTGTTGAGCTATTTGCAGTCAGTTTATCAGCAACAGATCAATGTTTATTAAATATATCAGCAATTGAAAAATTAGATTCTACTGAGTTTTATTTGATAAAATGTGATTACTGATTTGATTACTTTTTCCTATTTCTTTTTTTACAATGCCCCACGTGGTCTTAATTTTATTTTAAAAATTATGATTTTTCTGTTTGTAGTGCATACTTTTAGATTTTTTAATAACCTTTTTCAGTATTGTGCAGTACTACTTGTAATGTATTTTAAAATTAGCATTATAACTGATCCTAGAGGCAATATATAACTTCCTTTTACAAATGCATGATGTTCTAGTGCCCACAGTTATCCATGGTTTTTGTTCTTTTTGAGAAGCACGACACTTTAAGGGGAAGCAACTTTCAAAGTAATTGTTGTATTTTTAATTCATACCTTGTGCACTGTAAACATGTTCCCAGTTAGTGGTGTTGAGGCACTTTCTAAAACCAGTAACTGATTCTTCATTTATTATACGCTGAATATTACTCTTGAGCTAGTTTCTATTGAAGTGTTGATAGTTAATAACTGGCCATCGTGATCTGAAAGTCCATTGATAGATGGCTTGATTGTATAACTAGAATTTTGAGGTATCTAGGAAAACATTATCTATAGCTGAGTGACTATTATTCATTATTCTAGTTGGAAAATTAACTATCTGAGTTAAATTGAACGAACTGACTAATGATTCCAACATTACAAATCTACATTAAAATCACCACATATGACTATGTTAACCACTTTTCTGCTTAAAAATGTTAATAAGAGTTCAAATTGGTTCAGAAAAATAGAAAAGTTTCCCAAGGGTGCTCTGTATACAGTTACTACTATGAAAATTTCATTATTGAATTTTAGCTGTGTAGCACAGGCTTCAAAATGCTGATCAAGACAATACTCACTAATACTTATATCCTCAAAACTATAATCATTTCTAACATAAGTGACAACTCCTCCTTTCTCCAAGTTTGTTCTACAATAATGAGAAGCTAAATTAGTTGGTTACATTTGACATACCTATTCCTGTAGTTATATGGTGTTCAGACAAGCGTCAAACATCAATTCTGTTGGTAGCATTTAATTCATTTATGTGGACTAGCAACTCGTCTACTTTGGTTGATAACCCTCCGATATTCTGATGTAACAAATTAATCCCTACACAATTTTTAATTTTGGTATCTGAAAACTCATTATTGTTTAAACTAAGTTCTGTTAAAACTCTCTGCCTAATACTTTACCCTAATCTAAAAAAGGATCTGCCCTAACACCATTAACAAAAGGAATTTTTTAATGTGAACTTGTGGCACCAATTAATTGTTTTGCTATCAGATCTGAAAGAATCCCCTTCCCTCTACTATTGAGATGTAGGCCATGCCTAGTATAACCCCAACTATCAATAGCATCTACAGGTACCAAGCCCATGCCAGAGACAATATCAGACATATGAAACTGTTCCAGTTCCAGATTGACTCGCCTCACAGCAGAGTTCATCTGTGGTTGATCATAGCTTCTCAAGACTGACATCACACTGGCCCGAGTGTGGCATGTTGCTTCTGCTATTTTCTCTGATACTATACCTATCAGTCCTGCCCAAACTATTTCCCACTCCTCCCAATATCACTACATGATCCTGATCTGTGAAATCCTTACACAAAGAACCTATATCTTCTACTACCTGAGGAAGACTAACACTAGGTATGAAGAAACTCGTGACCTGGAAACCTGATCCTAATTTTTCCTGCACCAATGGGCCAACATCTTGTCCATGACTACTACCTAGCAGCAAGACTTTCTTTTTCCATAATCCCTGCCTACCAGACTTAAATACACAGACTTTCCTATAAGTCTTGAAGTGTTCCCTATGTTAGGAAAGCGACTTCTCGACCTTACTGTGGCCGTTCACTACCAGTTATTAATTTCCAAATAATATTAAGATTTAAAAAAGATCAGGTGGGCGCGCCAGAGATTGGAGTGTACCCTATTCTGAGGGAAGCGACATCCAGATCTCAAAGTATTGTTATTTAAACATGAATTATTGGACAAATAGAATTATTAATAAACTCAAATGACACATTACGTGATTGGATAGGATCTATTGAAAACAAGGTTCACAATCTGACTTTACGATTTACTTTAATTGTTTGCTTGACAAGATTTTACAAAGATTAATTTTCTTTCTGCAACACAAGGGTACATAACTTTCTCGGTGGAGCAAGAGAGTCTGTCTCGGGGCGATAACTAGGGTAAAAAAACGACGATGATGCAAAAGTTCCTTTTTCTGAATGGTGGTTACCGTGCAGGCGAATCTACGTTGTGCAGTCGGTGGGTTGACCAGCTCTCCATCACGGCCGGCTGCCTCACTGCTGTTCCCAGTAGTCAGCTGTTCGGTCCATCCACACCTCTCCGTCGGTAGTCAACAAGTCCCCCATGTCTTCTCCCGCTGCCTCCAAGAAGCGTCGATTTCCGCCCCCACTTCATGACGTCTGCCAATCACTGTCTTTGGAGGGAAGATTTTTCCGTTGGTTGGCTCAGGACATGCAACAAAACCGCCCTTTTTTTGTAATAAAAATACAAATTTTTCCTATTGGCTGTGTACTCCCTGGCTTCCCCTTACACTTCGTTCTAGGATACCGATTTATTTCTTATTTTGTTTGTTTACTAAAACAGCCCAGGCTCCCACTCCATCTTGAGTCGCAGGCCTTGTCACGAGGCTGTTATGCCATAAGTCACATTTAATGGAAACACTCAGGGGCTGGCGTTCCCCAAACACCAGCAGAACCTCCCCTGGGACCGGGGACCGACACACACCAGATGAGAAAAGAAACACGCGCACCTCTGTCTCTCGCGGATCATTACAACTTTATCCACCAACTCCGATAATTTAAAATTATTCACTGAATAATTTTAAATTCCTTAATAATTGTTCATTAAACACACTCGCGATAGCTAGCATCACTATTTAATTATGCCCTGTCTTGCTCTGTCCCCTGTGACCACTCCACATACCTACTAACAAAATATCTAATTGAGTAATAAAATACCCTGCTTTCAATGATTCCAGCTAATATGTCATTTAACATGATTCAAGAGCGTATTATCCTTGAGCATCCGTTTCAATCCCTTGAACAAGTATGGAGCGAAACCAGATGGAGTACGTCATCTAATTTATAAACATATTACATTCATTACTTATCTAACAATGTTGCATCTATAATTAAACAATGAAACATGAAAATAAATGGACATATAACTTTGAAAATTCTTAATTCACTGAAGATACACTATCATTCACATTCTCTTAATGTTTTCTAACAATTCTATATTCATTAAACAATTTTTTTTTATTTTTAATGATTATAATCCTCCACACAATCATTTGTGATGAGTGTACCCTTTCTACAAAACCTTACTAAATAAGTTTTTTTTTATTCTCTTTTTTTTTTTTAATTTTATTATTTCACCAGTGGTTTCTCTGACCACATAACTTCATTGAACCAACTTCCAAGATTAGTATACAGTTTAAGTTCTCACACAGCAATGTGTAGCGTAATTACATGAATGTCTATTCTCTGACCAGTACAGAAGCACGTCTTTCTAATGTTTATCTAGCTGAGTTTTGTAAGATCCTTGGTTCCTTTTTCGGGAAAAACCCTTCCTTCCCTCTCAAAGGCATGTTGATACCCCGTGTTTGATTTTTTTTTTATTGTGTGTCACCGACCGTATCACTTACCACGCCGTTATTAAAGAAGTTGATTCAAACAATGCCGGTGAAACAAAACTGAATAGTTTTCGTTACTGCTAGAGCAGGAAAATTAATCTTATTAATCCTAAAATCTCTTATCACAATAATAAAATAGGTTTAAATTATCGTCAACTACTTAAATCTTCAACGATCCGTTGGCTTATTTCTAGTGCTTAACTATTTTTACTTCTACGTTTTTCAAACTATTTTACAACCAACTCATTCTGTATCGGCGTTTCCCATCTGTAAAATTAAAATTTCAGGGCTCTTAGACAGCAAAACAATCTTAGTACGACCAGTTCAATTTTAACTACTTAAGTAAATCTAATTATCTTTTATCGTTTTATACCACCAATTCAAAATATTTTCTCATAGCATCCTCGAGAAATCTTTCATGACGGGTTCATGATTATTCACAGTTTCTTAATGAATTTCTACACTCACGTCAGCAAAACGCTTTAATTTTCATCAATCCACAATTACTTCTTTCTTTAAATCTTCTAATCGGTGTTCTTTGTATATTCTTTATCAAGAGTTTACAATCTTCTTTTCAGAAAATTCTCAGTGCGTTGGACCAGCCTCTACTTTCGTAATGCGACTATAGTTTCGCGCTCGTTCTAGCTTCCACGACGAAATTAAATGACTTTATCTGTCATCTATTGAATTCTAATTGACGACTTTATCCGTCAACAAATCATTTATGCCCCTTTTACCTTCAACGGTCTTTCGGTCAGCATATATTTTTACCAATCATTCAATATCATTTCTCGCAAATTTTCATCATTCTTACTATCACGAGCACTTCCTTTCTCTTGTCTCTTACGATTTTCAACATCAACACCCCGCCAATTATCATTATTCCGATTATAAACTACATCTTAATGCCATGTATTATTTTAGATTTGATTACCTTTGTAAACATTTCAGCAAACCCGTCTCGAATTATTATAACATAACGTAACTAAACCAGATCTCTCTCTTTTTATAATTCACCCGTCTCGAATTATTATAACATAACGTAACTAAACCAGATCTCTCTCTTTTTATAATTCGTCGAGGATATTTTTTTTTTTTTAGTATTATGAATAACGGGGTCTTTTTTTTTTTTATGGAAAGCTTCTAAACTTGGGAACACCAATTGATCAATTTTTCCGTATTCTGTCCACTCATACATCTCAATTATTATTATTATTATTATTATTATTATTAACGAAATTGCTACTTTAACTTCCGTTCTTTACAATTTTTGATGAAACAACGTCTACTTGATTTATAACATATCCTACAATGCTTGATTAATTATCAGTACAAAAAATTAATTTTACAGTTACTATTCTATACTCACTTATTGTTAACCACAAACATTATAATCTTGCATGGTCCTATTTCCAATATCTGGCGATCAAAATTGCTTCATATATTCGTTAACACTTCAAGCAGCCATGCACAATCTGCATCCATTTTTCATTTTCAAAATTAGTATTATTCATATTCGCTCGAAACTTCAAGCAGTGCTGTTCATTTCCGATCGGCAATCTTTTACAGCTTGGTTTTCTATTTGTTGTATACCTCTCAGCCAAACATGTGTTCCGGAGCCAGCATGGTATCCAGAAATTTTTTTGTGCCAGTGTGACCCAACCTTCCAGCTGTGAGGTCAGACACCTTCACACATCTGTTTTTCGGCAAGGTTCCCAGCCTCTGAAACTCTCCCATTATTCTGGCAGATGTTTTATTTTCCTTTATTTACTTGACATGCCTTACGGATCTTCGCTTGTCGCATATACTTGATCGATGCTGCATTCTTCTGTTTCTTCAAGTCACTTGGTTAATTTTCGTCGGCCGCTGAATAATATCGTTTCAAGTTCCTTGTGTTCTGAATACCGATGTTTTTATCTGCTCCCTCTAGGACAAACGCATTCGCTCCCAACGATTTCTTTATCGTGTATGGGCCATGGTAAATGTGAAAGAATTTTGAAATCTTTTTTCTCACAGCATCCGAGGGTTTTACATACTTTAATAACACCTTTTCCCCTACATTAAACTTTTGCGTCATCCTCCGATCTGCTCGCTCCTTCCTCTTAGTAGCCTTCTCCATTATATACTCTTTCACTTTTTCCTGCCTTTGGCGCCAATCTTCCGTCGCGTCGTTCACTGGAGGTTTGACAAGGTGTTCTATTAACGTCTCTTGTTTCCTCTTGAAGTGAATGTCGGCTGGCCGACAATTTGTAGAGCAATGAACGGCCTCGTTAAAATACCTTTCTATCGTGGGGAGATGTTTCACCCACGACGCATGATTTTCGCCAACTAACACCCTGAAATATACCCCTAATTGTTTCATATATCTCTCACTTAAATTTGACTCAGGACTGCGTACTGCGCTTCTGATCGGTTTAATTCCCACCGCTTGGAGGCCTTCCGACCATCGTTTTGTTGTAAAAATGGTTGCATTGTCGGTCAGTACTTTTTCAATTTTTCCACATTCAGGAACGTATCGTTTTATTATGATATCTAGGCAGACTTTCGTGGTGGTTTTCGTAGTTGCATACAATTTCACAAATTTGGAAAACGCATCAACGACAACTAAAATAAATTGTCTACAGTACTGCGCCTTCGGAAGAGGTCCAAAGAAATCAATACATGCTAATTGTCCAGGTCTTTCAGTGACCACTGGGTGGTATTCACCGACGTATCTTACATTCGGATGTTTTACCCTCTGGCAGAGGTCACATGATCTTGTAAACTTTACTACTTCTTTCCTTAAGCCTGGGCTATACCACTCCTCACGAAGCGTCTTATAGGTCCGTAATGCCCCAGAGTGACCGTAATTTCTGTGATAGAGCCGAATAATAGGTATAATGAGTGCTTTGGGTAGCCAGACTTTCCAACTTTCGTCTGTGTTCTCTCGCCTAAAGCAGACATCGTCTTCCACGACGCACATCATAGCCGTGTTACGTACCCGAAGGTCTTCTCCTCCAGATCCCTGTGTTAAAAATGAGCGTACTTTCGCGATATCTTCCTGCTGCTTTTGTTCGTTTACTATGCGTTGCCGTAATTCTTCCGGGTCCACTCCTTCATAGCGTCGCGTAGCTGCGATCAGTACCTCCCCTGGGTTTAGAGGTGCATCCTGTTTTCCGTTATCATCAATCGCATGACGGCTCAGCCAATCCGCCACTTTGTTGTCCGTACCCTTGCAGTGCTCTATTTGTAGGTCATATTCCTGTAGATGCAACGCCCACCTCGTTATTCGTCCTGTTGTGAACTTGGCGTTCTTTAGAAATGTCAGGGCCTGGTGATCTGTCCTCAATATGGTTTTTCTGCCAAGGATATATGACCTAAATTTTGTGACAGCGAAGTATATTGCCAGAAATTCCAATTCCGTAGTATGAAATCTAGTTTCGGCGTCTTTCAACGACCTGCTCGCCATGGCCACCACTCTCATATTGTTGCTATCATCGGTCTGCTGTAAGCACGCTCCAATTCCCCGCACTGAGGCATCACAGTTGAGTACGAAAATTTTTGAAAAGTCAGGATGGGCGATGCATACATAATTCTGAAAAGCATCTTTTATATCTTTAAGGGCTGTATCTTGTGCTTCACCCCATTTCCAGCGCACCCCTCCTTTTAATAATTTATACAATGGATTAAACATAGCAGAGAAATTAGGTATATGTGCCCGATAATACGAGCACATTCCGACAAATTGTCTGACTTCTCTAATCTTAGTCGGCGCCGCGAAACTAACGATCTCTTGTATTTTGTCATCCGCCGGCCGCACTCCCTCCGGCGTAGTAATAAATCCCAGGTATCTCACTTCCTGAGTGCAGATAACGGCTTTATCAGGTCGGAGGGTAACCCCATGTTTTTCCATTAACTCGAACACCATATTCAAGTGCCGCAGGTGTTCCTCGAAAGATTCAGACGCCAATAAAAGATCATCTACATACGTAGTACAGAACTCCCTTATTTCCGGCGTAATTATGGAATTCATTACTCTAATGAACACACTTCCAGACTGTTTTAAGCCAAACGGAATCCTCTTGAAACAATACTGTCGTCCCTCGAACAGGAATGCGGTATAAGGTCGGCAAGACTCGTCCAGTTCAATTTGATTAAATCCCGCAGTCACGTCTAATGATGACAACCACCGCTTTCCATGAAATCTTGATATAATATCCTGCACACATTCAGGGCGTTCGCCATCTGCCTCCAAACGTGCGTTTAACTTTCTCGCATCCAAACAGATTCTTGCTGTCCCGTCCTTTTTCATTACTACCGCGATCGGGTTAACATGAGGGGATGATTGACGTGCAATTACGCCAGTGCTTTCCAGCGCTTGAATCGCTTCCCTTGCAGCCTCGCGGTGTTTGTATGGCACCGGGTATGTCGGCGCTCGTAACGGTGACGTATCACTCACACGGAATTTATGGACTATCCCATGTACTTTACCAGGACGATACGAGAACGTTTTCAAATTCCTTAGCAGCACTTCCTTCACTTTCTTCCTCTGCATTGTATCGAGGAGCTGATTTCCATACACACCTTCGCAGAGCGCGTCCACAACGAGATTACGTTCGTCCGACATTGCGGATAAGCCGGCTATGTACGTTTCATCATGATTATTGCTCGGGTTGTTTTTCTCGTCCGTAATGTTTGGGGAACTCAGAACTAACCGGATGGCACATTCCATTTGCGTTTGGTCCCAATATACCGGCTCGGGGAATAAACCCTCTACAGACTTCTTCTCCCAGTTCATAATGACCTTTTTCTCCGACATAAGTTCGTTTCCAACTATTATGTCTGTAGATAGTCCCGATATAATCACCGCGATTACTTCGATTTCCTGCTTTTCCACCTGGACAGCTAGGATGGCCTGCTTATTAACTTTTCATTCTTTTGCCCCGAACGCAGGAATTAAGGTAACTTTAAATGCGTCGATTATCTTGACTTTCCATTCTTCCATTTGCAGCCTATGAACAAATTGCTCTGAGACGGCGTTTACGTCACTTCCCGAATCCAACAATACGTTGCAAGATAAATTATGCACCCGCGCCTTCAGACACGGGCGTTTCGCAATGGGCCGCGATTGTCCAGGTTCTATATCCTCCTCATTTCGCGCCATCTCAGGACCCCCTGACTTCCAATATCTTAAGTTCATTATCATACTCTGGCTTAAGTCAGGGTCACAATGCGTTTCCGATAGTCACATTGCGGCTGGGGGCGGCGTTTGACGTCCGTTCCCTTTTACTCCCTCTCCGTCACATCTTTGTTTTACATCTTGACTCACATTAGCAGCTTGGCTTAACGCATTACAGTTAGCATCGCGTTTCCGATACGGTTGTTCGGTACGATACCCGTCCCCGTTCGGACGCTGATATTGTTGTCCTTGCCCTCTCGGCTGATTTTCATATCCGCCGAATTTTCCTTTCCAATTCCCATTTCTGAAGTCACTCTTAGCCTGCACGTCTCCAGTGCGGTCGGTATGTGGTCGATTTCTATTTCCATCTCCACTATCAACCGCGCGAAGTGTTGCTTCAAACTGGGCTAATGTTTGTATGACCGCCGGGTTCAGCATGTTTTGCACATAGAGCGGGAAATGTGAACGTAGTGCTCCACAAAGTTCTACGTCATTCGGTACATGGTCTAGAGTCCGAGCCATTGAAACCATTCGCAGAGCGTAAGAAGCCATTGATTCTTTCCCGTTAACTTGGTATTTTCCTTGATACAACTTTAACTGTACCCGCGATTGAGCCATACTATCCCAAAAAGTATTCAAAAATAGTTCTTTGAATTTTTTGTAGGGCGTTTCTTCGGTACAAGCCACTTCCAGCCAGGCCTGTTCTTCCTGTCCCATAGTGTTTTGTACACCATCAATTTAAGACTCTCTGGGACTCCCTTTACTTTTAAATAATTATCTAATTTCTTTAGATATTCTTTGGGGTTTGTCCCCATACGGATGCTGAAACGCGGGAGTGGCAAATCAATTGTCCCTTGTATCGGACCGTTACTCTCGGTTCTTCCGACATACGATTACTTAACGCTGTCATGTTGCTACGAAGGCTTGATATATCCTCAGTGACTCGTGTGGATAACTCGTCCTGGTCCTTTTTGAGCACGGAATGAATTTTTTGACATTCTCCAATAGCCTTTATCATGTTCTGAGCTCTTTTTTCACATGATGCCGTATTCTGATCTACCTCGGAGCGAATTTCACATAATCGCGTTTCAAGATTTGTCGCACGATCCTCCGTTCTCTGCGATAGTTCCGAAATTTGTTGATTAGTTTGCAGGAATTTTCCTTCCATGCATTGGTTTACTGTTTCAATTTTTTCCTTAATCGTTCCGTCAACCTCCTTTCTTAAATCAGCTTTTAATTGTTCGCCAATGGCGATTTTCTGCACATTTATCTGCTCACTGATTTCAATTTTCAAGCGTTCACTGAAAGCCGCAAATCTTTCGCTTATACGATTCTCGGTTTCATTTTGTCTTTCCATCATAGCTTTCTGTTGTTCCAGAATTTGTCGCAACATTGCCATCATGGAATTAGACGCAACATTTTCGCAAGCCGTAGTCTGAGTACTACTTTCAGATTGAGCTACCGATTGTTGAATCGGTTCATTAGTTGGAGGGCACGTGATTGTGTCCTCACTTCCGATTTGACAAGGATTTTCTCTAACTTCCATTATCCCGGCATCGACTGGAAACTGTGCGCTTTCTACACTCACAGAGTCTATCGTTTCCGAAGTTGACGGATTGGTACTTTGCGACATGTTTGTTAATTTTCCTGACCTGAGTAACATTCACTTAATTCATTAACGTAAGATCGCGTTAATAAATTTCAAATACTAATAAAATTCTTTACAAACAACGTTAAATTAAACCACTCCGTAAACCGCATTTACGACCATCACACTTTTAATAAATGCAAATACACCGCGAATATAACCCGGAAAATCAGTAAAACATACTAAAAAAAAAAAAAAAAAAACTCCCTGTTTACCAAAATGCATACAGATTTTGACCGCACTAATCTAATGAAAGCCAAAAACTCATACAAATCTCAGCATAGTCAAACAGATATTCTATACTCAAACACAGAATTTTTCAACGCCGGTCAGATGAAAATTCTTACCTTCAGACATGAACCTTGGAAGTTGTTTCAACATAACTATCCAAAAAAATATTCCACAATAATGACAACACAAAATAAGAGACCATCACACAACAAATCACGACAACACAAAGGCGAACAAAAACCAACACATCAAATTTCAGTCCTATGCCAACTCAACACTCTTTGAACATCAACAAAACATCAAACATATAATATTCTCCATCCTGCTTTCATCTGCATTCCAAACTAAATAAAACAAAATTCACATGACATAACAAAACATGTATGTTTAACATAGATCATATGATTATTTTTTTTTTAAATTCTCCACCTGGTTTGGCACTGCACTGAAATAAAAATAATGTTAAAATAATATTGGAATTGAAACTTTTGCATCCGTTCGTATATTTTTTTTTTTTTTCGTTAGCCCCACGTTCTGGGCGTCATAATTTGAAGTGTTCCCTATGTTAGGAAAGCGACTTCTCGACCTTACTGTGGCCGTTCACTACCAGTTATTAATTTCCAAATAATATTAAGATAAAAAAAATCAGGTGGGCGCCAGAGATTGGAGTGTACCCTATTCTGAGGGAAGCGACATCCAGATCTCAAAGTATTGTTATTTAAACATGAATTATTGGACAAATAGAATTATTAATAAACTCAAATGACACATTACGTGATTGGATAGGATCTATTGAAAACAAGGTTCACAATCTGACTTTACGATTTACTTTAATTGTTTGCTTGACAAGATTTTACAAAGATTAATTTTCTTTCTGCAACACAAGGGTACATAACTTTCTCGGTGGAGCAAGAGAGTCTGTCTCGGGGCGATAACTAGGGTAAAAAAACGACGATGATGCAAAAGTTCCTTTTTCTGAATGGTGGTTACCGTGCAGGCGAATCTACGTTGTGCAGTCGGTGGGTTGACCAGCTCTCCATCACGGCCGGCTGCCTCACTGCTGTTCCCAGTAGTCAGCTGTTCGGTCCATCCACACCTCTCCGTCGGTAGTCAACAAGTCCCCCATGTCTTCTCCCGCTGCCTCCAAGAAGCGTCGATTTCCGCCCCCACTTCATGACGTCTGCCAATCACTGTCTTTGGAGGGAAGATTTTTCCGTTGGTTGGCTCAGGACATGCAACAAAACCGCCCTTTTTTTGTAATAAAAATACAAATTTTTCCTATTGGCTGTGTACTCCCTGGCTTCCCCTTACACTTCGTTCTAGGATACCGATTTATTTCTTATTTTGTTTGTTTACTAAAACAGCCCAGGCTCCCACTCCATCTTGAGTCGCAGGCCTTGTCACGAGGCTGTTATGCCATAAGTCACATTTAATGGAAACACTCAGGGGCTGGCGTTCCCCAAACACCAGCAGAACCTCCCCTGGGACCGGGGACCGACACACACCAGATGAGAAAAGAAACACGCGCACCTCTGTCTCTCGCGGATCATTACAGTCTGCTGCTTATTCACTACACCTACAGAAGGCTCATCCATGTCTGTGGCAAAAGGGCAAACCTATTTTGCTCCCCAACAACAAAAGAATCGGAAGCCCTTCTTGTTCCAATAACGCTGCTTATTCACTACACCTACAGAAGGCTCATCCCTGTCTGTGGCAAATGGGCAAACTTATTTTGCTCCCCAACAGAAGCCCTTCTTGTTACAATTATGCTTTTCCCTGTTACCAGTTCCCAACCATCTGTTTCCTTCCCTGCGCAGCCTATCCAACTCCTTTCTAGCATCTTTCAATTCAGGCTAAAGGGCACTAATCCTTACTTCCTTTTCTAATATCTTCCTACTTTTGAAACAGTCTGTACAGAACCATGGGAGAGCATCCTCAATTTCCCCATTTTCGACGCCACTACAATTCCCACCCTTGCTAATCTACTGCAATTTCGACACTTTTCACTCGTGATGAAACTAACAAAGTACACAATGCGAGAGTGAAAATTTGTTGAATTTAACCTTACAAAAAACTGCTAGATTAATTCACAAGTAAGCTTTATCTAAAGATATGTAATTCTTGTATGCCATTTCTTCCACAGTTGCTTGTTAAATTAATAATTGTTCTTTTATAATTACACCAATACAACTGTTGTTGGATATTATTTATTTAACGGACACATTTCGCCTGTTGTCGAGGTATCTTCAGTGTACAATGTTTTCTGTAATATGTAATATTTTGAACATAGTGGTTTTTTTTTCCATATATTGAAATTATTCTTAAATATAGGATGTATAATATGACTTATATCAGTTAAGAATTATCAAGCAGAACATCTAGTTTACATAAGGTAGGATTCATATTATAACATATATTTACATGTCTGTTTAGAGGTGTGGTTGTTGGTCGCCTGTGACCTGAACCAGCATGCTTTTTGCACTATTGCACATAGTTACAGTTTGTACAAAGTTGGGATCTTATTAGTCCACTGGTGGTCAACATTGAAGCACAGTTTTTGATGGACGTCATTGTCAAAGTTGAGTTTTTGTTTGCACGCTGCTGCTGTTTAGCTGTTTCACTGGCGGTGGTGCTCTGTCGGAAGTGGCGTGAGCGGAGAGTTTGAATTTTGTAATTACATTTGTGTGTGCATTTGTTTTGCTTTGTTTTAGTCAAAATGTGTATTTTTGATGGCTGGGGGAGACACAAAGTGGTGTTAAATTACTATTGTGGGGAAATTTGGTTGTTTAATGCTGTTTTGAATCAGTTTCGATGTTTATTAACTTGACTAACGTTTGGTTGGTTATGATTACATGGTAATTAATTACGTATTTTATTGAGACTATTGCTTTTTGAATTTGATAGTTTTCTTGAAGAGTTAGAATATAGTGTTTCGTGTTGTTTGTTGTTAGGATATTCGTGGCTGTATTTATGTTGGTGGAGAAATGGTTTCTGTCTAGATGTTTGGCAAAAGTTGAATGATTACTATATTTTAATGCTCGCAAGTGTTTTATATATGTTGTGTGGAACTGTCTCCTTGTTTGACCAATGTAAACTGCATCACAGTTCTGACATGTCAGTGGGTATACGTCAGACTTGTGGAATTTATTTGTTTGTGATTGATTTCTGATTTGTTTTTATGTTGAGTTGTCTGTTTTGAGAGTAATGTTTTTCCCTGTTTTTTTTTTTTTTTTTTTTTTTTTTTTTTTTTTTTTTTTTTTTTTTTTTTTTTTTTAAATATATTTGTTACCCTGTATCTATGCTTGTTTGAGTATGTCATGGTATACCACTTCTTTCCATTGTGTTCTATGTTGTTGGATGTTTGTATGCTTTGAGGTATCACTGTTGTTGAAGTATTTGTGCTTTGGTTGTTGACGTGGTGTGGTGGTGTTCCAACTTATTTACTATCTTTCTATTTAATGCATCAACCATGTATGTTTTGTATCCATTGTTCTTGGCTATTTCTTTTACGGTACTCTGTTCTTTTTGGTAATTCTGTTCCACATGTGTCTCATTGCAGCCTGTTTGTGGATGGTTTGATGAGGAGTGTATTATTTGGTCTGTTGCTGTGGGTTTTCTGTATATCTGGAATGTGTATTTGTTTCGATTTTTTGCTATGGTTAGGTCTAGGTCATCAACGTAATGAAACCAATAGATTACCTGAATATCTTTTGGGGGATTATTGTATTGAATATTTCTCCTTCAGTGAAGTTGATGATGATATTGGCTAATGTTCCTGATATTTCCAACAACAGTTTTATTGGCATAGTTATTAAAGAACAATTATTAATTTAACAAGCAACTGTGGAAGAAATGGACTACAATAGTTACATATTTTGCCAACCCTGCGAGGCATTTCCTGCAGGCCTGTATAACCACTACAAGAGAACCCCACATGAAACTACACAAAACAATAGAGAACATAAAGTTCAACAAGAAGTATAAAATCAACAGTGTCATACCAAAATTTTTTAATTTAAAGGCAGGTAGTTGCTCAGCCTCTGTGACCAAAACCAAGCATGCAGCAGAAAAATTATGGTTGTCAAATGAAATAAAATCACTGCATGCAAGGAAAGATCACCTCAATCAAATGCTATACAAAACACATTTAGTAATTGCTTGCACCATTAATAATACATCAGTCCATTTGTACCTAAATGACAACATAGAAGAATATACAAAAAGGACACTGAAATAAGACAAGCACATGACAGAAAGTTAGGAGAATTGCTAAACATGCAGATCAATGACAAAGCAGATCATAATAGAACAAACAACAACAACAAACACACACACACTCGACCCTACACTTGTTAACCTTACAAAAACACAAGAAAAAGAAATATTAACAAAAGGTCTAAAAAAACAACATTTGTGTCCCTTCAATGGACAAATTTATTGAGAAAACCATCATAGAATCAGAATATATATTACCACAAGAACAAAAAACTGACAGTACACTCAACATAGGCCTGACACGAAAATTAATAGCAAAAGAAATTAAAAACATCACCTCCCAAATTGAAGCAAACAAAACACACAAGAAAGACACAAAAACACTCCGCAGCATAAAGAAAAAACTCGATTCAAACAATATGATAAAAACCAAAGCAGACAAAGGAAATACAGTTGTTTTACTGAACAAAGAACAATATACAAAGAAAACTGAAATCAGATCCTACAAACAGATTCCAAACAGGACTAAAGAAAATACTTATAAAACTTCAAATTCATTCTCACTGATAATCAAAAACAGCATATTACACAAACAAATCCAACTGCACCCACACTGGGGAGTCGGCCAAAACTTCACAAGCTTAACATTCCAGTTAGACCAATAGTCTGTTTCAAAAAAGCTCCATCATATTACTTAGGCAATACATACCAACAGATACCTCATGCAACATTACATACTAAATGAAAACCGAAGCATACAGAATACAACAAAACTCATTGAAAACGTAAAAGACAATACTCTTCCCTGACACTGGAACTCTGGTATCGTTTGACATTTAGAACATGTATACAAACATCCCCACAGCACAAACAATTCAAATCATACACAAGATCCTACAAACACATAATACAGTACCAAACACACACATTAATAAGCATACTAGAACTGATAATAGCACAGAATTACTTCAACTTCAACAACAATCATTACTTACAACAAGAGGGACTCCCTGTGGAATCTCCAATATCAGGAACATTAGTCCATATCTTCATCAACTTCACTGAAGGAGAAATATTCAATACAATAATCCTCCAAAAAAAGATTTTCGGGTAATCTATTATTGATTTCATGACGATGATGATATTGTATCTCTCATAAATGAACCGTTAGAATGCATAAATGAATTACATCAAGATATATACGCACTACACAGAAACATCACATTCACAGTAGAAATAGAACACAATGGCCAATTAAATTTTCTGGACCTACCATAGCACAAAACCAAAACAAACACACATTCCAGATATACAGAAAACCCACAGCAACATACCAAATAATACACTCCTCATCAAACCATCCACAAACAGGCTGCAATGAGACACATGTGGAACAGAATAAACAGAATTACCAAAAAGAACTGAGTACCATAAAAGAAATAGCCAAGTACAATGGATACAAAACATGGTTGATGCATTAAATAGAAAGATAGTAAATAAGTTGGAACACCACCACACCACACCAAGTCAACAACCAAAGCACAAATACTTCAACAACAGTGATACCTCAAAGCATACAAACATCACACAACATAGAACACAATGGAAAGAAGTGGTATACCAAGACATACTCAAACAAGCATACATACAGGGTAACAAATATATTTAAAAAACCAGGGAAAAACGTTGCTCTCAAAACAGACAACTCCATATAAAAACAAATTGGAAATCAATCACAAACAAATAAATTCCACAAGTCTGACGTATACCAACTGACATGTCGGAACTGTGATGCAGTTTACATTGGTCAAACAAGGAGACAGTTCCACACAACATATATAAAACACTTGCGAGCATTAAAATATAGTAATCATTCAACTTTTGCCAAACATCTAGACAGTAACCATTTCTCCACCAACATAAATACAGCCACGAATATCCTAACAACAAACAACATGAAACACTACATTCTAACTCTTCAAGAAAACTATCAAATTCAAAAAGCAATAGTCTCAATAAAACACGTACTTAATTACCATGTAAACATAACCAACCAAACGTTAGTCAAGTTAATAAACATCAAAACTGATTCAAAACAGCATTAAACAACCAAATTTCCCCACACTAGCCATTTAACACCACTTTGCATCTCCCCCATCCACCACACATACACATTTTGACTAAATCAAAGCAAAAACACACACACACACACACAACGTAATTACAAAATTCAAACTCTCCGCTCACTCCACTTCCAACAGAGCGCCGCCGGAGAAACTAACTATTAACTACATTTATTAATCATTTAAATACACACGTTCGCATGGTACATGCTTCCTCGGCATTCCAGAGATAGTCTGATATGGTTAGCCACATTTACAGTAGAAGTAAGAATGAACTAGACGACCCGTGCGAAAATTTCCCGAATAAAATACGATGAATAGTGAGGTTGAATATTTGTAATACAATGAAAACTAGAACCGCACTTTTGTAGCAAATATTTATTTGTTTAGTGTAAAAGGTAAGCATCAAAATACTAGAAACATATTACGAAACAGGAAAATTTAAGTATCACTGTAAATACAACAAACTGTCACTGACCATAACAGAATACAACCAACCAGAACAAAATGCACATAGCATATCAACATCTTTGTTATATGTGTTGCTGTTATCATAGCCTGTGAGAAAATTTTCCACCAATAAAATGTTTAGATTGGAATTGCATAGGGGGAAAAAAAATGTTACCGTAAAACAAAAAACCAAAAATCCGAAATGCTACTTATTGTATAAAACAGTTTACTGACATCTCTGTGATATCTGCCGTTGCAATCTAGGGACTTAAGTCTAAACTGGCTCATATGCGTGACCATGTTAAGCATAAAATTCGGAAAAATTCTTTCTTATTTTATGATTTTACCTAATTTTACTTAATCTATAAAACAATGTCATTTATCAATTCGGTTAGGCATCAAGCGAGGTAAAAAGAATGTTTTAGAAATGATGATATTTTTGCCCCTTAAGGGTTGAATTTAGAGAAAGTTCTTTCTTAAAATATGAAGTGAACAAAGTGGATACTTTAATATTTAAAACGATACCTAATTTATCGATTTTGGTTATGTATCAAGGTAGATAAATGGCTCGTGACACAAAAAACGCATTTTAGAAATACTGATATTTTTGCTCTTAAAGGGTTAAATTCAGAAATAATCCATTCTTAAAATTTGATGTGACCACAGTGGAGACCTTAATATTTAGTATGATACCTCATTTATCTATTTTGGTTATATATTAATGGAAATAAATGGCTTGTGACACAAAAATGCATTAAACCATTAATACTTTCCCCCTTTAAGTGTTGAATTTAAAAAATTTCTTTCTTAGTATATGATGTCACCAAATTTAGACATTACTCTTCATATTCTATTTCATGTATCGATTTCGGTTGGGTACCCAGGAAGATAAATGGCTCGAGAGACAAAAAATGCATTTTAGAAATATTGTTGTTTTTGCCCTTTAAGGGACGAATTATGAGAAATGCCTTTCTTAAAATATGTGACCATGGCAAAGACCTTAATCTATAATATGATACCTCATTTTTCTAAATAGGTTAGATATCAAGGGAGATAAATTGCTCATGACACAAAAACACGTTGTAGAAATATTAATACTTTTGCTCTTTAAGGGTTGAATTACGAAACATTCCTATTTTAAAATACGATTTGATCAAACCAGAGAACTTAATTTCTAAAATAATACCTCATTTCTCGATTTTGGTTGGATATCAAGGGAGATACAAGGCATGTTTTTTAAGTACCGTTTTGAAATTAAAAAAAGATGTGCAAATATATCTCGATTTTTTTTTACATGAAAGCCTGTACCTTACTCTTCTTTTCTACATAATTCCCTTCAATATTGAGGCACTTGTTATAACGTAGTACCAGTTTTTGAAAACCTTCCTCATAGAAATCTGCCGCCTGACTTGTTAACCACTGCATCACAACTGTTTTGACTTCGTTGTCGTCTTCAAGACGCTGACCGCCCAGGTGTTTCTTCAAGTGCAGGAACAGATGGTAGTCACTGGGCACCAGATCAGGGCTGTACGGAGGATGATGTAGAGTTTCCCATCGAAAAGATGTGACGAGTTCTTTGGTCTGATTAGCCACATGTGGACGGACATTGTCACGCAGCAAAACGATGCTTTGCTCAACTTGCCACGTCTTTTGTTCTGGATTGAACGGCGCAGATTGTTCAATGTCTCACAATAAGCTGCTGCGTTGATTCTCATTACGAGGTAGAAACTCCACAAGCAATACTCCTTAAAAACTGTGCACATGATTTTCCGGACAGAAATCGTTTGCTTGAACTTCACTTTTTTGGGTGAATCTGAATGCCGCCATTCCATGGACTGTTGCTTTGATTAAGGTGTGACGTAGGCCACCCATGTCTCATCGCCCGTAACAATTTGGCTTAAGAAATTATCACCATTGTTATGGTACCGCTCAAGGAAAGTCAATACACTGCCTAAACATTTGGTTTTGTGCACATCCGTTAACATTTTCGGTACCCAACGTGAGCACAATTTTCGGTAATTCAAGTGCTCGGTCACAATGCCATACAAAACACTACGAGACACATTAGGAAAGTCATCACACAAGGAGGAAATCGTAAAGCGTCTGTTTTCTCTCACCTTTTTGTCCACTTTCTGCACCAAACTTTCATTAACGACCGAAGGACGCCCACTCCATTGTTCATCATGCACATTTGTGCGGCCATCTTTAAATACTCTCACCCACTTTCTCACCATTCCATCACTCATAATGTTTTGTCCATAAACTGCACAGATCTCATGATGAATATCGATCGGTTTTAGGCCTTTAGCACAAAGAAATCTTATAACAGCCCGTACTTGACAGTCGGCGGGACTCACGATTATCGGAGGCATCTTAAACACTCGGTGAACAACGTAAACAAGGAAGGAAAAAAAAAATAGTTATGGAAATAATTGTAATTTCCCCCTTTAAGTGTCGAATTACGAAAAATTTCTTTCTTAAATTTTAATGTGACCACAGCGGAGACCTTAATCTTTAAAATGATAACGCATTTATCTATATTGGTTAGATATGAAGGGAGTTAAATGGCACGTGGCACATAAATGCGTTGTAGAAAAATTGATTCTTTTGCCCTTTAGGGGTTGAATTCTGAAAAATTCCTGTCTTAATATATGATCTCACCAAAGTGGAGATCTTAATCTTTGAAATGATACTTCATTAAACAATTTCAGATAGATATCCAAGTAGATAAATGACTTGTAACACAGAAAACAGCATTTTAGATATATTGTCATTTTTGCCCTTTAAGGGTCGAATTCCGAAAACTTCCTTTCTTAAAATATGGTGTGACCCAAGTGGAGACCATAAGCTTTAAAATGACACCTCATTCATTGATTTCGGTTAAGTATGAGGAGACAAAAAAAATACCCTAAAGAAATAAATATAGTAGACGACCCTTGCGACTATTTTGCGAATAAAATGCGATGAATACTGAGGTTGAATGCTTGTAATATAATGAAAAGTAGAACCGTACTTTTGTATCAAATATTTTGTGTGTGTGTGTGTGTGTGTAATAGGTACACATCAAAATACTTACAACATATTATGAAACAGTTAGGAAAATTTAAAACGCACTGTATTTATGACAAACTGTCAATGACCTTAACAGAATACAACCAACCTTAACAAAATTCACACAACATATCAACATCTCTGTGATATTTGTTGCTGTGTGAATAAAATGTTTACATTGGAACTGTATAGCAAAACAAGAGTGTTTCCATAACAGAAAAAAATATCTTAAAAGCTACTTATTGAATAAAAAAAGAGTTTCTTAACATCTCTGTGATATCTGCTGCTGCAATCTAGGGACTTGGCTCTGAACATTCTGATACGCGCTACCACTTTAAGCATCAAATTCCGAAAAATTCTTTCTTAATTTATGATTTTACCTAACTGACGACCTTAATCTTTAAAACGATATTATACAGGGCGTTCGCCGGAAAACGCTACCCTCCCAGTCTGTTGCCGTCGGCAACTTGCTCGGTCAGTGGAGCCAGCAACTCCCGCCACAGGGCACCGTAAATCACCGCACTGTTTAACACCTCCACTGCCCCAACAGTGCAGTGACGCAGTATAATGGGACCCTTACATTGTTAAGAACGGTTTCTTTGCATTGTAGCTAGTTTGTGACTTCAGTCTCTTATTAATCAGTGTTGTGAATAAACGTTTCTTTGCGGTTTGGCTGGTTTGGGGCTTCATACTCTTACTAATCTGTACCGTGTTTGAGTGTGAGTAAAATTATGGTACGTTACAGTTTGCAACAAAGAATATTTCTCTACCATACATATGTGAAGAAGAAGTCGTTTAAAAAGTGTCGCAGTAAATTTCGTCGTGAATTTCCTGCCGCTTTACTGCCAGCTAAATCAACAATTCTGCGTCTGGTTAAAAAAGTAAGAGAAACAGGTTCATTTTTTAACAAAAAGAGACCGTCGGTCAACCGTATTCTCACAGAGGAGAAAATTGACTTTATCGCTTTTTGACTAGAACAGTCACCCAAAAAATCATTAAGTCAGTTAGGGCAGCGTGTGTCTCGAAATATGTTCAGAAGATGTGAAATGTGCATTACACAAGAGGGTCAACACTTCCAGCATCTTTTATAAGGTAAGCTAATGAATTACGTCACATTTAAATGCTTGGCACATACAAGTTTATGAAGCGTAATTATTATGAAATAGTCCGCGGCCGACGGTCGAACAATGCCGGAAGCTGACCGCTCGCTCGCCGGGAGCAGTTTCTTCCTTGTAGAGCTTACAGTGGGTTGCGTTTCCCGGCGAACGCCCTGTATTTATCGATTTCGGCTAGGTATCAAAAAACATAAATGGCTTGACATTAAAAAAAAAGCACGCAGTCGAATTCCAAAAAAATTCTTTTATAAAATATGGTGTGTCCAAAGCAGCCACCTTGGTCTTTAAAATGATACCTAATTTATCAATTTCGGTTAGTTATCAAGCGAGGAAAAAAAAAAAAAGTTCTAGAAATGATGACATTTTTGGCCCTTAAGGGTTGAATTTGGAGAAAGTTTTTTTTAAAAACTATAATGTGACCAAAGCGGATAATTTAATATTAAAAATGGTACCTCATTTATTAGTTTCGGTTATGTATCAAGGGAAATAAATATCTCGTGACAGAAAAATGCATTGTAGAAATATTAATAATTTTACCCTCTAAGGTTAGAATTTTGAAAAATTTCTTTCTTAAAATGTGGTGTAACGCAACCTAAGACCTTATGAAGACCTCAATCTTTAAAATGATACCTCATTTATCAAATTTTGTTTAGTCATCAAGGGAGACAAATGACTCAAGACACAAAAAACGCATTTTAGAAATACTGACATTTATACCCTTTAAGAGTTCAATTCAGAAAATTCATTTCTTAAAATGTGATGTTACCACAGCGGAAACCTTAATTTTTAGAATAATACCACATTTATCTATTTCGATTAGATATTAATGGAGATAAATGGCTTGTGACACAAAAATGCGTTGTATAACCATTTATACTTTTTCCCATATAAGATTAAATTACAAGAAAACAAAAAAAATCTTCTTAAAATATGTCGTCACCAAAGCTGACACGTTACTCCTCATAATCTTACTTGATTTATTGATTTTGGTTAGATATCCAGGGAGATAAATGGCTCAAGCCACAAAAAACGCATTTTAGAAAAAAATGTCATTTTTGCCCTTTAATGGTTGAATTACGAAAAATTCCTTTCTTAAAATATAATTTTACCATGGCGGAGACCTTAGTCTTTAATATGATACCTCATTTATCTTTATCGGTTAGATATCAAGGGAGATAAATAGCTCGTGATACAAAAATGCGTTGTAGAACCATTTATACTTTTTCCCTTTAAGGGTTGAATTCCAAAAAACTTCTTTCTTAAAATATGATGTCACCAAAGCTGAGACATTACTCCTCATAATATTACTTGGTTTATTGATTTTGGTTAGATATCCAGGCGGATAATTGGCTCGAGGCACAAAAAAAGCATTTTAGAAAAATTGACATCGTTGCCCTTTAAGGGTTGAATGAAAAAATCCTTTCTTAAAATATAATGTTACCAAGGCAGAGACCTTAGTCTTTAATACGATACCTCATTTATCTGTTTCGGTTAGATATGAAGTGAGATAAATGGCTCTTGACACAAACGCATTGCAAAAATATTTATACTTTTGCCCTTTAAGGGTCGCATTCCTAAAAAAATTTGTCTTGGTACATGATGTCACTAAATCGGAGATCTTAATCCTTAAAATGATACTTCATTAAACGATTTCAGATAGGTATCCAGCTAGTTAAATGACTTGGAACACAGAAAACAGTATTTTAGACATATTAACATTTTTGCCCTTTAAGAGAGTAATTATGGAAACTTCTTAAAATATGATGTGACCAAAGTGGAGACCATAAGCTTTAAAATGAAACCTCAATCATTCATTTCGGTTAAGTATGATGGAAGATACAGGCTTCTGACAAAAAAATACCTTATAGAAATAATATATATGATGATAAAGGTCCAAAAGGGGAAGCAATTGTTGGAAACGAGAAGATAGCAAATTTCTTATTAACACATTTTGATCAATGTTTTTAATTTTTATAAACTTGTATTCTGTAAGTAAATCAAATGTTTCCTTTAGAAAAATGGCGCAGAAATGGCATCCAGATAACTTCCAGGGAGATGAAAAGAAGGTTGCCGAAAAAAAATTTATTGACATTGCTGCAGCCAAAGAAGTACTAACCGATCCTGGTAAGTCTCAAAAGTCCTTCTATTCATATGTGAAGCACTACTCATTATTTTGTGACTGTAATTTTATTCTTTTAATAATTTGAATAAATTACTCCCATTGAAAGTTGGACGTTGGTATCTGCGGTTAATACAGGGTACCTAAAATAAGTTTGTGGCCTGCCATTGATCCTGATAAAGAACAGTTAAATGCTCTGTCTGATTTTGTACATAGCACCTTCTCACTTCTAATCATTTCCTCCAATGATATTCCAAATCTTTTACACCAGCTGCATTAAAAGATTTCTCAAATGTTTAAAAAGTAAGGTAAAATCACATTTGCTTGGCTGTCTTTATACCTCATCATTAGAGCCACATTTGCTTCACAAGATTGTAAAAATACTAGTGTAAGCCCATGACCGTTTCTTGTGTATTTCCCTCGTACCATTAGGGATTGGAATGTACAGCAAAGAGATTAGCTTTGGTGCTGAGCACCCTCTGCCACCCACAATTTTGTCAATTGCAGAGTATACATGTAAATGTGTAGATGTAGATGTATTGCCATGGGTCTAAAATAGTTGCAGTTTTTAAGGTTGAAGATTGACAGGTTCATCTGATGTGACCAAAGATGAACTTGAACTGTGTTTCACCCTTAGGATGATTAAAATCTCTTGAGGTTGAAGAAATCTGAAGTATTAATAGACATATTAAACACCGACAGACAATTGTGGTATTGTATAATTTTTTCAAAGGTCATACACTCAAACTTGTTGAAATACAACCCCTTGATTTTAATTGGCCTGGAAATTTCAATCTGCAAAATCTGAAGAATTCCTGTTCGCTTTGAAAGCGTCACAATGTTATTTTTTATTGAGGCTGTGCAAATATCCATAATGTCATGTGGCATAACCGATAGTAATAACCTCCTTGAGGTAGGCGTTCCTTGCCACGGGCCAGTGAGTACTCTTAAGGAAGTTTCCATAACAACGGGAAATACACAGAGACTAAGAGATTGATTAGAGCAGCAGCAGCTAAGGAGAGCTTGTTAGGAAAAGTTCGATAATGTATTTAATGAATGTATTTAATTTAAAATAAAAGTTGTGATTTATATTGTGAAGAAAAGGACTAACAAATTAATTATTTGATTAAACTGCACAAAAGATATCTTCCGAAATAATATAAATAGAAGCACATTCTTAAATACAACACGGTGAAGTATTTCTAATATAAATAAAATAAGCAACAGCATATTATAAGAAATACGACATGGCGACCGTGACAGGACATTGGGATTTTGTTTTGGTTCTGTGTGCTATCAGTTATATATAACCTCATATAAAGTTTACCATAATTTTTTTCTTTTAAATATATGGTAAACTTGGGAGGGGATGTGGCATAACCGATAGTAATAACATCCTTGAGGTAGGCGTTCCTTGCCACGGGCCAGTGAGTACTCTTAAGGAAGTTTCCATAACAACGGGAAATACACAGAGACTAAGAGATTGATTAGAGCAGCAGCAGCTAAGGAGAGCTTGTTAGGAAAAGTTCGATAATGTATTTAATGAATGTATTTAATTTAAAATAAAAGTTGTGATTTATATTGTGAAGAAAAGGACTAACAAATTAATTATTTGATTAAACTGCACAAAAGATATCTTCCGAAATAATATAAATAGAAGCACATTCTTAAATACAACACGGTGAAGTATTTCTAATATAAATAAAATAAGCAACAGCATATTATAAGAAATACGACAGTCATCTTTGGTCATAGTGTTTGTAATGGCCAGAGAACTTAATGCATATTCCAGATTGTTAAATAGTTGAAGATCTCCAATGAAATGAATTGGCAGAATACTCAATTCGGTAACATATTTGGTCTGATGCCCACTTTAAATAGCCTAATAACTCACGTACAGCAAACCTGAGGAAAGACCATTAATGAAAGTGGTTAATAAAATACGTAAAAAGTAAATAAACCCTAAGGTATAAACTTTGGTCAAACAGTTTTAATTAAATTGAAATTTAGCAAAGGCCTGAATGTCAATTTGGATCCATGGTTAGACCAGAGACCATGAGTAATTTAAGTTGTTTATGTTACTTTCATTAGTGACATGTTACTGAAAAATATTTTCACAGTTTTTTCAACTGCAACGTTTTTCCATATTTTTAAGAATGAAATGCTATGAAAAGCAAACTTAATATATTTTGCCAATTAATTTCATAGTTGCTCTGCTATTAACCATAACCTCTAATTTCTAAAAACATGGTTGTTGTTAATTTGCGAGTGAAGGCGAGTGACGTCGCTGTTCTCCAGTCAATAACTATTGAGGTGAATGAGTTACTGAGCTTAGGAAATTATATAGTAGATGCCCTTGTGATGATTTCATCAGTTCTTAGAGTATACCCGCAGAGTCCCCCCTCAAGTGTCCTGTGCAAGTAACATCCTTTGTTTTATATGGCCGGAAATGAATGCTCTTCACTGCTGTGACTGTTGCTATGATTGTGAAAGAAAGGGATGGACCCAGGTCTTACCTATAGTCACAAACCACTCAACAAAACCTACTGGATTTGCTTCCGAGACAGATACCTGCTTCCCTCCTGACTTTTGATCTACTGTCAATGGTATCAGCAGTCGGTGGTCAGAAAAATTTCAACTGACCAAGTATTCAGTCATAACGGTATCGCCTATTATTAAAATGCCCAGTATGTGACCAGTCTGCCTAGCTGTTAATTTTCTATCTGTTATCACCGATTAATGTAGCTTGTCCACATTTTCCCAAATGGTTGTCTCCATAATTTCATAAATTTCAGTGCTGGCTTTCTCCCCATTTAAATTCCAAATCTCACCTTTTTGCCATGTGATACAGAACCACTGTTTCCTAATTTTACAACCATATCCTCATCAATTTGCTTTGATGGTATCTCTTCCATAGACAAATTATATCAAGGTATGAATTTTTCTTCTTCATTTTAAAATTAACATATACTTAATCCCTTTTTCGGACTCTGTTGCAAAGAATAAAAGAATTATATGCATTTTTTTTCACCCCAGAGATGTAAGATTTCAATTTCCTGGTCAGCCAGCTAACTATTGTCATACTGCTGTATAGTAAACTCTCCAAAATATTGAGTAGTGTTTGAATTTCAGTTCTTCATGGGAGGGGGCAGGTGAGAGGTCATAAGTCGTTGAAAGAAATAGATACGAAAATATATATGGCCAAAGTTGCAGTTTTTGCACATTTTGGATATCTATTACAATTCTACAGGCTTAGTGGCATTAGCAGGAGTTTGTGGAACCAGATTGGTGCAGGAAGTTGATGACTGGCGTATTTATCTAGGATATTATAGCATCTTTAATATTGGTATAGGAAGATGATTTAGTTGCCAACTTCATTCAACTTAGTTGTATAGATTTGTAACTTATACAAGTATTCTATCCATTTGTTTCCAGATATTTTTTTATATATATATTAGCATAATTTTGTTTGATTTTGTACTATCATTTGTCATTACCATCCATTTTTCTCATATGTACACATCTTAATTTTCAGTTAAAGTTACTATTAAGGCAGTTTTAATGAGATGTTTCTGTCACAGCCCTGGCATGTTTATTTTCTTGTGTGGTAAGGACTCAATTCACCCTCATTTTGATAGTTTATGTAGATTAAACCATAAACAAAGGTTTGAAATGGATGGTGATCCTGCATACAAAAATTTTTAGCAACTTATTTGTGGGGGAAAGTCTGTTGATGAGATGATTTTAAGTTTTTTACATTCCTATGTCAATATTGTACCTTTAATTCCATTTGGTTTAAAATGCAATTTCCCTGACTTGCTTGTATTTAAAAACTATTTTGATTGGTCTGATACTTAATTTTCTTTCATTGAACCTCTTGCTAATTTTTCAGTTTATTTAATGGCATTGGTCTTGGTGCCTTGAGAATGAGCTATATGGCTTTGCCTTGTTATACATTTTATCCAAAAATAAATTTCCATTTTTTTTAGTTACACACATTGTCGCGGTTATGCTGGAGGTTCGGTTACAATACTTACTGTGAACCTTTAAAGCTTCCGCGCACTCACTAGATTCTGGTTCTTTCTCTGACGGCCGCCAACCGATATTAAGTCGGTAAATGAAATAAAAATGCACCTTCTTATTTGAAACACATGCATTTAATAGTTAAAAAGATAGTCTCGCTCCAACTCCCAACCTTTATGAAAGTTCGCTATCGGTACTTCGATCCTTAAAGATTACAGGTAATGCCTCCGATAAATTTAGACTGAATAACACGCACTCTTTTCATTCATACAACACCCTTACTAGTTCTCAGAACATGCCTATGGCTCACCACGAAACAATTCATATAAAATTCTGCAAATACTTTCTTCATTAATAAAGTTCCTTCATATCACCAAAGAA